>OX328124.1:37409458-37658671 GCA_946811695.1 Gonocerus acuteangulatus | reverse complement strand
TCAGTACCGTAAAATCATGCTTCTCTTCGAGATTTCATTTTATATTTTCCTCCTAAGATAAAAACAAAACATTCAATGTTTCTATTTTTAGCTTCCCAAATGACGCGGATAAGAACGGTGACAGTTCCTGCGATTCGGATTATTTTATTTTTGGAACCATTATACTGATTGTCGAAACTATAATGGCAGAAAAAAAAGTCATTAAATTGTTTATAGTTATTGTTTACCACCTATGAGACCGCTAAACCATGTCCAATGATACTGGCCGGCCATAGCTGTAATCTGTTTGCCAGCTGTAGATAAGGCAAGACCTACAGGTAGTTGCTATTCGTTCTCCAATCCAGTCCCTGGCTTACCACAGGCTTACAGTGAACACATTCTCAACTATCTTCTAGTCTTTTTATTCATTTTCCTGACTTTAGCCGTATTTGTTGTATCTTTAAGAATAGTATTTCATACTTCGACTTAAGTTTCTTTTACTGCCGTCAATAAAGCTGTCACGGGCTAATGTAGTTGCAATATTTTCTGTTTCTTAACTGTGGTGCATTTCAGGAAGAAGCTTGTTTGCCATAATTGCACTACTAGTAATGGTAACAGAGTTTCTTGACTTTTTTAATGTTTATCACGACGGTCGCGATGGTTAGAAGTATTAAGGTATTTTGTTTACATTCTTTTGTATTGATTGAACACAAATCATATAATCAATTTCATAAACGTTTATTTCTCTTCACTGTATATTAATTTATTTTATATGTAATTTTTACAAAAGTTACTTCTTGTAATGTCTCTTTCATGTTCTTAGTTTCTTTGCATTTTTCCAGTAGGAATAAATTTCAAACTATAAGATATGTTTCTCAAACTATTTATGCGATTTTTTTTATGAATGTTGATGCAGTTTCATGGTTTTTCTTTTTTAGTTTCTGCAGAACACTTGCAGATTGATATCTCTTACGCTAGTATCTGGGTGTTCCAGAAATATGCCGTTCTAAAGGTTACTTAGAAAAAAACATAAGTTTTTTTTTTTTTTTTTTTTTTTTTTTTTTTTTTTTTTTTTTTTTTTTTTTTTTTTTGTAGGACAACACCAACTTTCTCTGCTTGTAAACATTATTTTTCAGCATTAAATTTGGTTAATGAACTTTCACAATTCTCTTTTGTAAACCGCTAAAACATTTCAAAAAGTCTAAAAAGCGAAAAATAATCGGACATGATTCAGAAAAGCTTGCAATATACACTTTCGACTTAAGCTCACCTTTATATATATATATATATATATATATATATATATATATATATATATATATATAGGCTAACTTAGAGTTGTAGCATATCGATAAGAAGATCAAGTTTCTTTCAATAATAGCAGTCACTCAGTAAATTTTTTACTGCAAATTTGGTGCTACATAATAACTCGCATTATTTGTGACATATTATGTCACAGTGTTTTTTATTTAGTCAATGCTTTCATAAGAAGTAATAGAATACTTTTATGTACTAGTTTTTTTTTTTAAATTCCCATCTATTCGTTTGATTCATTTTCTTTCACTTTTTTTTTTTTATGATTTTCTTTTAAATTGTCATGAAAAACAAAACATTGAACTCGAATGCTGTCGAATTCCCAAAAGAGATGCGCCATAAAGTAGCTGAATCCAGATTGATGTACAGTTCTTAGTTCTTCCAATCCAGAGAGATGTCAAAAGGAATATTCAAGTGCCTACCTATATGTTGCCCTGAAAAATGAAACCTCTTAAGTTGAATAAACTTATCTCCTTTCTAGGATTTCTCGTTCTATTTCCAATACCCCTCTTTGCTTTCGACCAATAGGATTTTGCTGAATAAAAAATAACTTTCCCTCTCCTTTGATAAGCCGCAAATACAGTTTTGTTCTAGTGCACAGAATGTCGTTTGTCAAAAACATTATCTTTTTATAATTAAGGTTCTTTTCTTTGACGCTTGTTGTTTTCTAGACAAAATGTATTTGACATCATTTTGTCTAGAAAACAACAAACATAAGAAACTATGACATAAACTGGCATGTACATGCACATCCGCGCGAATCCGCGATTTCTGATTTTCTTACAGCTGAATTCTTTCTTTTAATATTTATATAAAAACGACAGGTTGGAAATGCTTGGAAGTGTAACAAAAACCTTCGAGTTAGGTCAAATTTAACGTTAAAACGGCTAATAGATTTTATATTTTCTCTTGTGGTCACACTAATTAACAAATGGCCTAATCATTGCTAAAAAGCATTAAATCTACTCTAGATTACCTGCTTCAGAGTGATCCATAACGAAAATTGCAATAAAAATTCCAAACTCGAGAAAAATTAATTTTTTACACTGATAAATATAAGGAGAACAGTTAAGAAGTCAGTGTCCTATTTAAAATTGGAGACTTTGTTGTGGTCCGCCAGGCTTACAGGTAATGTCAGGACAGAGATTAGCCTTACACATTGTGCACAAACTATTCAACTATTTTTAGCAATAATTCCTTTTCGTCTCGGATAACGTTTACAAAATGGATTTTTGGCCAGTATTTTAGGGCAAATACCCCACTATGTGGCGGTGCAGTGAGTGCTGTCAAAGATAGGTATGTACAGTCCTGTGAAAAATTAAAAACGCAACTTATAAAATCAAAGTATTTATTAAATTTTAAAGTGAATTCTTCGCACAATACTTTTTTGTGATTTGTTTTTATGTTATTAGATTGCCAAGGAGCTTTAAATGGCTTTTGATTTGTTTGATAATTTACGGTAATCAGATTTCGTACAAAAAAACACGTTTACGCTGTGAATAAGTATAAACTCAATATTAATTTTCAATTGTCAGGTATAGTAATGGATTATTACCACCTCAGTTTTCTTCTAACTGTTGAAGAGAGAGTATATAGGATTGTTTTTTATGCTGTGGCGGTTCCTGAGAATTAGTATTTTTTTAAATAATGCTCAATGGAAGTCAACTCACGGAAGTGGAGAACCGAAGAATTAAGAATCTAAGAAGAGGTGGGTTGACCCAGAGACAATTTTTTTGTGATCAAAACTCCTCCCAAAGAGTGGCCAATAACTTTTTAAATTGCAGCCAAGACAATTACGGGAAAAATAAAAGAAGTGGAAGTCCTCCAAGTTTTTTCAAGTAGGTGAAATGGGCGGTTTTTAGAGAAATCTCAAAAACAGGAGCATCTTCTGAACTAATTTTGGGGCTTCGTGAGGAAGTGGATATAGGAATCACCGTTCTTGAAATATTGTAAGGTAATGCGAAAACCTCTGCTCAAGAAACATCATTTGCTGGAACGACTGCAGTTCGCTGAAAATCATATTCAAAATAGCAAACAAAAAATGGCCAAGCATTATTTTTAGTGATAAAAAAAACTTAAAACAGATGGTCCAGATGGTTTAAATTATTACTGGCATGATTTTAGAAATAAAAAAAAAAATGTTGTAAAGAAGGTCGCATTGAAGTAGCGGAGTCATGGGTATGGACCGCTTTTAATGAAAAGGGAAAAACTAGGATTACATTTATTTCTGGAAAAATGAAGCAGTTACTTATAAAAATTATTTGGCAGAGTTCCTTTTGCCGTTTATTAGAATGTTGGAACAAGAAATAATCATTTCTCAGCAGAAAACGCGCCGATTCATACTACATAAGCTATAAAAAAATGGTTTTTGGATTTTGGAATTAATTAACATTTTTGATGGCCAGCCCATAGTCCGGATCATGATCCGATAGAACATTGGTGGAGAACTATGGCAAGAGAAGTCTATGACTTTTAGAAGCCAAAAATCCAAAATATTGATGAGCTCAAAGAAAGGGTAACACAAGCTTGGGAAAACATGCAGAGAGAACTTTAATTAATTTAGTATGAAGTGTTCTCAAAGGACTCTTGGAGGTGATAAAAAAATATGGCATAAGTTGTCATATTGAAAAGAATTTACTCATTAAAGAGTTGTTTTATGTTATTTTGTATCGAATGAAGCTAATCCTAACAATATCAATGAACTTTTTATCAGAGTTGTTACCAATCATTTAGGTTAACATTAAATAATATCTTTTGTTATTAAAATTTCAAAATAAATGACTTAAATTAATTGAAATAGATTATTTTTCCATTGAGTCTATTTTTTTTTCACAGCACTGTACATGTATTTTCAATACTTCCCCTTCTTTCCTCTCAGCTTGGACGAAGAAAACTATCCCGTCCCACCATGAGAAGTAGGAAAACGTCCTATTTAACATTACTATAATATTTATAGCTCACAGGTGCATAGCCGTTACTGCATTGCCAAATGTTACATAATTTAGGATATTAATATGTATTCCGAGAAAACTAATTAACCTCTGTGAGTCATTAGTGTTTCACTGAGTGATGTTTCAGCATGACTGTACTGTAACGATAAAGTTTACATAAAGCTAACATGTAAATCAGAGGTCCAAGGCAATTTCACAACCACAACCCGCAAGCAGAGGTGGAAATTTCATTAGACGGTCGTATAAAAGATTTATTGTCTCGGTTTTGAAGCTGTGACGTGAAATGTGCTCCCGCAAACCTATTCTTATGACTGGTTGTAGACGGTATATTCTTGGTCATGTGACTGTGTACTTTAATTTTTATTTTTGTCGCATCTTGTTTATTTATTATTTTAATTTATAGAACTCCAATGAGGCTTGGGGCGACTAACACTTCATACAGATGTGTACATTATAACAGGGAGTAAGTTAAGAGTTAAAAAAAAAAAAACTGTAACGAAGACAAAAAATTGAAAATATACAAATTTAAAAATAATTAAATGAATGAATTACTACTGCAATAGAAGTAAAAAAAAGGTCACGAAGGAATTGCATAATTAAGTGCATTCTTTACCAAGGCGGAGAATTATTTTACGCCATTTTCTTTAAGAATTTTCCTATAATAATTCTTAAATATTTAATAAATAAATCAATTGTTTTGCTATTTTATATTTGCAATGAGCAGATGACTAATGTTTTTAAAATTTCTATTTAATTTTATGCTGAGTAAACCTCAACGTCTAATGTATTAATTCCAGTTGTTTGATGGTGGAGATCTCTTTTTTTGTTTGCAACCTACTCTTTATTTTGTTTTTAGAGCTCACAATAGATCCAATAGGGTCGCAGTGAGCAAGGGTAAATCTGGCCCAGGTCCCTTTATATTGTATTGTATTGTATTGTTTTTAGAGCAAATCGCCCAGTTTTCGGCTCTTAAACGCAATAAATGAATGATTCTATAAGTTATTCATTAATAATTATTAATTGTAATAATTATAATTATTATATCAAATAAATAATTATTATTATTATTAATTATAATTAAGGGGTGCAAATTTAACCAACTTCTTTTATTAATAGCATTATTCGCCACTAAAAATCTACATTGCCTTCTAAATTACCTACAAAGTTAGCCACAATTAACTAGGGTCTAAATGGTACTATCTTAGCCCTTAGTTATATTTTATGTAAGCCACTCCAACAAAACTCAGCATGCTGGTTATTGTTTAGCATCTAAATTTGTAACACACATTGAAACAGTAAACGTCTAAAATATTAATTTATGGCACCGAAAAACATATACTATGAGCTTGTAATTTTTTTACTTAGTACGTTTAAAATGTAACTCATCCCACATTATATTTTTTCGAGGACCTTGTGAAAATGGTGATGAAATGTATAATCTGTTGCTGAGTTAGTAAATTAGATGGCAATATACAATAAAAAGGGCAAGTTAAGATAATTGTTGATCTTTAATTGACGCTTTCTACACAATATTTAGTTATTGTAAAAAAGACAAATTAGTTTATTAGAGGCTATCTCATATTCACGTTGCTTGGTTATAAAATAAAAAGTTTGATTACGTGGCCAATAAAAAAAATCTGTGGCTTGACTTATAAACTCTTGTAATTAAGTTTTTTTTTTTTTTTTTTTTTTATTTTTTAACGGAGCATCTACATCCTGGTCATTAGCGCCTCTTGTAATTAAGTAATCACACTATCATCTTCTTAGTTACTGTACATTCCTCTTACGTTTTTATGAGATGTACTAAAGACTAAAAACTATTACTAATGCTCAAAGAACATAATAATAATAATAATATGAAAAGTATTCGGTATACTTTTCATATTATTATTATTATTATTTATTCTATATTTTATTGATTAAAAGCTGAGAGCTGTATTCTTGAGCATACATTAAAGGTCCTTGGCTTAAAGGAGAATAGTAAAATTGTGGAAAGGGGTCAGGCCTATGTGGCGTGAGTTGAGAAGCACGTAATGCATTCGAGTTAGTGGAGCAGAACAGGCTCGGAATACGAATGGGTAGCATACATCCAGCGACGCCGGGTAAATACCACATACTTCAGATATTAAATTTTAAGGGCGCTCCACTCCTCACACCCCCTTATTTAGCACTTGAAGAGGCTTAGCCTACGCTTATACTACTGATGCCTGTTTACTCCTCAAAACATTAAAGACAATTCAAGTATGGTAAATCACTCGAATGTTTTGTTTTTTTTCAAATTCAGATTCTTACTACGTTTCTGTAGAAAAAAAAGGTGCATTATTTCTTTAAAACATTTGTAGGCAGATCGGGCCCAGACATTTTGAATAACCGAATTTAAAAAAAAAAAAAATGTTACACTTCTTACTCCCACTCACTCCAAAAGCGGAATCAAGTGTCTGAATGATTTCGTTCCACTATTTAACCTCTTAGTTTGTAGTGATTCCAAATTTCATGATTTAATTATAATGTTGTGCCTAATTTTTCGTTTTATTTAGTCCTTTCAATAAATTTTATGCCAATAACATTGTCGTATTATTTCATGTCTATCGCTAAACATTATGAACACTTCTTTAAAATCCGACGTTATTTTATTTTGAACTATCTACCCGGCCCGCTAACGGATTTGCACACTAAAGTTTGCTCCACAATACATCAAATGTTGCCCATGCTTGCTTTAAAGTATTAAAAATAATTAAATTACATCAACGTCCAAACAAACCACTAATATTTTGCTCCAATTTTTGTTTTTATTAAAAGCTCCTTTTTTTATGTAAATTAATAATATTTATTTATTTAAATTTTTACGTCCATTTATTATTTACAGAGAATTTTAGGACGGGCTATCTATAGCTTACTAAACTTTTCTAGCCAGGATTGGACTAACTTTCCTTTTTTCTAAAGAGAATCCATCACCCCTAGTCGGAAATAATAATAAAAAAGTCCGAATCGCAGGATCTGCGTCATTGTAGTGCGTTTTAATAGCGTTATTTCCCTAGTGTCATTTGAAAAGATTGGAACAGAAACAGTTAACATTTTTTGTTATATTTTCTGAATAACTTAAACGCCTAATCCAATGACCTATTGAAGAAAACTAAAATTATCCTCGTCCTTATGCACACAAAAAACCTTTACAGGCGCGTAAATCACTGGGTATCTCTGACTTTCCTTCGGAAAGCTATATTACATCTAACAAAAAATAGTTTTTCTCATTTCATTATTATTATTATTAAATTTTAACGTCCATTTATTATTAACTAGGACGGGTTATCGATAGGTCACCACCCTTTTCTAGCCAGGGTAGGGCTGATGCCTTTTCTTTTTTTATTATTAAATTATTTTATTATTAAATGAGATTAAATAAAATTACAAAATTAACAAGCAATAAAATCGGTGCTAATGGTCTAAAAGCTGCTGCGCCTTTTTAATAGGTATCTTAGTCTGATTGCACGTAAAATATATAGAACAAATTTTGAACTGAATTCATCGTTTATAAGTATCCAAACTTAATAATGTTACATTTTTGGAATTTTTGTATGATAATCATACAGTATTGATCTAGAAGACGTATTTAACGTAGGAGCATATTTTGAAAATGACCGAAGTTTTATAAGTTCACGACGTGAATTCCACCGGTTTTTTTGTATTGCACCTAATACTCCTGTTAATCGAAAACACAGTTTATTTTCTAACAATTTGGAGCAACCAGTCGTACGGTCAGATGTCTATGGACGTTTTAAGGCAAGTATTTTTTCAGGCCTGTACTATTTTTCGAAGAAGGAACTCCATGACTGAGGAAGATGGTGACTCCTCCATTCAGCCTGAAGAAGGAAGGACATCACTAGCATGAACTGTGTAGAATCAACAGGTGTAAGTAAACCATCATCAATGAGTTACACAAAAAGTTAAAGAAGAAGAGCGATTGTCATGAAAGGTCAGTAGAATGGAGGCTACACACTTTATTTATTCGTGTAAATGTTAACATCTACCTTTGTATAAAAGACGGGGTTTTTGGCTGGTTTACCATCATTTTCTAGCCAGGATAGGGATGACGAGTTTTCATTATTCTATAGAAAAGTCATCGCTCGAGTGGAAATCGAACGAAAACCCTAGGTACGTGCGAGTGCAAACGTCTTAACCTTTAAGTACTGAGGTATGGTCCCTGGGACCTTTTGTTTACTGAATTTGAAAGAAATTATATATTCATTGAATGTGTGCAGTCAAAAGGGAACTACTAGGGGGGATTTCTAGAAATGTTCTCTTCTTGAAACGGGACAGTTCTCAATCTTCTCAATAGCCCTGAAGATGGCTTGTATAGCAAGCCGAAACGTTGGCGGCAATAAATATACATTTTAGCAAATAAAAATGTGTTTTATTGAATAAGAACACTGACCGAAACCCCGACGATCAACGCTTCCTACTTCCGAACGGTCGACCATATCTTCTCAACTATTTTTCGAAGAATTTAAAAAATCTTTGACTTAAGATATCCCTACAACAAATAATTAGAAGTACTATTATTATGATCATGATGATTAGATAGTTAGCCGTCGAGGTTATAAGTAAAGATGGAATGGTTGGGATTCGGCTAAAAAAACCTTAATATGATTTTTTTAACAAAAATCATTATATTACTTATTATTATGATATCCTCGTTGTTAAAAACCAATTGTTAGTAATTCTCCTAAAACCCAAAGTACACGTTTTATTTTGTGATGATGAAGGCATATAATTTTTCAGAACTTTGGTGAACTACTCATGAGTCGACAAGTTACAGGCTGTATCAAACCGTTTTGTATAGTATGTATATAACTACACCCATATCTAACAGCTGGTGGATTTCTATGTAAATAAAATGATCTGCCAATGTGGTATGTTTTGAGACAAATAAAAAACTACTCCTATAAATCTTCCTGCCATCCCCTTCATCGATGGAGGAATAAATCTCCCATATTTTCGACCAACACCTCCCCGATGTCTTCATCCCGATGTCTGCAAATCATTGATCTTCGCCACATTCTGCTAAACTATAGTCAGCAGAATACATATCCATAATGTTACCCACCAAAAATATCAAGTCCTAAAATATTCTTCCAAGATTACAAATATCGAAGCGATTACTGACCAATGCCGCTTTGACTGACTGGATTGTTTTTTCATTTTATTTTTTATTTTTTGTAACATTCACTTTCCATATTGTTTAAGGTAATTTAAATTTGTTGTATGCTATTAGAGTGCCAATGCAATTTTGAAACCCCAAAGGTGAGATACTTTGCCCTCATTTCAGACACTTTCCTTGCCTGATTGCTGGATTTTTACACTGGACCAAACTTTGAAAAGTTAAGGTTTTGCAATTGAGACCTCACTGTCTCTGTCCGTGGAGTGCTAACCATTTCCTGAACTATATTATATATTTGTTACATTATTTACAAATTGTCACGAAAAACTTTAAACTATAATCCGTGAATGCAATATCACACTCAGAGAGTGAATTACTCCGGAATAATGAACAATATTTGCTCATTAAATAATGGCGGTAAATTTAGACCAATATAGTATGAACTTAACTGTCATCTCATGAGAATGTGCCTACCAGTTAAATAGCCGATGGTGTTCGTTAGACTGTCTAAATAAGGCCCGATGGCCGTGAGAGTTAACCTTTAAGTACTGACGTATGGTCCCTGGGACCTTATGGTAGCCATTTATAGAAATCCCCCCTAGTAGTTCCCTTTTGACTGCACACATTCATGACTAGTTCACCAAAGTTCTGAAAAATTATATGCCTTCATCATCACAAAATAAAACGTGTACTTTGGGTTTTAGGAGAATTACTAACAATTGGTTTTTAACAACGAGGATATCATAATAATAAGTAATATAATGATTTTTGTTAAAAAAATCATATTAAGGTTTTTTTAGCCGAATCCCAACCATTCCATCTTTACTTATAACCTCGACGGCTAACTATCTAATCATCATGATCATAATAATAGTACTTCTAATTATTTGTTGTAGGGATATCTTAAGTCAAAGATTTTTTAAATTCTTCGAAAAATAGTTGAGAAGATATGGTCGACCGTTCGGAAGTAGGAAGCGTTGATCGTCGGGGTTTCGGTCAGTGTTCTTATTCAATAAAACACATTTTTATTTGCTAAAATGTATATTTATTGCCGCCAACGTTTCGGCTTGCTATACAAGCCATCTTCAGGGCTATTGAGAAGATTGAGAACTGTCCCGTTTCAAGAAGAGAACATTTCTAGAAATCCCCCCTAGTAGTTCCCTTTTGACTGCACACATTCAATGAATATATAATTTCTTTCAAATTCAGTAAACAAAAGGTCCCAGGGACCATACCTCAGTACTTAAAGGTTAAGACGTTTGCACTCGCACGTACCTAGGCTTTTCGTTCAATTTTCCACTCGAGCGATGACTTTTCTATAGAATAATGAAAACTCGTCATCCCTATCCTGGCTAGAAAATGATGGTAAACCAGCCAAAAACCCCGTCTTTTATACAAAGGTAGATGTTAACATTTACACGAATAAATAAAGTGTGTAGCCTCCATTCTACTGACCTTTCATGACAATCGCTCTTCTTCTTTAACTTTTTGTGTAACTCATTGATGATGGTTTACTTACACCTGTTGATTCTACACAGTTCATGCTAGTGATGTCCTTCCTTCTTCAGGCTGAATGGAGGAGTCACCATCTTCCTCAGTCATAGAGTTTCTCACCTTATTTTTCCGACGAGAAGAATTAGAAAGTTATTTCTTGAAAGGGATTTTTCTTCTTTTTTGTTCAATCTAGCCTTCGCTCTTTTTTCTTGGCAATTTCATCTGTGTTTTTTTTAATGCAGGACTTGCTCTATTCATGAAATTTTAGCTTCCAACCTTCTTTAAACGTTCGGAAACCTGATACATCCATAGGTTGGTTAATGTGAGAAGCATTTGGAGGTACCGCCTGTTTTAACCATTATACCACAAATTGATTAAGAAGTTGTGTGACATTTCAAATTGCAGAAAACTATTATAAAAAGTTTCCTGTCAACATTAGGAACAGAATGTCAAAATTAGGAAAACATGTTGTCAACTTAAGGTTCCAGTCATAAGAAATTAATAATATCAGGATACATGAATTTCTAATGAAAATGTTTTAGTATTCATCACTTACAACCGTTTTCCTAAAGTTGACATTAGTGTCAAGAAAAGGAGCCCTGGTTGTTTATTTGGTTCCCAATGTTGACACTATCATAATCTCAAGATTTTTTTATTTAACTTGAGTCAAACCTTTTACAGTCCATAATTTAAGTATCATAGAGTTCATAGAAATCACAAAAATACAATTTAATGCACGCATTACCAAAAAAAAAAATTCTTAATAAATATTCTTAATCTCTTATTAAATTCACTAAGCAAAGAGAGCAGCAGGAGTTGACTCGAGGATTTTTAATACTAAAATGGCTGCAGATGTTATTAACGGAGTTGCATAGTTGATCGGGTCAGTCGATATTATTATTCAACACCTGTTCTTTCATTTGGATGCAAACTTATTGAATTCTCTTGAATCTAATTGTTATTTTTCAAATTTAAATTTGAAGTGTCAACTTAAGGAGTAGTGTCAACGATCGGGTCATTAACCCTACGCCGTTAGTAACTTAATTCTGAAATATCATTTTTTTTTTTTTTTTTTTTTTTTTTTTTTTTTTTTTTTTTTTTTTTTTTAAATAAAAATCAAAGTGACATGCTTGTAATTGGCATCCAGCTTTGGCTCAACCAGATGACTTAATTTGGCATGCTATGATATAAAATCCTGTACTTGGCAACGCATCCCAGCGCTCTGGGAGAGATTAGGCGGGATTTAATCACAAAGCTGGTTGAACTAATACTTCTATCAAATGAACAAATAAGCTTTATTAGCATATTTTACCATACAACCTCTCCCTAAGGAGGAAATGTTTACTGCTTCGTAGGATAGGCATAAAAAAAAATAGGTATACATCTTTGCCTTTGGGAAATGTATTTTCATCTTAGGCGACTGCCTACCCCTTGCAACGCTCGACCAATTTCTCTAACACTTTGCACCTGATCATTTATCTTTAATATAAATATTTGTGAATGATTCGTACATAATTCACCCCTTTCCTTGAAATTCCGTTAGTTTCCCTTGGAAGGGTTAATTGGGAGGGTAGCATGTGTTGATGAGAAGGATTCCCTCGCTATTCTATACGTCACGTAACGATCTTCCCGTCCACCACCTGCTACCCTAGAATTACTTCGCTGTCTTCGAGTTTGCACATCAACTCAATGTAATATCACCATGTACAAAACTAAATTGTTGATCAATAAAGATTATCAATAATGGCTTCATTTGAACTTTAGAAGGACATAATTACATTGTAAAACTGGAAGTAAAGTAGTTTCTTTTGCTTTTTTATGTAGGGATGCTCCAACGTGGAAAAGATAGGTATCTTACCGTGGTAGAGTGGATAGCGTTTCTGATTCTTACTAGGAAGATGCGGTTTCGAATCCCGTCTGCAACTATGTGGTTTTTTATGGATGGGCCCTTTGAAAAAATGTCCTTCTCGACAATAGCCTGGCATTAATGACCTCGTCGCAGATGTAAAACAAAGAGGGGAAAATATATATAAATTGAGTAACGATTCCATGGTTCCGTTTAAGACCATACACATGTATTTATCAAACGGGAAAAAATATTCAGCATGTATTAAAAATCATAGATGTTAATTACTAAATTTAACTGGACTTCCTATTGGACACAACTTGCTTACCCATTCGTACTTGCTAGATATACATTTTTGTAAGTTACTTTGAAAGTTAAAAAATACTTACAAACGCTTAACAGCTCAAAAAGTGAAATATTCTCACTGAGAACTGTCTCACACTACTCTCAATAATATCCTCTCTATCGCTCATCAAACTCAAATAATCGGACCCTCAATAATAGCGCCATCTTAGTGCCATTGTAAAGGAGCAGTTATAGGTCGATTTCATAGTTATAGCTCAATTAATCTTAATTATCTTGATCCTTCGTAAAAAGTATAAAATTTAATTTCTAAGCGAAGTGGGATTTTAGGCGCCTAACAGAACAGTATCCTATGCGGACATTACTCTACGTTCGTTTTCAACGTTCGCTTTTGGAACTAATATAACCCATACGTTTCTCATTTTTTATTTATTTATTTTTTACCTTGTTTTGCTAAAGTACTCATTTTATTGTTCTATGCATTTTAAACGTATTGAATTAAAAAAAATATATATATACTATATCGAATCATAAATTTCGATGTGACCAACCCAGTCTGAGAAAATGTTGCATGGAGTTCCGGAATTGTTTTCTTTGCCACAAATGAATGTAAATTTTCCAGAGTTTTCGTTCAGCTTTGCCGTATTTATCGTGAATGATTTTTAATTATAAAAGATGTTTTCTGTATGTGGACACAAAATTGCAATTCTAGTTCAACGAGCTGATGATAGTTTAAAAGATTCGAACAAAGGGATGACCTTCCATTGCCGCTACTGTGGCTGGTAATGAACCATACTGGCGGCAGAATAACATCAAATCAGCTTTGTATAGACTCAATAACACTCTGCCATCCAGGGCTTTTAGCCTAAGGTCTACTAGCAACTGGAGATGATTTAGACTTAATTTGTTTTATAGATTCTATACCCCAAAACATATGTAAATATGCCGTGTTCATGATGAATCATATTCATTTTTTTCAGTTGTATATAGCACAGGTCGTCCATAAGGGAGTATTTCATATTTATTTATTGTACCCCTATCATTTACAAATCGCTCTTAGTCATTATGTGGGTGGCAAGCAAAGTTCCGGTGGTTCTTGAAGAATTGACAATGAAGCCTCTGAAACATGTATGGAAATTTGTAAAATAAAATAGTACAAGAAGGCATTTCAACCACTAGAGTTATTAATGAAACAAATCGAGCGGTGACAGAGAAGCCAGCTGATACCATGTGCTTTCTGGGTCTTATGGAGCCAAATGGTAATGAAACAAATCGAGCGGTGACCGAGAAGCCAGCTGATACCATGAGCTTTCTGGATCTTATGGAGCAAATGGTAATGCCCGAAATAGGAATTATTGACTCTAGATGACACAGTATTCCAGGGTTTGCCCGGGCTAGGCTGTAAGCTCATGGTGAACGCTTACAAATTAATTTTATTCGTCACTATTTTCTATTTTCGCATTCGATGCGATATTTGCAAGATACTGAAGTAAATAATTATAATAATAAACAAAATTAATCACTTTATAATTTACATTTATTTCCTTCTCATTTCAAATGAAACATTAGTTTTTTTTTTAATTATTACCTAATAACATCATTAATTTTTCTATATTTTTTCCAGGTAAGTACTTCACAAGTTCTTTCATTGCATCGGTAAGTTGTTATTATTTTTTTATATGGTTTTACTTGAATAATATCTTCTTAATTATATGATTTGCATCCTGGCATCTTTACACGTTAGCAGCTCTATTATGGAAAGTTTACACAGATACGAACTTGACAGTAGCAGTTCGTGTCTTTTGCATTTCAATGTACCACATTAAACTATGTTTCCAATTATTTTTTTTTATTTATTTATTTTATTTATTTTTTTTATTATTATTATTTTTTATTTTTTTTTCCTTCTCTTCTTATTTTCACCTTTTCTGTTACTAATACATTTTCCCCTCCTAAGAGTTACTGCCTTTCTCGTTTTCCCGATTCTTACGTTGTTCATTAATTTTGTTCATTATCAAATTTTGTATATACCTTATTCACAGTATCAACAACAGTGCTAAACAACTTCTTATTTTACACCTTCTATCTCGAAGTAATTGTAAACAGACCTTATTTGTAACCACATGAACATTGTTCTAATGTATTTTATCTGTTATTAAGAATTCACAATGTATTTCTTTATTTATATTATTTTTTTTAATTACAACTAGAAATGAATCTGTATAATTGTTTCGAGCACATCACCTTAGTTGCGGGTGCTCATTAATAAATGAATTAAAAAAAAACAAAAAAAAAACTATGTTTCTTCATATGTCACAATAACTCACATCCGCCAAAAATTAGTGATACTTTAATAAAGGACTGCAACTTCTATACCTTAGCAAAATAAAACTTTATGACAAGATGTGACACTACGTACCGTATCAATGAAGCGAGTTTGAATGAAAGTTTTGGTGCGTATGTGTATGTTGGTGAGTGCGAGTACATATAGAGTTGTTATTGTTTACGTTGTTCTTTTTAAATATTTGATCTAGTTAATTTTCAAGTGAAATGCATTATGCTTGTGTATAAGTTCTCTATTTAAACTATATTTTTTGTATTCAGGTTTCAAAAAATGAAGAGAAAGCCAAACAGGTCTACAATTTCCAAAATTTATATTTCATTTTTTGAAATCAATATTTCGGCCTAATTCCATCACCAGGATTAATGTATAATTTAAAACTTTAAAAATTATCATATTTCAAATTTTCATGTTCTTCTTTCCAAATATACAAAAAATATTTGTTTCTGATGAATATGACAACTATAGGCATACTAGTTCCCAGGCAATAACACATTTGATAACTTATTAAATGCGCTCCTGCCTACGATATTGCAGTACTGTTTGCATGTGTGTGTATTTTTATGGCTATCTGATATTCGCAAAAGCATTTACAAAAAGAAATATTGAAATAGGGCGGTTGTAAAAACATCTTGCTGAACATTTATTAGAAGAACTTTACTTTCTTTCAATTCAGAAGCACTTAAAAAGGGTAAAAAAGGAGCCTAAGTTGGGGTATAAAAGATCCTCTAGAAAGGGCCGAGAATTATGGGAGCAGTCTATTTTGAAATGTCACTGAGTAGAAACTTTTCTCGGCTGGAACTAAATATATGGCTGACCACTTTTTATTGGGGTTTACATTGCTCTGACTTAGCTTCATAAACCATCAACTTTACAACGATTAAAAATACACATCTCAAAGAGAATTATTATTCATTACTTTGAAATAATTCTGATCCGTCATACTTAGAATCAGAGGCTTGAGTTCGAGAACTTAGTGTGTTAAGGCATGATTCCAGAAAATAATATTCAGCCTCTGTACCTAGAACCAGGGACTGAAAATAACAGTATATTTTTCCAGAATTGATTCGAACTTTTATTTCTATTCCAGAAAAAAAATTTAAATTTTTATGATTAAATTATACAAATTTAAATTAATGTGATATTTTAAAGAAATACCTAATGAGTGATTTATATTCAATTTAATTTAATTAATAAAAGAAAATATCAAAACATTTCTCAGAATTTTTATTTTAAAATTTATAAATTTTATGAGAACTGTTTTTTTTTTTAATGGTTACTAATAAATACTTGTTAATTGTAAAGAGATAGTCAAATATTGATATTGAGAAGCTGTAGATGATTGGAGTTTGGTTCTATTTTGAATAAAACTACATTTTATAAATAAAATGACTTTTGAGGGTAATCAGAAATGTAGCCTCCACGGTATGGAACTGTTCTCTGTTGTTCTTGTCTTCGTTTTTTTTTTCGTTTACTGGCCAGGGATTTTCATGATCACTAGCTAATCGCTAATGTTACGAAGCTCGAGTTAAAAAAAATAACAGATGTCTGCTGTTATTTATATGTCGCAGCATATAATTGACACTCATATAGACCCCAGAACTCCCCAGAAATTACTATTCTGAATCTATCTAAAAGGTTACTGCATTTACTTGGTCAGGTTTCATGTTTTCCGGCCTTTGTGTGGGTCATATACAGCATAAATGTTATAGTACGCCTTAAAAAAATACTCGTAAATAGTCTTGAGATGGAGCAATATGATTCTAACGGACATAGTAGGAGGACTATATGGTTTTCAATTTTACTTTATCTTATTTGTTTTGTAGATTCCTGATCCCTTGTATCCCCTTTTATAAAGTTGTGGATGTTCTTTTTCAGAAATGTTGTTCTCCTTCTCCTCGCTCTGCTCATATCTTGAATCAATACAAGCTGTTTCCCGCTTCCAGTAGTGTTGGGATTCATTATAAGTAAAGTTTTAGTAGAGAGTGGAAGAGGAAACAAACCCACTGGCAGAGAGTTTGAGGAAGAACTCCAGGAGGCCATGTTTACTCTGAACCTAGTCCCCACAGGCCCATCATGTCGTTCTCCTGGGCTCAAGGTTTAGCAGCCGAGATAGAAGGCTCTAGAAATGGCCAGCTCGCTGGAATGAGGTCAACTTAACGCCTTACCATGATTCCTTAACCCCTGGTGTTTTTTTAAAAACTCCGAATTTTAATTAAACAACTGAAAATGTGTGCAGCAACAAGAACAACTACACCATATTATATAGTGTAGTATATAATATACTTAAAAAACGCAAATAAATTGGTAGGAATTGATAGTCTAAATTTCATAAATACACACACACAACAAATAAATACAGAGGCTAATACAACAGTCGGTCTAAAAGGACGAGGGTAATTTTTGTTAGTCGAGTTAGATACGTTCAACATTAGTAAACAAGGATGCCTTAAAGTATAAATGCATGAAATAATCATAAAAGAAATTTGTTTTAGATAATCCCATGAGTTAATAAACATGTACTAACAATATGGCAGCTTATAGGAATTTAAAATACAAAACAAAAAAAAACTGCAAAATTATAGTACCGAGTTGAACATGCTAACTAAACTTGCGATTCATATTGACACAGTTATGAAATGAATATATTCTAATCCAGTAGATATGCAAATACTTAATCAAAATAATACAAAGAGTTGTGGGTTCGATTCCCACAATCCAGTCGTGGCTTTCCTTCAGAAAAAAGAAAAGGCATCAGCACTATCCTGGCTAGAAAAGGGTGGTAACCTATAGATAACCCGTCCTAAAATTCTTAGTTAATAATAATTGACGTTAAAATTTAAATAAATAAGTGTTGATCTTTCGTGAAAAAATATAAAATCAAATAAAAGAAGGAAAACTCAAGGCGCAACCATGGGAAACTGAGAGAACTCTAAGAGAAAATTACTCTAACCTCTGTCACAAAGTTCACTCTTGAAAACACTATAACACTGTTTCACATTTTCTTACATTGTTTTACTAAAATACTCATTTGATAGTTAAATTTAATAAATAAAAAAAAAACACGACCAATTATAACGTTAGGTAAACTGCTACAAAAACCCATTCGAAATAGCAAATTGTTAGTTTTGCTATTTCGAGCACTTATTTCTCCGATTGAGATAACCGCGTCGAAATTTACATTAGAACTTTTTTGTAGATAATTTAGTAAGCTTTCGAATGGGAATTCTCCACTTTCTAGGAGGACCCAAGAGGACTCCTCTCTAGGATCATGTTCCGTAGAAATGAGAAGATATTTGACAATATTTTTACGAGAATTTAGAGCTCATTAAACAAAGATTTAGGAAAATACTAGGTCAGTAAATTAAGAGTACTGACCTAATCTTTTGCTGAATAATAAGCATTGCTCGGTAAAGAGATTTTGTCGCCAGAGCAATCCAAAGTATTGGATTTGACACACCAAGATTGTGTTCTGTGCTCCATCCCAACAAGATACAACTCATGAACTGGTTTATTCATTTAGTATGTTGAGCCCCATTGAATATTAATGAAGACCTACATGAAGCAGCAAGGTTTGAAGCAAAGCACTCTGCAAACACAGCTACTTTCATCCTTTGCTCTTGTTTTCCTTGGCCTAGTCCTGTTTTCCTTTTGATTTCCCTCAAATGTATGCTCTTCTCTGGAGTTCTGTTTACATTCATGTGATCCTCGCAAATGTTATGTCTTTATTGGTACCTACTACAGAGTTTATGAAGAGAAGTATGCATTAAAAAAAATTCATTTCAGACTCATTTTCGCACTAAATAAATACTACTTTAGTCTTGTGGAATTTTTTAAAAATTGTATGTGAATCCTGAGACTAAAGTGCTAGATTATAAATCCTTCATATTATCTGTTCTCACTTGAGGATCGGTAACGTTGGAATGGACAATGATAGATAAAAGCTAGCTGCAAGGACAATACTGCATCAAGTGTTTGACCAAACCGCGTATTAAATGACAAAACAAGTGTTTAAATGTTTGACAAATTTTAAGTTTACAGATATCTTGGTAATTCGATAATCCATAAAAGGCTATAGATAATTTTAAGGTAAGGGGTTTTTCTTATTTTCTTACTAATGGGCATCAAATTAGCATTTCAAGTCATGAAATGAACTTTCACAAAAGTAGTAGACACCCAGATGTAACATTTTTCTGTAAGTACAAATGAGTCATCCATTTCCAGAAGCACCCATGTCCACAAAATTTTGAAAATGAGATTTTGGAACCACTGGATTAAACTTTCCCTGCTCTTTCCAGTGAATAAAATATTAACGCCTTAAAAATACCCTTATCTTATGAAAAACACTTTTAAAAATCATGAACAGAAACAAAACGCACCATGTCCTTCAGGCGAATTACAACATGGCCGCCTGTTGATTGATGTGTTAAAACAGGAACAAAGAGCTTCTTGTCTTAAGTTGGAAGCATCATGTAAGCACAATACAATTATAAAGACACTCTTGTCCATTTCATAAATTTTGCGGGCACTATATTGTAGAAACCAATTTTTATTATAATATTATTGGTAATTTGAATGTGTGTTTTGCATTTGGCAACAATGAAAGGCAAAAATTAGAGCATTTTGATGGGTACTTTCATCATATTGTTTTTTTTTTTTTTAAGGCGCATCTACATCTAGGTTATTAGCGCCGACATCCAGGGTGCAGCGAGGAATTTTACCAGCGAGCCGTGGGATGATAAAATTCCTGCCGGAGGTTGGGAATCGAACCCACCATCTCCCGCTTATGAATCCAAGGCGCTAGCCATTAGACCACGGGAGACCCTCATCATATTGTTGTGTTGAATTCTGCCGCGGGTGAATGTGTGCTCGTTCATAGTTTACTGTGTTTTTTTTACTGATAATTCATTGCTAATTATTTAAAAGTTATTAGAAACTTATTAAAATATCTTATATTAACAAGCTTGATGGGTAAAGAGGCAGGAAACTTAGAAGATGAGGTTAGAAGAATATCTGTACCTGTTACTCCAAGTGTGAAAGTGACCCTTGTCCAGCGTACAGATCCAAAACGGCCCACGTCTAAAATATTATTTACTTCTTCTTAAAACCTATTGTAGTAAATAGGTAAAAAAAACCCTGTGTACTCATTCACCGGAAATTAAAAAGATTAGATCCTGAACAGATTTTTTGTTTCCTCAAAAATTATCTTTCATGGACATAGCTCCTTTTGGAAATGGATGACTGAAATTGAAAAGTAGCATTCCTTCGTTATATGCTAAAAGGCAGAAAATTCATAGTAAACCATTTTCTATTGAATTATAAATAGTGCAGAGGGAAAGTTAGCTGGATAGAAAGTAGATTGATATTGTATAGGACTTCTGAAATGTAAGAAAAATGAGGATTGGATGTGAATGGCGTGGAAAAACGTTGGAGCAGGCTTTTCTCGCGTATAGTGCCAATTTTCTAGATCAACCATTGTCTCTTCGGAGTAAACGAACCTTATACCATCCAATCAACTTAACAAGCTCTCTATGTCGGGGCAATTACAAATTGCAGTGCTTTCGTCTTACAACTTATTTCTTTCTTTCGAGAGTTGTTTTCCTCCAACTGGATTTTAGCTTTTTACTCTCTCCTCAGTATATTACAGAAGAAAGATACTTATTAAAACGTATATTTATTTCTGTTAACACGTGGTACTTGGCGTCTATTAGCTCAGCAGGAGAACATTATTATTTTTTATTTTAAAAAATCGACTATATATTTGTCAAATACTACTTACTCACTTATTCACTGACCTATCATCATGAAATTTTGCATAGACACTCCCTTTAGGATGTAAACACCCGCTAAAAACGTTTTTTTGATCTGCAAATTTTTAAGTATTTTTAGAGGGGTTTGAATTTTTAGTTTATTTTTAAAGAGAGCATGCACATTACTGAGCGAGCATGCGTACTGTATCTATTTCATAATATAATTTTTATCTGCAGTTCATTTCAACCATGATGGCAGACCTTGAATTGCTAGAATTAAACTGCGATTTGGTCCCCCTGTTGTTCAGCTAGTATAATATGTTTCTAAATTATTTGAATTCTTCTGAAGAATTGGCATCAGTAAAATAGTATCCTTTAGTTTTTAACAACTACATTTTTTTATTTTGCCTCTATTTTGTGCCTTATAACAAAATACTTTTTAACCGAATAAATAAAAAGTAATTATTAATCAAGTAAATATAGTAATACATCGTTCTACCCTCCTTGTTAGGATGTCCTCGATATTTAGTCTCAATAACTCATTAATTAACGAAATGGATTAATTAAAAATATCTTAATAACAAAAATTAAAAAGTCTTTAAACAAATCAAAATGAAGTATTTGAAAACGAAAGTTTTTTTTTTTTTTTTATTAACGACCCATAGCCTACCATAGATTGGAAAAAAAATGTATTGTTACTATTATCATTAAGTATTATAAGTTCATCGTATAAATAAATACAATTTCACAAATCGGGAATTATTTCGTTTTCCTCATTGCAACTTTCTAAACCTATTACTATATTTTAGATCTGATATGGTTGTGTATTGTTTGAAAACCCCTTTACTTTTACTTTAAAAGATCAAAGGCTTAGTAGATAGTTAGGGGTTATATTTTTTATTTATCATATTTTTTACGGCCCCTCTACTACCTATTAGAAACACCCACGGTCTAGGACAATTTTTTTTTTTTAGTGAGACAATTTCTGAAGAATCTCCCACATGAGACTCGAACCAACAGCTTTCACTTGAAAATTCAATGTACTAGCCACTAGACCACCGGGAGACCCGTTTAAGGTTTATATATATATATATATATATATATATATATATATATATATATATATATATATATATTAAATATATAATTACGCTGATGTGAACCGTTATATTATTAAAAAATACTAATTATACGAATCCTTTGCTGAATATGACAATATAAATTGGGGAGCTGCCTCGTATTGAATGCTGCCGAGTGAGGAATGAGGGTCTGGTACAGGCGTGTTTCCAGCATTCAGTCCCTCATCATTAGTCACTAGGCAGGAAACGGATTTCCGCATTCTACAGAATATCTTTATGTAGAAATATTTCTCCCTCATATAAAATATTTGACGGGTTTTGGAATTTTGTTGCGGACTACGGGCGTCACTCGTTTTCCCGTAGACGAATTTAATATGTCCATATGAAATCGATTTCATTTTATTCCGCATAAAGTTTTAAACTCAAAAAAAAGATTTTGAACATCTGTAAACGGAATGGCTTGATTTATACGAATGCTAGCGAAATCATTAATAGTTTTTTTTTTCCTTCTTTGGTGAAAAAAAAAAAAAAACATTCGTAGTGCGCTAATTTTATTGATTACCAAATTTCTTTCAACTTAGGTTTTGGGTTTTGTTCCACATTATTTATTTATTTAATTTTCACTCAGGTTCAAAAGGGCCATTTGATGCTACTCACTAATGGTGTGGAGTATCGTAAAAAATAAAATAATAATAATAATAATAATAATATTTAATTTTCGAACTCTTAACTGAGATGAATCTCGTTAATTAAAAATATTTTCTTATTAGCAAACAGTTATTATTCTTAATAACATTTCATGTAGAGTAAAAACATCAATTTACGAATGGCAATAAAAATATTTTACAATTTTTTTTAACAGTTATAATGTATTTACACTATTATATTAAATATATATATATATATATATATATATATATATATATATAAACATTACTGTATAATTACATTACATATGTATATGCATGTGCAAAAAACACATACATATACATAACTTTATGTACACTTTGTAACACTATTTTATACATACACATAAATATGTACATACGTACACTCACGCACATAGTACATATACGCACATATATGTTCCAAGTTAGACAAATTATTTTGATTCGTTGATTTCGTTGATATTGGCGGAAACGTAGACTTGCCCCTGCGCGAACTTCGAAGGGAAATTTCCCTTTCACACTGCGCCTACCTCATTCAATCGGAAATATTTTCATTTAACTTCATACTACTTTTAATTGTGTATTAAAAAAAGGCAATGAAATTCATATTTCTGTGTATTCTCTAATATAGTTTTAATTCTGTGTAAAAAAACCTTTTGTTGGTCCATGTCTGGTTTGTAGTTGTATATGTTAATAATTCATTCTTGGTAGTGTCCTCTATAGTACCCATGAAATCGTAAAGCTTTTGTCCATTTATTTCTAGTGTCCAACGTTCGTTCCTATGTCTATTTGTTCCTTTTTTTAGTTAAGGCGCTATATGTTGAAGGGAAATGAAAAGAAAACAAAAAAAAATCAAAAACCCGAGAAGGAAGAATAGAGGCGATGTGTTGAGACCCTAATAAAACTAGAAATAGGACAAGGCTGGAGAGGGAGGGACCTTGGAGTACTACATACTATATACGAGCGAGTTCCCATGTGGAAGTTATCACTGCCTTTGCAGAACAGCTACAAGTTTCATGATCTCCACAACATTTGTCCTCAGTTCTGCCCAAACCAGTTCTTGTCCTCCCCGACACGACCTAGGAAAAGGGTTGGGAAACCGTAAATCCTTCCCGAAAGAGCTGGATAGACTATGAAAGTTCCTTACAAGTCCTTACCATTAAGCCATAACATCTCTTAATTTTGGTATATTATATTTTTAACTACCATCAGAAGAAATTAATTTAAATAAGTAATCGGGCCCCTTTATTTTCACACATGCTACTCTGGATGCGTACATATTTTTAGTTCATAATTTTCAAAATTTTGTTTAGTGTGTTTAATTACTTAAAAAATTAAACAATTACATTTTGTCTAAACAGGCGATTTTTGGGAAACAGGTCGTCCCATTTAACTGTATTATCAATTCTTTCCATAGTCATTACTAAATCTTTTACTTAAATCCTTTACTTAGAGCCTTTACTTAAATCCTTTGGGAAGATTCCAAAAATTTAATAAAAGTCCGACTCGCAGGAACTGCGTCATCTTAGCGCGGTTCCATTCATATCCCTAGTGTTATTTTGTAGACTTAGAATAGAAACAGTTATTACTTTGTTTGGATCATTCCTAATGTAAACAAATATGAAAAAAAATACAAGATTTTCAGCTAGGGATGAAACTATCCTAAGCAGAAATTACTCTTTCTGCCGTCCCAAGTTTCGGTCTACGAAGACTCTTCTACGAATATATTTCTAATTTACTTAACTTGCAGTGCTAACATATCCATTTTACTTTTAAATGCAATTAAACAAAATAAAATTGTACATGCAAATGAGAAAGTAGTGTTATTTTTTATTGAACCACGGCCACATTCAACCACAAAATATAATTATATTTCTAGTATAGCATTTGGCTGCATGACTTCCTACAGGTAAAGGTAACTGTCAGCTGTCCTAGAATGCTTGATGAGAACAATGAATCTTGATTTATGAAGTGCAATAAAAGCCTACCTGAACCGGCAGACTACCTCGACCCGGACTGACCCTACACGGCGAATATTTACGTTTTCAGTTCTGTTACAGGTTCTAAGAATTTGTATTTATTCCCCTGTTTTATTGAGAAATACATCCTCCTCCTAGAAGCAATAACAAAATAACAAGAAATAAAAACAGACAAAAAGAACCGTATAAATAAACGAAATCAATTATCGTTTATCAAACTTCTAAGTTATATGTACTTATTTCTCCGTTTGACATCGCCTAATCAAAACTTTCTTCAGAACCTGTTTTCTAGAGCATTTAGTAAGCTTTCGAATGGTAACCATCCGTTTACCAAGATTCTCAACCGTTTTCGAGATATTAAGGAAAGTATATGAAGTTTCCAAAGCTTTTCATCTCTATTAATAAATTATTTTAATTTAACCCTTCCTTAACTCCAAACGTAAGTAAATTTTCAGCATACTAGTTTTGATGAAATTAGAACATGCAAAAAATGTTTCAACTGAATCCCATAATTCGAAGTACCAAAATCAAAGACAAAAAGAACCGTTCGAATAAACAAAATCAATTACTTCAAAGTTTAAGCACTTATTTATCCGATTGACATCGCTTATTCAAAACTTTCTTTAGAACCTTTTTTGTAGACCATTTAGTAAGCTTTCGAATGGTAACCATCCGTTTACCAAGATTCTCAACCGTTTTCGAGATATTAAGGAAAGTATATGAAGTTTCCAAAGCTTTTCATCTCTATCAATAAATTATTTTAATTTAACCCTTCCTTTACTCCAAACGTAACCAAAATTTCAACATATTAGTGTTGATAAAATTCGAACTTGCAGAAAATGTTTCAACTGAATCCCATAATTCTAAGTACCAAAATCAAAGACAAAAAGAACAGTTCGAATAAGCGAAATCAATTACTTAAAAGTTTTAAGCAGTTATTTCTCCGATTGACATCGCTTATTCAAAACTTTCTTTAGAACCTTTCTTGTAGACCATTTAGTAAGCTTTCGAATGGTAACCTTTCGCTTCCCAAGATTTTCAACCGTTTTCGAGATATTAAGAAATTATACGAAGTTCCCAAAACTTTTTATTATTTCTGACAACAGAAAATTGGTCTCATTTTACCTATCCTGTTTTACACACACATACATTTTCCTTACAAATACAACATAAGAAATTAAAAAAATAAAAAGCAATAAAAAACCAAGGGAAAGAGACAAAAATTACAAAAGTCCGACTCGCAGGAACTGCCTCATCTTAGCGCGGTTCCGTTCTTATCCCTAGTCTAATTTCGAAAGATTAAAATAGAAGCAGTTATTATTTTGTTGAGAGGAGATCGTTGACCGTTGATGATGCAAGGTAGGGATTGTCCGGGTTCGGTCACTGCTACTTAATAATACATACCCCATATGTGTATGTATGTGGGCATATATATGTACATATGTGTGCGTGTATATGTGTATGTGTATATGCCTATATATAAATATATATATATATATATATATATATATATATATATATATATGTTAGGTATATTTACATAGATATGTGCATATATTAGTGTTAAATATGTCCTACTTGTATTTACAGCCCTGATGAAGGCTTGAAGTTCAAGCCGAAACGTCGGCACAATAATACCATTTTTACGATAAAATGTAGTTTTATTAAGTAGCTGTGACCGAACCCTGACAGTTATATTTTGGTTCCACCAGTCTTGAAAGGTAGGATATACAATCTTACCTGGAAGGGTCGGCAACAATAGAAACCGTCCCGCTAGTTACAAGGTCTTGGAATCTTGGAACTCTATATTTCTAACAATAAATTGTTTTTGTTATTTTACTTAACCTGTTTTATTTTCGAATACATTATCCAACTATAAGCAATTAAAAAATAACAAGGAATAAAATACAGACAAAAAGAACACTTCGAATAAGCGAAATCAATTACTTTAAAGCTTTAAGGTCTTATTTCTCCGATTGACATCGCCTAATCAAAACTTTCATTAGAACCTTTTATGTAGAGCATTTAATAAGCTTTCTAATGGTATTCTTCCGTTTACCAAAATTCTCAACAGTTTTCGAGATATTAATGAAAGTTCCCAAAATTTATATTATTTCTAGCAACAGAAAATTGGCCTAATTTTTCATATCCTGCTTTACACACAAAATTTTCGCAACATAAGAAATTACAAAAATAAAAAGCAATAAAAAACGAAGGGAATGAGACAAAAATTACAACAAGAACGACAAAAACCCGTTCATAAGAAAAAAACAGACGTATTTGAAGTTTTAAGCACTTATTTCTCCGATTGACATAACCTAATCAAAAATAGTTTTAGAATCTTTTTTGTAGAGAATTTAGTAAGCTTTCAAATAGTTTCTATCCACTTACCACGATTTCCCAACCGTGTTCGAGATATTAATGAAAGTATACGAACTTCCCAAAAATTTTCATGTCTGTTCATAAAATATTTTATTCTAACCCTTCCTTAACTCCAAACGTAACAAAACTTTCAACATATTAGTTTTAATGAATGTAGAACATGCAGATAAAGTTTCAACTGAATCCCGTAGTTCTAAGTACCCAAACCAAAAACGGTATTCAAAAACTATTTTTCCAATTTTCTCGAAAACGGTTAAAGCGATCGCCTTCAAAATGGTTTCATTCGTTTTCCTAGCCCAGGAATCATATAAAACGAGTACTTACAAGCTTATGAACTCAAAAACGTAAGCGTTACGATTTTTTTTGCGCGAATTTCGCCCCAAACGCCATCTTCCAGTAGGCGGATTTTGCTGGTTAACGAACTTGACCTTTTAAATTGGACGAAGGATTTTTGTACCAAATTTCATCAAAATCGGACCATTCGTTTTCTATTTAGAGAGCGAACAGACAAATATATATATATATATATATATATATATATATATATATATATATAAATATATACATATATATATATATATATATATATATATATACAAATTTGAACCACCGTTATTTTCGGTCTCTAGGGGTTCTGAAACGCGAAATTTTCTTGTCGGCACTTCCGGATTGTTTCATTGTATCAACCCTATAAGCGGGGTTCCTCCCTATGGGGGAGGGAGGAACCGCGCTAAAAAAATGATTATAAATTTTGCTATGGCTGGACCCTTAAAATGTTTTATTTAAAACTCCGGCCATATCTCAAAGAAAATTTAATCGATTTAAACCAAATTTAATGGGGCCGACAAAAGCTCCAAAATTCCACATTTTCTTACAGTCTTAGTGTTTCTACGTGTTTTTGAATAAACGTTACTTGCAAACACGTTTAATTTTTATTTTCTGAACCATTTCAAAACAAAAATTAATGAACAGGTCTCTTCTGAGATAATACAATAGTTATTTATGTAATTAGGGAAAGGAAGCTCTCTTCTTTTTAAAGAGCCCAAGGACGTACAAATGAAATTATTCCTAGGCGAGATATTGAATTTCAAAACGTCACTTAAATTGTTTGCGTCAAATTTGTAGGCTCTTCCGGACTGGGAAAACTTATTATTTTTTATGATATTTACTTCATTAGAGATTCTTGGGGTGCTGATTTTAAATCTGCTATTATTTTTGGTGTGAAAAATTTTATAATGCTAAACTTAAACAAATGGTTAAATTTATTTGACGAAATATAAATTATTGTGTTAAGATTGTATTTTTTCTTTATTCTGCTATCTAAAATTAATGAGTTGCTGAAATAATCATGTCGATATAATTTTTCAAAATCGATATATAAAATAAAGCATTTTTAACCTATTCATTTTTAGCTGCTAAGGCTCATTGGACGAAACGTTCGCACGCGTGTTGACAATTTTTCGATGCAGAATCACTCGATAAAAACGGATCCTATCGGTGTCCCCAACACAGTATACTCCCCATGTCAATCATTAATCTTAGAATGGGATGGGCTTGCTAAGTATAAATCAGAATTTTCTTTTTCATACTTCAGAAACTATCTCTTAAATGTCAAAATAAATAAACTGCAAATGTATCAGAATTAATAATTTTCATCTTAACGAGTTTTTAAAGTAATCGCGTATTGCAGAAAAAATCTAAAAGTCCGATTCATCTTAGCACGGTTCCGTTCTTATCTCCAGTGTTTATGAAGGCATAGAATAGAAACAGTTATTACTTTGTTTAGATCAATAGCGAAACACCTATCCAAATGAAATCTCAAACAAACCAGTCTTGAAAGGTCTTGATTTACAATCTTACCTGTATGGGTCAGCTATCCCATAAGTCGGGCAGAAAGGCCTCCGCTCAGAGGCATTTGGAAAGCCTTGGGATCTCTCTCTTTGAACGCTACATTTTTAACAATAAATTCATCTTCTTATTTTACTTAATCTGTTTTATTGTCAAATACATTATCCGACTATAAGCAATTTAAAAATAACAAGGAATAAAACAGACAAAAAGAACAGTTCGAATAAGCGAAATCAATTACTTTAAAGTTTTAAGCACTTATTTCTCAGATTGACATCGCCTAATCAAAACTTTCATCAGAACCATTTTTGTAGAGCATTTAGTGAGCTTTCTAATGGTCATCTTCCGTTCCCCAAGATTCTCAACCTTTTTTGAGATATTAAGGAAAGTATACAAAGTTACCAAAACTTTTTATGTCTGTTAATAAAATATTTTTTTCTAACCCTTCCTAAACTCCAAACGTAACAAAAATTTCAACATATTAGTTTTAATGAAAGTAGAACATGCAGAGAATGTTTCAACTGAATCCCATGATTGTAAGTACCCAAACCAAAAACTGTATTCAAAAACTATTTTTCCAATTTTCTCGACAACGGTTAATGCTATCGCCTTGAAAATGGTTTCATTCGTTTTCCTAGCCCAAGAAGCCTATAAAAAGAGTACTTACAAGCTTATGAACTAAAAAACGTAAGCGCTACGATTTTTTCTGCGCGAATTTTGCCCCAAACGCCATCTTCCAGTGGGCGGATTTTGCTGGTTAACGAACTTGACCTTTCAAATTGGACGACTCAGGATCAAAATCGGACCATCAGGGAAGCCAGAAATGAGCGAACAGACAAATATATATACATATATATATATATATATATATATATATATATATATATATATATATATAAATATTTACATATATATATATATATATATATATATATATATATATACAAATTTGAACCACCGTTATTTTCGGTCTCTAGGGGTTCTGAAACGCGAAATTTTCTTGTCGGCACTTCCGGATTGTTTCATTGTATCAACCTTATAAGCGGGGTTCCTCCCTATGGGGGAGGGAGGAACCGCGCTAAAACATCATTTGTACAGTTTAAATAAGTACTCCAACTCTAAACATGAAGTAAGACAGTACTCAGGGAAGACACGTAAGTAGAAACGTGTTTATGGGCCCGATGGAGTTGCACATGGTTCAAGTTCGGCTAATGAAACTTTTAGTGTGAAGTTTAAAGTGCTTTCACCATCAAACACTACATCCTTGATACCGGATTCACTCAACTTATAATTGGAGTAACACAAATCATTCCAATTCTGTTTGTGCGTAACTAAGTACTTGTGTAATTGATTTAGTTATTAATTACACAGCACAATTATGAACTTATTGAATCCCTAATACATAGACAATACAAGAATATTAAAAAAAAAAAAAAAAAAAAATTGCTTACCACAATCATTGAAATTTACTTAACTCATTTTAATTCATAAGTAAATAAAATTGCATAACTACATTTAAGGTAGGGATTGTCGGGGTTCGGTCACTGCTTCTTAATGAAACTACATTTTATAGTAAAAATGGTTTTATTATGCCGACGTTTCGGTTTGAACTTCAAGCCTTCATCAGGGCGATAGCAAGGTTGGGAACTATACCTCAAAGATGTGGAATCATTTCATAGAGAAATGATCCCACATCTGTAGATATGATCGCCCTGATGAAGGCTTGAAGTTCAAGCCGAAACGTCGGCACAATAAAACCATTTTTACGATAAAATGTAGTTTTATTAAGAAGCAGTGACCGAACCCCGACAATCCCTACCTTGCTTCATCAACGGTCAACCATCTCCTTTTAATGAATAACTAAATTTAGTGTTCCTAATCACATAATGTAACACGGATTTCAAAGACAGAGTTCCTAAAGGACCACCCATTTTGAGTCAGATTACGGCCGATGCCTTTTCTTCTATCCAATGAAAAGTCACCCCATCGATATTTTTTTTTAATTTAAGTTTTTAAACATAGGTCAACCATATTGGTCATTTATTCTTTAAATTTTAACGTCCATTTATTATTAACTACGAATTTTAGGACGGGTTGTCTATAGGTTACCACCCTTTTCTAGCCAGAATAGGGGTGATGCCTTTTCTTTTTTCGAAAGATAAGCCACCACCCCCAGTAGGAATCGAACCCACGACCTTTAGTTAACGGAGTGTTAAGCGCTCACGCCTTAGCCCTAATGGCCACCGGGTCTCCCCAGTTTGAAATTTAATAAATTAAATATACCAAAGCAGCAAATAAGAATTAAATATGACGGATTATTTTAGTTGTTTCGAGGAATGTAAATAATTTAGATAGGTGATTCGAGTCATTTCCCAGAAGTTCTTTTAGGTCAGTGGGCAAATCTAATTGTTGCCCACAACAAAATTGTATTTTAACAATGCGACTTCAATGATGTCATCATCAAGCACTTGTCGCTTTAGCACACATGATCGTAGGGTCTCCAAATCTCTATATTTAAATTTCAGCTTTTTGTTTGTCTGTTTGTTTGTAGGTCTTGATCGTGGAAGTGTCATAGGCTAGGTCAAAATCGACTAGGACTCACAGTTTGGAGGTCAAGGGTTCGAAACTGTGTACCTAAACAGTTACAAAAGGGTGTATTGTCAAAAATCCTCAGTTTTGAAAAATGAGATATTGATAAGACGGACTGTAACGGAACACCATTCTATTATCTGTGCCATATTGCCAGTTTTTAGCGCGGTTCCTCCCTCCCCCATAGTGAGGAACCCCACTTATAAGGTTGATCTCATGACGCAATCCAGAAGTGCCGACTAGAAAATTTTGCGTTTCAGAACCCCTAGAGACAGAAAATAATGGTGGTTCAAATTTGTATATATATATTTGTCTGTTCGCTTTCTAGGTAGAAGACGAATGGTCCGATTTTGATGAAATTTGGTACAAAAACCCGTCGTCCAATTTGAAAGGTCAAGTTCGTTAAACAGCAAAATCCGTCCACTGGAAGATGGCGTTTGGGGCGAAATTCGCGCAAAAAAAATCGTAACACTTACGTTTTTGAGTTCATAAGCTTGCAAGCACTCGTTTTATCGGCTTCTTGAGCTACGAAAACGAATGAAACCATTTTCAAGGCGATAGCTTTAACCGTTTTCGAGAAAATTGGAAAAATAGTTTTTGAATACCGTTTTTGGTTTGGGTACTTAGAGTCATGGGATTCAGTTGAAACATTTTCTGCATGTTCTACTTTCATTAAAACTAATATGTTGAAATTTGTGTTACGTTTGGAGTTAAGGAAGGGTTAGAATAAAATATTTTATTAACAGACATAAAACGTTTTGGTAACTTTGTATACCTTCCTTAATATCTTGTAAAAGGTTGAGAATTTGGTAAACGGAAGAATACCATTAGAAAGTTTACGAAATGCTCTACAAAAAAGGTTCTGATGAAAGATTTGATTAGACAATGTCAATCGGAGAAATAAGTGCTTAAAACTTTAAAGTAATTGATTTCGCTTATTCGAACTGTTCTTTTTGTCTGTTTCTATTCCTTATTATTTTTTAACTGCTTATAGTTGGATAATGTATTTGATAATAAATCAGGTTAAGAAAAATAAGAAAAACAATTTAATCTTAGAGATATGGATTTCCAAGATATAGCTTTTCAACTGCCTAGCGGGGTCATTCCTAGGGCGGGTTGGCCTATCCAGGTAAGATCGTAAATAAGACCTTTCTTGAAAGTAAATATAGAACTGTCAACTTTGGTCCTCCTCTGTATCCCGGCACTTTCAATGCTGACGAAGGCTATCAATGAGTAGCTGAAACGTCCTAAATATAGATTTTTTAACAACAATCGTATTGAGGTTTCTTTAGCCGAATCCCAACCATTCCATCTTTACTTATCACCTCGACGGCTAACTGTCTAAGCTTCATGCTTTCTAGAAATGTGGACCCAAAATAATAACAGCTTCTATTTTAATAATTTTAAATGAGTCTAGAGATAAGAACGGAACCGCGCTAAGATGATGCAGTTCCTGCGAGTCGGACTTTTTTACTAGTGAAGTCCACAGTTAAATATGCTATCCCCTCCTCTGCTGCTTTCTCAAGTCTACAAGGTTCCAAGTTTAAGTCGCTATGTAAGAAGATTTTCTTTTTATTGTTTAACTTTATTTGCGTTATTAGATTTTAATATTACGTATTTAGTTTCTAATTTATTTTGTCTTATTTATTTTTTTTTTTTGCACTAACTGTGAGAACATTTATTATTTAACTGTTTAATAAAACCAGTTCCTTTTTGTGTGAATATATATATATATATATATATATATATATATATATATATATATATGTATATAAATATATATATATTAACTGCATGCTGTATATACATATATGTCAAGTAATTCTTGAAGCAGCCGGCAGAGGCCAGCACCACAGCCTGCGAGTATAAATGAAAGGTCAGCCCTCCTTAGTTAGACAGTGACAATTGAAATAAATTGCATTACTTGATTATGGATCAGATCAATTCTATTGAAGAAGAAGGAGCAACACTGATGTAATTTAGCAAGACTGCTCCTAGAAGTCATTTTTATTTTGTTCCAACAAACCACAGTTTTCAGCTGTGTGTGGTTCTCTCAACTTACAGCATTATGAAACAAAACTCCTCTAGACCTATTTTTACAGTATAAATTTGATTCATTTTTCGTCATTTTTTTTTAATATAATATAAAATAGGTGTACTATGGCATGCCGGGTGACAACTAGTATAATACATCTTCGAATTATTATTTGAATTATAATAATATAAAAGAAACTACAATTGTCATATTTTATTTGTATAGAAAATTCTAATAACATTCATAACTTTATTAAATATTTTTCATAATTCTATACATAAAATATATTCCCCGGCGTAACATGCTACAATTACGTTCTGCCTATGACACTCCCCTTATTAAGATCTACCTGTGTACCAAGTTACGTTAAAATCGGTCAAACGGTGTAAATTTGAATATACATACGTGGGGTGATCAAAAAGTTGCAGGACTGTTTAGATTGCGCGGCAATGGAATGTCATAGAGCAGTGCGGGTGGCAGCATTGTTTATCGTGACTCTTCCTGAACTCAGCTGTTTATTCAGATTGTTGATAACCTTCTTCATTGTAAAGTTACTGCTGTGTTCGTAAAAAAAGTTTTTTGTGTTCGGCGATTTCTTGAAATGAATGAAAAGGAAGAGCAACGCGTTTGCGTAAAGTTTTGTGTGAAGTTGGGTAAAACGTTTACTGAAACTTTTCAAATGTTGCAAGTGGCTTTCGGTGATGAATGTCTGAGTCGGTCAAGGTGTCATGAGTGGTACAAAAGGTTCAAGGAAGGCAAAGGAACAAATTTTAACAGAAAATTTGCAGATGAGAAGGGTGGCTGCAAAGTTTGTTCCGAGACTGTTGACTGAGGAGCAGAAACAAAACAGAGTTCAAGTTTGTCAGGAACTTCTTGAAATGGCAAATGACAATGAAAACTTGTTAAAACAAGTCATTACTGGAGATGAAACGTGGGTTTATGGCTACGACGTCGAAACGAAGGTCCAGTCATCACAATGGAACACAAAATCCTCCCCAACCCCCAAAAAAGCACGTCAGGTCAAATCAAACGTCAAGGTCATGCTTACTGTTTTTTTCGACTGGAAGGGTGTTGTTTACCATGAATTTCTTCCACGAGGTGAGACCATTAACCGCTTTCGTTATCTTCAAACCCTGAGAAATTTGCGCGAGGCAATAAGGAGGAAGAGACCAGAGTTGTGGCGGAGCGGTGAGTGGTTCCTGCATCATGACAATGCGCCTGTTCATTCCGCACTGCTCATTCGCGACTACTGCACCAAAAATGGAATGACGATCATTCCCCAGCCTCCATATTCACCTGACCTTGCCCCTGCAGACTTTTTCTTGTTTCCAAAACTCAAGAGACCCATGAAGGGAAAGAGATTTGAGTCCGTAGATGACATTCAAGAAAAATCGCTGGAGCAGCTAAACACCATTTCACAAGATGATTTCTCAAAGTCCTTCACGCAGTGGAAACATCGTTGGGAAAAATGTATAGCTTCCCAAGGAGAGTACTTTGAAGGGGACGACGTCCAATAGCCTGTAGATTTTTTAAATAAATTAATAAAAAATCAGTCCTGGAACTTTTTGATCACCCCACGTATATGTCAAGTTATTCGTAAAGCAGCCGGCAGAAGCCAGCACCACAGCCTGCGAGTAAAAATGAAAGGCCAGCATTTCTTAGTTAGACAGTGACAATTGAAATAAATTCCATTACAGTTCAATTCTGTTGAAGAAGAAGGAGCGACACTGATGTAATTTAGCAAGACTGCTCCTAGAAGCCATTTTTCTAATGAGTAAGATAGCTCTTATCAATGAAAGGCCAGCACTCCTTAGTTAGACAGTGACTGTTGAAATAAAATTGAAATAAACTGCATTACATGATTATATAATGATGTAAAGTCATCTATGAGATAGAGTTATTCTAATTATCAACAACGTAAAAAAATACATTTTTAGACATTATTCAAAATGGCTGTCAGAATCAGAATAGATCAGTGTAGCCAATTTTTCTGCAACAAAACTTTTGACGTTTTGACCAAATTTTGTTTGACTATTTTGACCTAGCCTATGAGGTTCACCGCATCAAGACCTACCTGTGTGCCAAGTTTGGTCAAAATCGGTCGAACGGTTTGGATTTGTATAAGGAACAAACAAATAAACTGACTGACAAAGAAACAGACGGACAGGTGATTTATTTATATATATATATATATATATATATATATATATATATAAAGAAACTACAATTGTCATATTTTATTTGTATAGAAAATTCTAATAAATTCATCATTTTATATAAATTGATTGAGGTAAGATCTGTTGGGTAGCGGAGGGAAACTTACTATTCAATCAAGGAGGAGATGGTGGGAGACCCCATCAGCTTGCTTCCTTCCTGGAAGTCCCGTCATTAATATGTCAGCATCGGACAACTAATTTGTCCCTACTGAAATATCCTCCCTGTCCAAAAAAATGGCATTTCATCACGTTACGGTTGGCCCTCAATTTCCTATTTTCCTTTCTCTATCAGTTTTGCGTAGGAATGATGTGTCACACTCCAGCATCCGGGCATACTGCTCTCAAATTGACCTGCAATTTTGTTTATCTGTGTGTTATATATACACACACAGGGTTTTCAATACTCGATTTACATCCTACTTTTTTTCCTACAATTATACGTCAGAAATTTGAAAGTGATACTTGGTGGGTCTTAACGTGGTCGAATGAACATTCATTGGACCTAATGCACGACGTCTCAATTCTCACCAGTTCTTCTCCGGAGACCATAACTCTGGAATCTCCAAAGGAAAAGGGTTATTTTTATGACTTGTTATTGTAGAGAATTGAATTTTAAGTCGATTTTATGTTTGTCATTTTTTCGCTAAAGCGCACCAATGAGTAACAAATTGTCAAAAACCGAGAAATCCCTTCTTTTTTGCCACTTTTCTGCCAATAACGTAGAAAGTATGCCCTTAATGAAAAAAATAGTTAGTATGAACGTTGTAGAGGATTACCTTTACTTCTCAAAAAGTACCTTTTAATGCCTAAAATGTTAACATGAATGGAGCATAACACACTTTTGTTTATGAAGTGTGCCGAAAAGTGTATTATCAATGTGACATAAGCTTTGCCGCTTTTCCTAATGATCCATGGTGTAGCACGGAATTTTATCAGAGTGCTCTAAAAAAAATTCAAACATCTTTCGCATGAGAATACAGCGTAACTAGACCACGGGTTGACCCTTCGTGTGTATCACTACACACGAAGGGTCAACCCGTGGTCTCATTGCAAACTATGTGTGCTATCCCGTTTTTCTTTATACATTCTTTAAATGATAAATTAAAAAACACATATGGTACATTACAACATAAATCGAAAAATGTTCCCTTAATACGGCTATTTCAAGACAAGGCACTCCGAATAGTGTCCAATGCCCTTTGGCACGTATTCATCACGCAGATCCATAGAGAATTGGAGGTTAATCCATTTTTCACTCACATAGAAAAGCTAGTGCGAATACATCATCAAACTCTCCCAGCACCCATAAGTTCCATCGTTTATGAGCCTAGGACAAATAAAATTGTTTTGAGTAAAAAGGAGACTCGATCAAGATATTTAACATCTATTTATTTTACTTGAAACAAAATGATGTTGTTTCTGTATAATACACTTAAAACGTCTACAAACTTTTTAAAACAGGATACTCAAGCATACTGCGAATTGTGTCAAATGCTCCCTGGTTCGTAGGGTATACCCCGTTCTATAGAAAGTCATACATTTTTACTCACATGGAAAAGCTAGTGATCAAACTTTTTCAGACTCCAGCAGTGCCGTCTTTTATCAGCTACGGCAACTAAAATGATCAAAATCATGTTTCCTGTGCACAATACGTTGTACGGGTCCAAATATAATTATTTGTTTGTTTTATAAATGTTATGTTTACCAGCATTATACCGTTATATAAAAGCACAATGTTCTAACGCCGCATAAGTCCAACTACAAAAAAAAAAGTATCGTTTATCTGCCAACTTACGAGGAAAATATAAGCCAAAAGCTATTTAAAGAGAGAAACTCAAACAACATGGCTTAAGGCGTCATGTGATATGGTTACGGATATGGATTTTACATAATAAATTATATACAGGAAAAAAAAAATTGTTAAACAAAAATGGATTTCTAGAATGAGTTTAAATACTTCGAAATCAACTAAAAATAATATGCACAAATATTGCTAAAATCGTATTATTTATAATTCTTTTTTTCTTTCTTTTTTTTTATTAAGGCGTTCCTTGATTATATAGCCTATTTACAGATATCGCTTATTATATTGACAAATATATTATTTAAATGTTGTTTCTCGGTTCTGAAAGAAGCATATTTTATCCTTTTAAAATTATATTTAATTTTACAAATTTTAGTCTTTTCTATCTTATACCTTACGGTAATGGAATAAGTGTTAAAAGTTTTGAACATTTTAGGATTCCGTACACTTTTTGTCGCCTGTTAGTTTAAGGCGTTTTAGGAAGTGTTATTCTTACATTTTAATATTAATCCCGAGTCTTTTAGGGTTAAAATATTCTCTATTTGAAAATGAACAACCTTATGTATTTCCTTACGCATCATTTGGATTTTTGTCCATGGCACAAGACATTTTAAATTCTAAACACGACCTCTAAGGTCGAGTTTTTATTATTTTAAAGGCTTTGATGGACGATAAAACAGCTTTTTGCTCTGCGCTTTCTCAAGAGCAAAGCTTCTTTTAATGAATTATAAACTCAGCTACTTATTGTTTCTTAGTTCACTCAGGAGCACTTAGATATAACTCAATAGGTACTTACTTAACACTTAACATTCAGAAGTTGTCACAATTTTACTGAAAATGTAAACAGTTTAAGATTTATTTTTTTTAAATAACTGCAATTTCCATTCTTCATATTCATTTCATACCGTTATAGACCCATTTTAATTTACCAGTGTTATTAGTGAGTTTTATCATAATCCTTGGTAGACCTAATGTTCTATACGTTTAATACCGACACCCAGAACTTTAAAACTTGACCGCTCAAACAAAGGTTCTATCATTAAAACAAGAAAAAAATCCACAAAAATTGGTAAAGCCATAGGATCTATTTATAAAGTAGGAATTGTAGTATTTTTAGCAGAAATAGAAGGTCTCTGGTACTGTTTGATCCGACACAGTACTGTTTCATAATTGAAGGGGTCGGGGCAAGAAACATTTTTACGAAAACTTAACTGTAGCTGCTATATGTTGAATATTTTGCGGGAGTATCAGTTGAAATGGTTAGGGCAACAAGATTAAGTAGCATGCAGAGCACCTTATAGTCATATCATAGGAGCACCATCATAGATTGATAGTCCCTTATAATATCCAACATATAGCAGACACAGTAGAGTTTTGTTGAAAATGTTGCTTGGAACTATTTTGCCCCGATCTCTTCAGTTATAAACATATTCTAGAGATTTCGAAAAATCACTGCAAAATGGAATGACTAGAATGTAGCATTGTAGTTACTATACATGATTCATTTCTAACAGAGCCTACGCACATGTCTCATATCGGAGGATGTTCCGACGGCCTATCTCTAACCTTATCGTTTGTCATGGCTGCTTTGAATGCGGACAGGTTGACATCTTCTACAGGTTGCATTCAGTCCCCTAGAACTTCTCCGAGGATGGCACGATTCTTGATTATATTTGCCGGTAAAGCTGTTTCCATTTATATATATCAAACACTTTTTGCTACTAAGGCAATAAAAAGTTTAAGAATTATCAGCTCTGTTTGTAACGCATTGTGCAGTATTTGCAATGATAAGTAAGTTGCAGTTTACTTGCAGTTTATAAGTTTTTGTTTAAATTATAAATTGTCATATGTAAGTCATTGAGATGTTATTCTTATATTTTTAAAATGTCTCTATGACTAGGTGTGCCTGCGTGGAATAGTAACTCAGGGAAGCAATTTTTGGATATATCTTTTGATTTATTTTGGATTTTTAAAAAATCGACTTAACAGTAATGCTCCACTATACTCGATATCACACGTATAGCCGCCATCGGGTATCAAAAAAGCATACAGGCTGCCAGGATTGCTAACACGTGACAGACCACATTCGGCTGACCGTGCGAAAACCAACACTCACAACTTTTAGCGTCTGGCCTTCAGCTTTGTTAATTGCCATCGTGAAACAAAGGCTCACCGGAAGATAGGAGATAAACAGTTATTTTAATAAAGATACATAGAATATATAGAAAAAAGAATAGGTAGACATAGATAGTCCTTCAATTGTTTGACTTGATTCTTTACATAAGAATAACTATTTTATATATGAACCGGTTGACATGAATGAAATATTAAGTGAAACTTACTACAATATATTAGTGAAACCCGCATCCATATCGGATAAACGTGCACAATCGCACAGACAAACAGACAATTCCCCAATAATATTTTTTCTCTTATATCTTCCGTGTACAAACAGCGATCCGTTACATGTTTAGTATACGTATGGATAATCATAACAAATGTTCTGTGTGTACAAGTTGGGCTTTGCTCAGTATTCTATTCAATTTTAATTACACCGCCAAACTCCGTGCATTTATTTTTATTTCTTTTTTAGGGCTTAAACATTGATCATCCAACCCAGCCTTCACATTGGTTGTTTTCTAGTCTTCGCCTGTAATCAATAAAAGATACGGAGGAATACAACTGGAAACAATATATTAATTAATAAAGAAACTAAAATACTAATTTAGGTACACATTGTCACCACCAGCACAACTTAACGATATGTTTGATAATACCAACAGGTGAAGAATAACCCTTCAAAACTTCAAACTTTACATTTATTTCTCCATCACGACGTAATGCCTATCATCTTCTTTATTAATATCATCTGCCAATGCTCCTTCTACTCCTTTAAAATGGATCCTCTCTTCTTCCAATTATATTCCAGGAGCATTGGCAGATGATATTAATAAAGAAGAAGACAGGCATTACGTCGTGACGGAGAAATAAATGTAAAGTTTGAAGTTTTGAAGGGTTATTCTTCACCTGTTGGTATTATTAATTAATACCCTTCATTTAGTCATCAAAATAATATATAAGTGGAAGAACAGAGGATCCATTTTAAAGGAGTAGAAGGAGCATTGGCAGATGATATTAATAAAGAAGAAGACAGGCATTACGTCGTGATGGAGAAATAACTGTAAAGTTTGAAGTTTTGAAGGGTTATTCTTCACCTGTTGGTATTAATAATTAATACCTTTCATTTAGTCATCAAAAAAGAAAAAGATATGTTTGATTGTTATACTTGTAATTTTGGAAATTCCCTTGACCGCACTATAACTCTACGAGAATGAAAGACATTAAAGATCAAGTATTTTTGTTTTCCTCTCTATGGAGAACGCTAAAATAAAGGGTGGTTGTCGTATCAAATATTTATTTATCTTTTCTATTTTATTTTATTTGTATTTATTGTTACTGCTACCACTAGAAGCGGTGCACAGCTGCATATGGTTTTTGCGTTTTCATGATTGTGGGAACAATCTTCGTAAAAATTGTAAGCTTTGGCGTATTTATTAATTATTATAGTAACTCGTATAGACAAAACCCCCGGAGAAAATAATTCAAACAATTAATAATTATTAATTACATCTTAAGTTGCCTAAGTAAGAACAATTCTTAGAAGGTGGGTAGTGTACACTCCATTCCTGATTAATTATTTTTTTAAAACACTTATATAATTTTTTTTTTTAAATAACTAGTTTTGAACTTTTATATTTATACTGAACCGCTGAATCAATTCTAATTGATAATAAGTTGATTGATAATAAGTGTTCTTAAAAAAATAATTAATCAGGAATGCAGTGTACACTACCCACCTTCTAAGGATTGTGCTTACATAGGCAAATTTAGCTTGAAGGAATTTTATAAAGTAAATATTGCCTATAATTATCTTTAATATGTATTGTTTATGGAATATTTTCCTAGAGAATAAGAATAATAATAAAGTTACGTTTCTGTAAAGTCGACAGAAAAAAATCGACCAAACACTGATAATAACCTTGCCTTTTTTAATTAATAATATAATTGCGAAGTATTTTTTTGTTATTTTCTCAAATTCCTACGGCGGTATAAAAAATAACATGAAAGTTTTAATCGGAAAGAGTAGAAAGGAATGTAAGTAACAAGCCGGGGAGAGATTTATTGGATTCTAGGGCTTAAAAAATATCCCAGGCATGAACAGAGATTTATAGAATATTTGGACCACTCTCTCTACATCCCCAACGAATTGGCAAAAAAAAAAAAAAAATAAAAAAAAAATAAAATAAAAAAAATACCTGCACTCTGTTTTTCCAGAATAGAATGCTCAGCTATTAACAGTTGTAAAACGCCTGTTTGTAAATTGATATAATGGACTGACATATATTTGAAAACAAAAACGTTAGAAAACTAAATATTATTCAAGATTTATAAAATATTTTTTTAAGTTAATTAATATATGAATACTTTATCAAAGCTCTAGAAGAAATATATTTATTTATTTTTTGTGAGCTTCGCAACTTCAAAGATTAGCTCATAATAAAGAAAATGTTCTCTATCGAGTCAAGAGAAAATAACTGCAAGAATTAAAGAAAGTAATTTGAAGGTGACTTTTCTGGTATCTAAATATGCTCAATTATACGTATGTCTATAAAAAGAAATAAGAAAAGGAAGTACTAAAATAGGTAGACAAATTAAAAAAAATATGAAAATAAAGAATTAATAAAAATGACTGCGTAGTCTGTGATTAACTGCATGAAAAAAAAATAATAAACAAGTAAATAAAGAGGGTAAAATAACCAAATTCGGGATATTTTTGTGTTCATTTAGGAGGCGAGGTTAGCTCAGTGGTGTATCACTCGATTAATATGCTGGAGGACCTGAATTCGAAACTCCAGCGCACCAAGGATTTTATTTTCTGATGTCTTCGTTCGTGAGTTGGACCTGTACCTTCTGTAATTCATTGCCTATCCATTAGTGCTTTCTTATCCCAGATAATGGAAAAGAAAACCTTCAAATATACGAGCATAGGCTGAGAGAAGCTTGAAAGCTTTTTTATTTATTTTTTTTTTTTTTCTGCGTACGTGCTTCTAGGTCATTAGCTCCGGGCCATCTCCTATTCGCCACCTTCTCTAAATACCAAGTTCGAACAATGAGTTTTTTCACCTAGCCAATCCCTGAAAAAAGTCAACTAGTCAAAATCGAGTCTCGAACTTGCACCTTACCCGTAAAAGTTCTGAGATATACCTTCTGGATATGTGGATACTAATTAGGCCATTCCACACTGATTTATTTTGAGGTAAACGTTTGGCGAGCCGTTGTCAATCCCCATGCATTTTTACTGCATAAATTGCAGAATGTCGCATATTCAAAGAAATAGAATCCTACAGTAATCTTTGAGGGGACATTTTACGTCATACGACTCCTCTTCAGGAGCTATTTCAATTTGTGCAAAGCATTTGTCCAGGCTGATTTGCTCCTGGAAAAGCAGGCTACACAAAAAGCAGGCTACACACGGTCAGACAGGCCTGTCAGTTAGGCCTGAACGGTCCGCCTGAAAGCAGGTACCCAGAACGTGTATATATTCCGTCCGGTCTGTCAGTTAAGACAGTTGAGGCGGCCGGAATATATACACGTTCAGGCGACCGGCTTTCAGACGGACTGTTCAGGTCTAACCTGTGTGTAGCCTGCTTAACATATGACATGTGAAGCACGTGCACTTGAGCAGTTGAAATTTGTTTTAAATATTATATGACCTTCTACAATTTATGAAATAAAACATTGACTAAAAAGTTCATCATCTTAAAATGTAACATGCAATTTTATTTCTATATTCTGACCAAATACATATGAATTTTTGTAAACATCATTGATGATTTGTTTCCTTATTATGCTCCCGTTTACTTCTTTGCCAACGCTTTTTGTTGGCTGATCAATATGCTGAACGGCTTCCTCCTCATCGTCAAATAAAGGGTGGCTATAGTGAGGGCTCGACGGTGGTCGGGAGTCGAGATAAAACCGGCTAAATAAGCTGAATATCGATTGGCTCTCCTCCTGGTCAGAGCTCCTCCCGGATAGTGCCAGCATCTCCTTAAGCCACCTATGGCTCGCAAGTCGTCGCATCATAATCTCATTTTTATATTCAATTAGCAAAATAGTCACTGAATGTTGTGTTAACATTCAGCTAAACTTTATTTAAGACTTGCTGTGCCCACGACTTCGTCCGCGTTGATAGTGACTTAGAGCACCATTTTTGGATATATCTTTTAGTTTATTTTGGATTATAAACATCGCCGTATGGGTATTTTAAAAAAAAACTCTGGTCTGTATAACGACAGTTAACGATAGTCCATGAAATGTTCGACGTGGTTTCTTATTGGCGTTATGGGCGAATAACTACTGTACAGACAGAATGTTAGTAGCAAGTTGATAATTTGGGTCAAGAGTAAACCCCCCTAATGAACCGATTTAGTTTATTTTTACAACACATTTTTATATTAATATGTACTCTACGAATACAGAGTTTCTTTGCAATACAACAATAATTGCGGCCAGTATTGGCGAATAACTACTTTGGGTCCAGAGTAAACCCCCCTTCCAAATGTACCAATTTTGCTGATTAACGAACGCCTTCTTTCATTTGCTAGGGGAGTACTATATACTAAGTCTCGTAACGAAAAAATAAAAAACCCTGGTTTGTATCGTGTTAAAGATAGTTCATGAAATGTTTGACGTGATTTTTTACATTGGCATAACTTTTTTATTTATGAACCGATTGACATGAAACAAACACTAAATGTTAAATGAAGCTTACAACAATATATTAGTGAAAACCGCATCTAAATCGGATAAGGCGTTTCTGAGATTAGCGCACAGAGACAAACAGACCGAAATTCTAAAAATCATTGTTTTGGGTAATATTGTGTTGATGTAGGCCCCCAATTCAGCTTTGTCGAAATTCGCCAGTTCTACCGGGCATCCATAAAATTCAAGCATTACTTAATGTATATACTTACTTGCTTCATTAATGTCTCAAAAACTTCCTCTTGTTGGGGGTAAAATAGATTAGTCAAAGTCATATGGCTCTTATTCGCGTTAGATAAACCTACATCCATTGTTTGCGGGTTGTTTTAGGATTAATGTAGTGTTGAAAAAATATTTCAAATCTTCTTTCAAGATAGCAATCACAGTGGAATATTCCATGAGAAACTGCTAAGTGTAAATAATTCAATTATCGTATTAAAGAATCTAATGCAACTACTCTTTCGCATTTTAATTGAGAATCTTTTAACCAAAAGATTCAAAAACCTTAACGCTTTTACACAACTCTGATGAAACTGGAAAGAACTTGTTGTAGATCAGGTTGTTGACAGACCTGGTCTTTCCATCCACAAGAGTGGAGAGCTTTCAGAGCCCACGTTCTGTCTTGAGTGCTTTTCTTGTGCTGAGTTCCTTAAGGGGTTAAATGGTAGAATTTCGAAAACAACTTAAGAAAAAAACACTAAGTTTATCAACAACATTGTGCAAATTTGATTTATTCCAGTCCTCAGAAACCGTAATACTCAAATCTACCTGTTCCATTCCATTCATTTTGTCTCTATAAAATTGCATAACTTATTTTCAGTGACCTCCATTTTTTTTTTTATTAAAATAATTTTATGTCCTAAAGAAAAGTTAGCAGGTCTCTAGCAAGCTCATGGAAAAAAAAATCGGAGGTGTATTAATGATATTAAATATTCATGAATTTTTTTCAATCTTACTTCACACGGCCCTTTTTTACCTGTCGAAATAACCAAAATTAAAATTAAATTCAGTGACTAAAAAAAAAAAAGAACACAATTTTTATAATTAATTGAAAACATTTTCTCGTTAACAGGCTTTAAAGTGCAATAATTGCACTTTAAGTACAGTTACAAATAGTAAATGTACTTACAAGTAAGGAAAATGAAAAAGAACCAAACTACTAAAAACTCATTTCTATAATAAAGTACTTTATGTTTTGATATTCCTCCAAAAGATTCAAAACTGTATTAATAATATGTGTACTTCATAATAAACTCCCGACGTGGAGGGTTACTCCAACTTGTAAAAAAAGGACAATACTTAGCAATAATTGTATAAACTTCTTCTTCATCCAACGCCCGTCCTTGGCTTTTCAGCCATTCGACGCCGTGCCATCCAGTAAAGCCGTGCGTGTCCTTCTGTGGTGTAATTGTATAAACTACAAAGAGGCATTTAGGTTATTCTGTAAATTTAATATTTAATTAAATATAAAAAGATTAAATAAATATAAAACAAATCTAGTAGGACCGCGGGTTAGTAAAGGGTTGACCGAAACATTCGTAAAGAAATTTAGGAAAAAGTTTAAATTCCTTAAAGGTTTAAAATTTATTTGTATTAATAAATGAAAGTACTCCCATTAGCGATTGCTCTTTCCCGAGGGGTTGGAAGGTCCATGATCCCATTTTTCCCGAAATCGTTATCTTTATCTCCTGAGAGCAATATAAGGTTCCTTATGTCTTCTTCTCTTGTGTAGGGTTTCTCTTGCGGGCCATTTTGGAGGGAAAGGAAAAGGTGGTAGGTATTCCGAAGGAGCGATTTCGGGTGAGATGTGAGCACCCTCCCTCTCACCCGAATCTCAATTCCTTCAAGATACTTAAGGCATTGTCATCTTAGATAATCTCACGTTTTCGATTGTAAACTTTGGTCGTTATTCATCAATTGCTGCCTTCAGTCGATAAAATTAGAAGCAGTAAACATCAGTAACTGATTGACAAAAAACATCACTGGTTAATTCTCATTTTTTTTATTTATTTATAATGTTTATTCATTATTTTATTATTACTTTGTTTTATATTTTTTCATTTTATTTTTATTTGTTTTCTTTTATTATATTTTTATTGAACTAAATGTGGACAAATAACAAAATTATTAATAGAAATTTAATCAGACTGTAATATATGTTACTACTTATTACGGAATTATAATAAAAATAAAATGAGCACACAAAGGAATGGCGTTACTGACCTTAAGGATTGACACGCAATTCTCTCTCTCTCTCTCTCTCTCTCTCTCTATATATATATATATATATATATATATATATATATATATTCCCTTACCAACCAGCTAGGATGAGTGACTGACAGACGAAGCCGGAGACGAATCCGGCGAAATATTGCGAAGGAAGGAGGAGCAAGACCGCTGGACTACCCCGCACAACAAACATACATATATATATATATATATATATATATATATATATATATATATATATATAAATTTATATATTTATATACATATATGTGCATATATATATATATATATATATATATATATATATATATATATATATATATATAAATCACTAGTGGTGGTTTGGTTTCATGGATGTAAGTCATAGTGTTTGGGTCCCTAAAACTAAAATAAAGAGCTATATTTTTCATGAATTTTCTGTTTCAAGCGAACATCCCTGCAAACAGCTCAACGATTTAAAATGGTGACGTGAATCTTATTTGCATTCTGGGCTGCATTTTTTGCTTTTTCGACAAGTAAAAGTATGATGTGTCGAAAATGGAGTTTATTGTTGCTCATATTAGGTTAACAAAAACTGGACGTATGATCTTTGATAATGAAATATTATGAGTGCAAACACAGGTAATACATTTAGGATTAATTAATAAATAGAATCAATTCATCTAATATATATATATATATATATATATATATATATATTATACGTGCATATTATACGTTTGAAATATTCGGACTTACATTCTCAATTTAAAGGCCTCATCATAAGGAGAATAAAAACTGAAAAAAAACCTGAATATTCTATTGCCCGAAGAATTGCCACAAAATTGAAAGATTGAATCCTAGATAAGAAAAGGCGATATTTGTTTGTCCTTTTCCCCAGATAGGAGTGAACAATGTAAAGGGACTCTTATCTCAAAGGACCAGGCTTCCCCAAATTTATAGGAGTATTCTATAAAATAGTTCTTTATTTCATGTCGGCGATAGAAGGAAGGTTTTAACGAGCCTTCTACCAAATTATATGGAGCAGTCAAGAGCTACTTCTGATGTTGACCCCGTGATGCAAGTCGATAATTTTCACACAAATATTGACGTTTCATAGCCCGTAGAGTATTAGAAAAATAGTTCTTGTTTGGTCCGATTTTTAAAAGCGAGCCAGAATTTTCGGAACAAGAGATTCTACACTTTAAATCCTACAAGATATTTTTTTACGGTGAATTTCCATATATACTGTTAGCGTCGGGCCATTTATAGGTTGTCACCTCTCCTAAATATTTATGGTAAAACAGGAAATTTCTTCAGCGCTCCACAGATGCTTGCGGGACTGGAACCCCTATTTATTGCATGATAATCCAAGACGTTAACCAGTGGACTGCGGGAAGACCTATGAATCACTATTCTTCGTGAATTCAATTTATTTCGCTTTCGTCTTACAATTAGTTTTTTTTTTTTTTTTTTTTTTTTTTTTTTTTTTTTTTTTTTTTTTTTTTTTTTTTTTTTTTACGGCGCATCTACAACTTGGCCATTAGCGCCGCTTACAATTAGTGTTTCACATTAGTTTGTAATCATTTTTAGCAGCAAGCAATCATTTTTAATAATATGGTACCCGATTTAAGCCTCATTCCGAATGGAAGTATTTCTCTTAATTTTACAAACCATCATTGTTATTAATTGCACTAAGTAGGGGATATATATGTGCAATATACAAGGGTGGGGTAGATATTTTTAAATTTATTTGACCAAATTTAAATTATTGTTTAACGATTGTGTTTTCCTTTAATCTAAAACAAATGAATTCGAGAAAGAATAATGAAGATATAATTTTCCAAACTCGAGATATAAACTAAAGCATTTTCAACCTATTTTATTTTATTTCTCAGCTCCTAAGGCTCATTGGATGAAACACTCGGACACGTGTCGATTATTTTTCGATGCAAAATAACATGATAAAAATGGGCCCGATTGATGACCCAACCACTGTAAACGCCCCTTGCAAGTTGAGCAAAGTTACATTGCAGTATAACCCAAATTGGGCATTAAGTGGCATTTTATATATATATATATATATATATATATATATATATATATATATATATATATATATTATTATAATTGTTATTTTCATTAAAATTAATTATTTTGAGAATTGACTATAATTAAAATTAATTACTATTAAACTTAATTATTGTTAGAATTAATTATCGTGTCAGAGACATTCAAATATTTATTTTTGTCTACACTCATTATACGAGTCGCGGGCATTTTATTTATGAACCACTGGATGCAAGAGACACTTCCTGGCCCGCGCCATTCCTGACTGAATGCTTCGAGAGAGGTTCCAGCTTGCCGCTATGTCCATGTGCCGAGTGCTCCCGACACAGTTTATTCGGTGTTACTTATGCCAGTAGCTTCTCTCACGGTCTATGGTAATCCGCTTCCCTTGGCGTTATCAAGTTGTCTTTTCCGGAGCATTCTGTACCCTGTTCCAGCTTTTATTCGGCAGGCTGCACTCTCGGCCAATGGTGAGATTTTCCCATAATTCCCTGAATTCTTTCCGTATACCTCTTCCTTTCTTCTTGCCCTTCAATGCCGTGTATCTGGAGGTGAATGCCCTGAAGGTTAGGCTGATTTTTCTATTAACTACTCGTATATATCTGGATTTTATTCATAGTCCATTATTTTTTGCCCCCGCATTTATCTGAACTCACCAGGGCATTATTCGTTTTGCTATTTCTTTATCCTATAATAATAATTTACGTCCCGAATGAAATCACACTGCAAATGGACCCATTTTTCTGGTTAACGAACACACCAAATATCATCCAGCTTGTAGGATTGTTGAAATACTGTGTCAAAAATATTATTATGAGTGCAATCTCATTAGATATACATATTACTTGTGAAAGTGCTGAAATGTCATCGAATGTAATATATGGTATTAGTTCATAAAATGTTATGGTAGCAATTTGAATAAATCAAAGTGTAGAAAGGCGGGCTCGTGGTTAGTTTGGGTAACACTGTGACTACGTGCCCCGGAAAACAATCCACCCAATCTAATTTAGCCTGATTAATGTTTAACTAACCACAACCCCCCCCCCCCCTCCACCGTTCTCTTTATTCCTTCGCCAGGATACACCCTCGAATTTTATTAAGCTTTTTCTCAAGGACTCTGTAATTATTTGAATGATCATCCAGATTCCTCCTGGTTTAATTGGATGTGACTTCTCAAATGGGCTGATATGACTGAGGTATGTTGCTGACAAGACTCTGAATATATTGGCAAGGTTAGCTTTCTGGTTAATAGTTTGTTATTTCATTGCTTTGTATTTATTTAATTTGAAGAATGCTTTGAGAATACCCCGATAATTTGGAATTCCCTTTTTTACTCTTTTGTATTGAATGTTGTGCGGGTGGTTTCATTAAAATTAATCAAACGTTGTAGCCGCTTCTTAAATTTAATTAAAATTTCATCTTCATCGCCCTCATCTCAACAATCTAGCAACGGATCAACATTCGTCTTCCCTTCTTCTCTGATTTGGGGGCCATTAACCAGTTCGACAGTTCTGGCATCTCCTCCTATTTCATCAATCCCTATGAACTTCGGTGTTCTCAACCATTTCAAGATGACAAATCCGACGACTATGTTGCACTAGTATTTCTAAAGTGTCACATCTCAAAATAAAACTCAATTGAAAATGTGTCACTCTTGCCTATGTAGGGGCTTTATGATTAAGACGTGAAAGATAAAACGAGTGCCCTCTGGTGTACAACCTCTGAAGCTAGGTACATACAGAGTAGTATAGGTCATGCGGGTTGAGCAAGAGCTAGATCCTAGGGCTGGGCGGGGTGGGGAAATTAAGGCGGGGGGGGGGGGGTGGTACAGGAAGGGGCAGGGTTTGCTTTTACCCGCACAGCATCTCTGACTCATGGTGGTTACACTTGTTCGACGAGATTTGATCTAATTAGTATATTCGGCTTCTGCTAGGGCAGGGGTGGGGGCGGGCGGGGGGCGAGGGCGGGGTTTAGCCCCGCATCTATGACTCATTGTCGAGATCTAATTAATCTGACCTCGGAGAATCTTTATAATTGCTGCACTTGTTAGGACGGTATATCCTCATTAGTCAGCTGCTTCTGAATATTTTATACCTAACAATTCTCCACTAATCAGTTTGTTTATTTACACTTGTTGGTGCGGTGTTGTAGCAGTCAGGTGCATCCTGTACTATTTTCTTTTTATCATATAGAGTCATTTGTTGTTTGTCATGGAAGAAACGCACAGACAAGTTATTATTTCTCTTCAAGATGTGATTATAAAGTACCTGAGTGACGAATGTGTTTTTCAAAAGGTATTGTCTTACTGTGTTAAAAGTAGAGTTTTTAATGAATGGATGCTCAATAAAATATTGAATACTCCTGGAGGCTTTGAAGAGAAAAAGAGACGATTTGTTCAAATGTTGCCAAAACGTGGTCCTGCTGCTTATGAAATGTTTTTAAACGCATTAAGGCAGACGGGTCTTTATGCACTGGTTGATAAAATAAGAAAGTGTACGCAAATTCAACATTTTTTATGTGAAATTAACAGACTTAAAGAAGCATGTGAGTGTTATGAAAATAGTAGATTAAGAAGAAATGAGTCATTGTCTCGTGAGTTGGAGATAGAAATTAATAAATTAATTGAAACCATTAACGCTATGAGCTTGTAAACTAGTCAGTCTTGTTGGTCTAATCGAAACGTGAAGATGCAACCTTACTCGATGGAGCTGGTTACAGACTACAACTTTAGTCGCAATAAGTTTGTCCGCGTCGGACTCATCGGTGAATTGCCTGTAGTCGCACTCGTGGACAAGAAGGCAGTGTTAACCATGGATAGAGAAGAGTGGACTTCAATTGTGAGCCTGGCACCGAAAATCACCAGTTATTTTGAAAAAGCGAAGAAGAAAGATACGGTTGAGGAACAGGTAAATTTTAAAAATATCGTTTGCCTCTTTTCGAGCAGGGGAAGAAACAGAGTAATCAGATTTGAAAATCCCTATCCCTGGTACGCAATGCTTAATCACAGCCCATTACCACACATGACGCTGAGTTCACCTTCAGTAAGTTTTAACAAAAGTGAAAGTGCAAAACTGTGTTCTAAAATGGACAAAATTACCGACACCCTTCTATTAATGGAAAAAGTGTCAAAAGTATATATGAAACATATGAATCCACATCAGGCTGAACCGTTGGACTTATCTTGTAATACTTTATTAAACATGTTATGTAATGATAAGTCAGTTATGCTTGATGATGTAAAAATAAAATAATTTTTTGAAACTGTTGTGTTTTTCTTTTATATATAAACCAAATCATGCAAGGTAAAAAAAAAAAAAAAAAAAAAAAATGGTAAGTTTTTAGAATTGTTTTATTGAAAATTAAACAAAAACAATACAAAAAGTAAGTATCGTAAATAATTATCAGTAATCAGTAGTAGTAGTAGTAATTTCATCGATGTAACAAAGTGTTCGCTTCTGTAAAAATTCTTCATCGTTCTTCCACTCTTCAGGCAAGTTATCCCAGATGTAATCCAATGCATAATTAAAAACATACAAAAGGAGTGATCGAGGTAAAAGTTTTAATTCTTCCGTAGACAAACTTTCGATTCCTTCCTCTCCCAAACGTCGTATTACTGCTTCCATCATAGAATCCATTATCATTCTGACAAGTAGATTGTCTACTCCAGCATTTTAAATATTTTCTTTCATAAACCAAAAGCAGCTCGGACTAAATGTCTTATGATGTTTCAAACAAGAAACAGATGAATCGATATCATACTTCAAATTGCAATATACACATTTGACATTTCCATCAAGTCCTCGAATGAATCCTGCAAATGAGAGTAAATGGTGAGGAATATTCCCAAACGTTTTATTTCGTACTTCTTCTTTACTAAAATCCACGGCCTCCGGATTTTTTCTCACCCACGTCGCTAAACGATGTGCTTGATTTAGAGAGCAGACAAAAGACGTGCCCAAATGGAAATGACACACAATATTATCATTTTCCAATTTTTTTAAATTGGGACATCCAAACTCATGAAGATCATAGACGGGTTGATTTACAATTTCCTCCAAGAGTTTACACTTTTCCAAGCCTTTTCCCCACAATACTTCATAGGCTTTAGTAACAGAGGATAGGCAAGTGTTGATTTCTCTATATTCCACGTCTCCATAGTACCAGTCTATTCCGTGTATATTTTTCTTTACCCAAAGATTCGCTTTTGATTGAAGAGCCGAATCAGAGTCGTGAGGAGGTTTAAATATCCAATGCCATGATGAACCGTGATTTATATCGATTATGGAAAGTTCTTTAACAATGAGTTTGTTAATAGATGTGCGATAAGCTTGAAAATCAATTACTGCTGCTCGTTTCATTTTTCTTCTCTTCTTCTTCTTCTTCTTCTTCTTCTTCTTTCTCACGAAGCACCAGTAATGAAATAACCAGTGTAATGGGATTGTATCTTCTATTTATACGCAGTACATTAGTACATTTTACGGACCAAACCGGTTCCAGCTTCGTATTCTACAATTCTATCGTGAAGGATGAGACAAAATGCCCTAGTATTAGTTGGAAAATTTCCTGTGGATTCCATAAGGAGACGGATATCTATAGTGGTACTTTTAACGGCCTCTGACTGTTTAGAACAGTCAATGATAAAAACGGGAGTCAATGTTTCAAAATCTTCCCTGGACAAAAGAGGATGAGAATGTTTTTCACCATAATAACTTGTTTGAAACAAGTTGTACATTTCATAGAGAAGAGCTACCTTTCCTTGAGCAAAATCCAAATTCATATCGTCATAAGGATATTGTTCACTATTCAAGTAAAGTTTTATGTTTTTTATATTACAGTTGTCAAACTGACTACCATCTTTATTAATGTTTCTATTACGATCTGTTTGAAACGCCAATATAACATAACGTGGTTTTTCTAAGTTTGTTGAAGTCTTAACGGTCCAACTTTCCTGCTGGGAGGCAGGTAAATGAGGATATTCGTATAGGTCCCATGACCTGAATGGAATCGAAACGAGTTGATTTTTATCTACCATTCTTAACAGTCTTAGACGATGCTGATCCGAAACACGGACATGAGGCATTTTCCAAATTACTTTATCCAATTGGATTTTGACATCATCATCATTATTAGCCGCCGTTACACAGTTTAAGTCCGTACTGGATCTGATTAAAACAAGTTCTTGCTTAAGATTAATTAAAATCCGTTGATAATCCTCGCAGATTCCCAATAAAATGTTTAAGGGTAAGCATATGCTAAAAACACCGTTTTTATCAATGGAAAGAGTTTTTCCTTTTCCGGGAGTAATCCATCCGGCATTTTCAAGCCCCGTGACTCTGTTGGGAGAAAATGAAGCGAGACCTTTAAGTGTGGACGTAACTCCGGGATTTCTTACTCTGTCCACCTCTATTCCATTTAATTCGTATCTGATTTCGTCAAACAGGAATGCGAAAGCGTTATTAGTCAATTTTGAAGTAGATCCATTGGTTCCATCTTTTTTCAAAATACGTCCTTCCAAATATATAAAACTTTGTGAAGGAATCGTATAAACATCTTGTTGATGAACAGGTATTCTGATTTCGTCCGATTGGTTGAATGTGTTTCCTGCATACGGTTGATGTGAATGAAATTGAATTTGAGCAAGAGAATTGTCGAATTCAATGTCTGACGTCACATTTAATATGTTATCCATTTTTTTTTTTTTTCTTTTTTGTTATTTTCTTTTCAATTTAAACCCACACTGTCTTAAAAATTTTGCGTTTGCAGTTGTTAACCGTCTTGATGACTTTAGTTTACTAAACATTAACGAACTTTGATATTGCCTTTTATAGTCGGTTCTACTTTTACTGCTGCTGCTGCTGCTGCCGACACCTCCGCTACGAATAAAATCAATTCCCATCTTTCTTCAAATGCAATCTCAAAGTAATAGTTTCTCCTCTGAAGACAATTAGTTCACCGCTTTGGTCTACGATTCGGACTGTAATATTGTCTATAGTCCTCACCTTGATTGGCAAGTAAATGACTGGATTTGGTGTTTCTATTATTTTATATCCCGGTTCTACAGCGGGAAAAAATTGGTGAATACTATGATCGGCTTTTCCATTTATAAATGAGCCAGATGCGATATTACATTGAACCGAAATTGTATTTACATTAAGTATTTGCACTATATCATTCGATTCCAGAAACTTTTCAGATGGTACAAGAAGAAAATTACGATGAGTAAAACCTAAAAGTGGTCCAATGGAATTTGGTTTTTCGGGGAAATTAAAATATATTACATGAGTTGATTTTATCTCCGACTTTAAGGTATTTGGATTTCCTCTTATCATTAGCACAACGCTTGGATCTTGGTGAGATATTTGTTCACGTAAAAATGATTCTATGGCATCAATATCATATGAACCTTCGGGTATTTGAATGGATAAATTACCTATATAAAACATGTCATTAACATTTTTCTGAACGTTTGGAATGGTGTAAAAAGTATCAAACGACAATAGTCCAATGGAGTAAGAGCCGTCCAATTCTAGCGGAGGTAAAAAGTTTGCTTGGAGCACACTGGAATTACCCGTTAACGTTACAGAGTAGCTCATGGTTGTAAATAAATAAAATGTTCACGAATGGTCGATTAAATACTGTAAACAAAGATGTCCGCAGATTGATGTATTCCACTCTTGATATCTTTCTCTATTATATGTAATATTTAACCCTTTAAAATATTTTAATAATTGAGGAGGTGGTTTTAAATTTCCAAAAGAATCGAAATAAGTAACTTCGTTATTATTTTTCAAATAGCAGACCCAGTGTGAACCCTTTTCAGAACTCGGTTCTAAATTTATGATAGCGGACTCGCTTTTTTTCCATGGAGACGGAGGTAGTGTATCAATCATAAATGCACCTCGAAAGTGTGGAATACATAATACGTTTTGTGCCAAATGATTCAGTTCGACATCCGTTAAAGCCCTTTGAGGTAGTCATATTTGATAAGATTTTTTGCCTTTTTTTCTTTTAGATCCTATAAACAATCCATATCCTTTTCGATAAGGCTTTAGGTAAAGCCCATTACCAATTTTCTGAGCTTCCATCGCTAAATTGTGTCTTTTTTGCTCATCCAATTTTTGTTTAGCTTCTCTTGCTTCACTGACTGCTTTAGCAACACTTGCCGCTCCCCCTGCTAGTGAACCAATAGCTGAAAGACCCGCCATTATCGGTACGAGAAAGGGTAAAAACCCTCCGGTTTTGTTTGGTATTGGAAGAACCCGAGGTGCCGTAGGTCTGTGTTTACCATTGAGATGTTTTTTAGCCTGTTTATAAGCCATTTTCGAAGCTTTAATAATCGAGGACAAATCGTTTACCTTTGCCGATTTAACAAGTTTTTTGAAACTAGTCTTTTTTTGAATACCCGAACCCATCTTTCCTTTAGCTTTCATCGCATTCGCCACTAACCAGGAAGCCGCCTTTTCCCCCAACGATGTATCCGACGCTGTAGCTCTTTGCCAAGCTTTTTCTTCAAGGACTCTATCGGCTCGTCGTCTACTCTCCAAATCTTTATGTTGATTATAAGCTATATCGTGCTCTTTGCAGGCTTGATCGAGTAGATTTATTCCTCTGTCGCCTTTAACCAATCGATTTTTTAGTTTAGTACCGGGGCCGCAATACTGATATCCTGGGAGGTGTAATTCAAAGGGCAGTTTGTTTATAAGAGTGTTCAATAGACCTCTTCCTCGTTTCCTTCTCATACTACTACTAATGCAGCAACGTTCGCCAACTTCTTTATATATAAAACCAGATGATCATTTGCATAAACTAGTATTAGTTGTCAGTATGAAGTTGATTGAGCAAAAAGAACGTTTTCAGCAGTCAAGTTACCGCCACCGCCACCGGCGATAGAAAAAGAAACGGATCGAAGACATGGACCACTGTTGCCGAACACAATAAGGGCTGCTGTTTGTGGCCCAAGCGGATGTGGAAAAACGAATATTATGCTTAGTCTTCTATTAGATTCAAACGGTGTGAAATTTAAAAATGTTTATATTTTCGGAAAGACTTTACATCAGCCTAAATATCGATATTTAAAAACTATTTTAAGCCACGTTGCGGACATTATAGGATTTTACACCTTCGAAGATGCAAAGGAATTGCCTCAAGACGTGGAGTCCGACTCTGTTTGCATATTTGATGACGTCACTATGGAAGATCAAAATACTATTAAACGATATTTTAGTTATGGACGTCATAAAAACCTCGATTGCTTCTATTTGACTCAGAGTTATGTTTGCATTCCCAGACATCTCATCAGATGTAATTTTAATTTTTTGATCGTATTCTCTCAAGACGAACTGAATTTAAGACACATTTATGATGAACATGTTAGCAGTTCGGATTTGAGTTTTTCGACTTTTAAAAATATATGTTCCTTATGTTGGAAAGATTCTTTTGGTTATCTTGTCATTGACAAGAGTAGTGATTCGAACAATGGTCGATTTCGAAAAGGTCTTGATACGTTCATTGTCGATATATAAGGATGTTTTAAAGTTAAATTTTATCATTATTCGTCATGGATCCAAAAGTTACTCGTGAAATTATGCAAACGAGTGATTCGTTAAGAAAAAAATTTCATTCATTAAAGCGTCGATTGGAGGATACACAAGGAGAACGTCAAAGGTTTTTTTCTCCCTTACTTGAACCACTAGAAGATATAAAGAAACACGTACTCGATAGGAATATAGCCGCTCCTCCCCCTCCTTCTACCATTTATTCTCCTCGAGGGTTTACACCTCACAAATTAATAAAAAAGCCTAGAAAACTAATCGAAACATTTGATGAGGAAAGTATGTGGGAAGATCCAAACGCCACAGTCCAAACACCACCTATTTATCGAAGATCGACTATGATTCCCTCAACTAGCGAGACCGCCTCACCACAGTCATCATACGTCGTAGTTCAGTCACCGCCGCCACCGCCGCTACGTACCGAAGAATTATTATTACCAGAAAAAGAAGAAAGACAGGTTAAAAAAGAAAAAACGGGTGAGGAGGAAGAATATGAGACGGAAAGTGCACTTGTTGAAAAAGTAAGAGAGTACGTTAAAACACCACAAGGAGAGGAGGAACTCGAAGAAAATTTAAGGACGGCCGGACCTTTGCAAAGACATTATTTAGCCAAGTTATTCAAAGGAGGAGGTAAGAAAACTCTAGACGACAGGTATGGTCTTCGAGTTATGCCTGATGGAAGACTTGCCATTGGTGATTCGACAGACGTTCAGCTTTTCGGAAACAGCGATGACATCAACATTAATGGAAAAGTATACGAAGGAACACCCGGTCTACTCCAGCTTCTTTATTTAAAAAACCCTGAGAGTTACACACAAGATGACCTGAAAAACTATAAAAACATTCTAGTATTGACGAATGCACACAAGAAAGGCTTTAGCCAAGAGCGTGGCTTACAAGGATCTAGATCTATAAAATATAGAAATGTAATATCCAAGTTATTTTCAAACAAGTATTTTAGTCCTCACAAAATTAGTAGTAGTAGTAGCAGTCGTAGCCCCGTTGTGAGAAGAGTGTCTTCACTCCGGTCGTATAAAACAGCAGCAGCAGCAGCAACTGGAAAAAAGGGAACTGGGCTTATGCATGCGTATAAACCTGTATTTGAATTTTGGAATGATCCGAACGAATTAGTGGATCGACTCAGATTACTTGTTGCTTCGTCTCAAGCCTAGTCTAGTTAAAGCTGTCTTTATGTCTTTATTCCGTACATCATTTTTGTGGTTGTTGATACGTTTTCTTACTGGGTTTTTAGTCTGTCCAATGTACAGAATCCTCTGGTCTACAGAATCCCCTGCATCACACCCAACTGCAATAGTGCGTACATTGGACAGACTAAAAACCCAGTAAGAAAACGTATCAACAACCACAAAAATGATGTACGGAATAAAGACATAAAGACAGCTTTAACTAGACATGCCATCACAGACGGACATGACTTTGGTTTTGACCAATACTCCATCCTTTCCACTGAATCCAACGAAGAAAAACGCCTCCTTTCCGAATCAATTTTTATCCACCTAGAAAATAATCCAGTTAATGACAAAATTGACAAAGAAGTCATCTCCTCTACCTACTCCAACATCTTCCATTTATTAAAAACTCCATCCTAATCCCCTATACCGCCTGCAATATAGCCCTTTATACCTGCCTCCCTTTCCATTAACACAGCATTTTATGACTTTATGACCCCTTACTGTACTTTGCCGCTCTTTCTTTCATCTTCTATGTTCTCTGTCCATTGGGTGGTCCAGAACCCCCCTCCCCCTCACCAACTCCTTTCTTCCTATATTTCCCTGTATTAACTGTCAGAAATGATCCCGCATTTGTGAGGAATAGTTCTCTATCTTCCCATCAGTAAGCCCATATTGTTATTCTTATATCTAATCTATTATGTAATCTGTTATTCTTATATCTGTTTTCCTAATAATCCAAACACTTCTAGAGCACATTGTTCTTCTATGTATTATGTTCTAGTATTTTATGTTTTTGTCTTTTTCCACATATGTATGTATGTATATATGTATGTGTATTTGTGTTTGTAGGCATATGTATATATATATATATATATATATATATATATATATATATATATATATATGTGCGTATATTTCAGTACTACATCCGTCCTACTTGTTTTTTACAGCCCTGATGAAGGCTTGAAGTTCAAGCCGAAACGTCGGCACAATAAAACCATTTTTATGATAAAATGTAGTTTTATTAAGTAGCAGTGACCGAACCCCGACAATCCCTACCTTGCATCATCAACGGTCAACGATCTCCTCTCAATAAAATTAATCATTATTCTACTTTTTCAAATATGAAAGCCTCGATTGTCGAAAGATTTAATAGAACTTTAAAGGCAAAAATGTGGAAAACTTTTAGTCTCAGAGGAAATTAAAAATTCTTAGATATTCTACCTTCTCTCTTGTATGAATATAATGAAACATATCACAAAACGATTGGTATGAAACCGATCGAGGTTACGTCCAAAGATATTGAAAAATATTTATTAGCAAATGTGTATTCGACAAAACCAAAGAAAAAAAAGAAAAGATGATTAATAAACAAACATTTGATGAAGGAGATTACGTTAGAATTTCCAAACATAAAACTACATTTTCAAAAGGTTATACTCCGAATTGGACAGCTGAAATATTTAAAATAATCAAAGTTCAGAATACGAAACCTTATACATACCTTTTGGAAGATGAGAATGGTCAATCAATTAAAGGCTCGTTTTATGAAGAAGAAATTCAAAAAGTCAAATATCCAGACGTATATCTTGTTGAAAAAGTTTTAAAAAGGAAAGGAAAAAACTTGTATGTGAAATGGATGGGATTATCTCAGAAATCATGGATCAAAGAAAATGATATTGCATAACAATTACATATATGTATTTATTGTTTAAAATATAAGTATTTGACACAATTGTGTTGTTTTGTTTTGTATACCTTTATTCTAAAACTATTTTAAATACACAAAAGTTATAATTTATACATCTTACATTAAATTGATTATTACTTTCAATATATTCTCGACGTTACATATAAAAAAGCACATAGATAATAAAAAAAAAAAATAAAGAAAAGAAACTAACTACTTAAAATACACTTATTATAACAAATGGTGGTTATGATTGTTTTATTATTGATCCAGGTTGTAATGACCAAAAGGCAGTGTTTGCACACCATTTTCTAGAGTATATCTTTTGTCGTCGAAAGAACATAGCGATATTTTGTTTATTAGTACGGTTTTAACATTATGTCGTTTTGATTGTATTGTATGAAATGAAGAAAACATTTTTTTACTGGTTTCAAGTGTATTTAAATAATCTGTAAAAATAAAGTCCTTGACTGATGATTGTTTGACGCCCTTGGCTTTTTTAACACAAGTTTCATTATTTGTTAAAAATGAATACATTTTGGGTCTTAAGCCTACAAATTCTACAATAGGGTCCCCAAAGGTTTCATCCTTCAAAAGACCAACAATTTTTTTATTTTTCTCCGAATAACATAAATGAGATTTTGGAAAGTTGCTTGTGTCAAAAAATTGATGCAATTCATTAGCTATATCAAAATAAATGTCATCTGTTTTAATGCTATACAAGAGGCTATCAGTGTCAGTATAACACAAGGACACGTTATTTAAACCATATTTTTGAAGAAAAACGTTGTAGTGATAATCATACATTAGAACTTTGCTTAGTTCTAATATCGAAAACCCCACGTAAATAGGCTTGTTAAATACAACTTTTTCCTTTTCCAACTGTACTCCTACAACGTTGTCAGCAAATATAAACCTGTCTTTAAAATTTGGTTTGTTTACAAGGTTTCTCAATGATTTTGTATTAGTAACAATTTTTAAATCTATTCGGTTTCGAACGTTTTCCATAAATTTACCAAAACAGCTGTTGTTCATGAGTTTGTAAAAATCTGACTCAAAGGTATTTTTTGATAAAGCTCGCATTTTGCTATTAACTTCGATATATCGAGACAGCCATTTGCTTTGTTTAAATTTTAATATTCTGTAAATCTTAGTCACTTTTAGTCCGAGTTGTAAAGCTTGTTTTAGATTAATGTAATGTACAATATAACGTGATTTGGGTTTCAAAGTGGTTAATAGTTTTACGGTTTTTCCATTAGGCGGGATTGTGTTCTCGGGCAATAAAGGCAATTGAGAGTGTTTATCGTGAATTTCTTTGGGATAGGATATATCTACATCAAACACATAGCCAATCTCGGAGTCGTTGTCTACATCCAAAGGGTTTATAGTTTCGTCTGTCCACTCTAAACCCCCATATGGCAGTGGGCAATTCATGGCGTCCTCCGTATAAATTATTAACGTCAACATACAATAAATAATTGCTACTTTTAGACGAATCGTATTCTTTCAGATATTTATTATTTGCTTTTGCATGACGTTGAATAACTTGACAAATTCCTCCTCTGATTCCTTTTTCAAAAAACTGAATCATATCAATATCTTTCACTATATCTAATTTTATATTTGTATATTTGAGCATCGCGTTCCAAGATAGCTGTGGTAGGGTGTAGAACCAGGCCGGATCCAATTGATATATTTTTATGCAAAGTGAGCGAAAGGTTTCAAAGACTTCACAAAGCAATATGACATCTGTTTTAATATATAATTCCGTGTATTCTTTTAGTGTTTTAATATTAAAGGTTTTCCAAACTGTCCGAGCGTGAGTATAGTCTAAATCGCTAATATGCTTTTGTGTTAAATCGTTGTAGAATTTTTCTTTTGTCGGCAATTTAGTTTCCTTCAAACGGTCCAGCGAATCAAAGTAATTATAAGGAAACACTCCTTTTCTGGTAAGCAAATCAATTTTTTTTTCATCATTTATAATTTTGTACATATGGGGAAAAACCTCAATTAGCGGTTGAGTATTATTTTTTAAATTTGTAACCAATGTTTCTAAGCTAGAAGAAAGAAATTTGTAGCTATCGATAAATCTTATTTTAGTCATACACCCTACAAACGTTATGCTAAAACTGATATATTTTTCGGTATTGCTTGGAATTACTGTTACATTTTCACAAAGGCCTAGAAAGGGAATTATAAAATGCGAGTCATAGTTTTGTAAGTTGTGCATAAACACTGGTATAAAATCTGGTTTTCTTGCTCTTAAATTACAGGCATTATGTGCGGCTCCGATAAATTTCCCTGAATAATGACAATGGTGGTGAACGCGATCTTCCATCAGATTGTCTTTTTGACATAACACGCATATATTTGTAGAGGAAAATAATACTTTTTCCTCCTTGCTCAATTCGTTCATCGGAATAGGAAGTATTTCATCGACTTTGGCGACTAACGATCTCAATTTCTCTATAAATGCTTGCATACAATTTTCTCCCGTATATACGAACGGGTCTAAATCAAACATATCTGATTTAACGAGTAAAGAAACTGAAAACGGCACATGCTGATGTACTTGTTTCGTCCAAGAAATCGAAGGATTGGGAGAAGCTGTCGATATCGGAACCAAAAGTGATTCGATATCTGCATATGCTACTATTGGCACTGGCTGTGAGTATTCTACCTGCTTAAATTCAATATTATCTTCTTCTGGGAAAACAGATCGTACGGCTTTATGCTTTTGACAAAATAATTGATGATCCACTAACCGTTCCTTGGCGTTTTGCCCCCTAATATTCACGACTCCTGTTGGAAATTGAGAAAGACACCTTCGACAGATTTCATATGAACGTTTACCAGAAGAGGATATCTGCGAACTTAGTAATCGTGATAAATTTGTAATTAGGCAGTAATGAGTGTTTTCCTCATTTTGAAGATATAAAAGATCAAAAGCTTTGTCATATTCATACTTCTTACTTATTCTTAACGGATATACTTGACACTTTTCATCTAGACCAAAAACATTAATGCTCACATTATTTACAATTTCGAAAGGTGCGATGTCTTTTATTAGAGTCGGGTAGGATATACAATCGAATGAATAGGAAGATTCGATATTTGAATATGCTTCGGGATCATTTAGCCTAATAATTTCACTGAGAATAGCAAAACGAAAACATTCGTCGGTCGACGTGTTTTTTACATTTATTACACAATGTTTATCTTTTATTTGTTTTGGTAATTCAATGAATTTGGCACCTCCTAAGGGTTTATATTTTGTCAAATGTAAACAAATATAATTAGCCGAAGTATACGTCCAGTTTGATCCCTTTGTCTCAAATGATTCTTGTTCGTTAACAACTTTATCGTATACGTTTTTGATAAATTCGTCCAAATCTGTACTTTCATCGATAATTTTGACTTTTGATTTAAAATTAATATCTGTTCTTTCGACAACGGTATTCTCTACCCTTTTCGTATATGTGCATTCTAACATAAAATTTACTTTAATATTTTTCCACTCTTTAAGATAGGATTTTATTAAATTTAATATCACATATTTTTTACTGTATAAAAATTCTTGAGATGTTCTACTCTTATCGTCGTTTGGAATATAAACATCTTCGACTTGGTTTCCTAAACAACTTTTGATAATTCCATTTTCCTGAGCTACGGCCGATTCTCTCCACCGCTTATCGAAAATAGTGTACTTTTTCTTTTTCACCGGTTCCGGTGATCCGTTCATATTAAATGTTTGATTGCGACTGAAGGCTGTGCAATTCGGAATATGGCGTTTGTAATTATATGCCTTGGTGAACTCTTTACTACAACCTTTACAATAATAAAACAACCATTTACATTGGTGTCTATGAGTTGGCAAAAGCAACCCACACCGAGAACATAAAAACATATTATTTTTTATTAACTAATTTAGTCTTATGAAATAATAGTATAAATTATAAAATTCTAATGTTAAATTATTTATAAATTATTATTAAATTAAATTTAATATGTGTTACGAAGAAAAATATATATATATATATATATATATATATATATATATATATATATATATATATATATATATATATGTTTAGACAAATTAAGTTTTTAATTTTTATATAATAACCTCCTTTTTTAAAAATTTTGCAGTCTTACAGTGAGTATGTCTTTTAGTTTATTTAAAAACCCTAATTTATCATATAACTTTAAATCATTAACTTTATTTAAAAGCTTTAGATTGATTAAGTATTGTATAAACATGTAAAGAAAATCAAAAAAAAAAAACAATCCTATACAAATGTAATTTGATACGCGTTCTTTTTTTTCCCTTCATATATCATTTTTAGCGTTCCTGCAAAACGAATATATAATAAACATAAACATGTAACTAATTATGCTTTTATTAAATAAACAGAAAAATTACATACCTTTATAATTTATTAGTTCTTCCGCTGAAAAACATTGTATATATCGTTTCGGTAAAAATGTTCGTATATCTTCTCCTCCTTCCTCAGCTTCTATAACAGCTTCAATAGCATCTCCATATTCTGTTTGCTTCTTTGTTAACGTTTTAATTTTGTAAATAGTTTTTACCTCCAACTCACTTATACTTTTGTATGCAATATTATTGCCAATATTGTTCAACTTCTTTGCAAGCGACATCTGCAATTATTACACACATCTGTATCTAGCTTCTAGCTGATCCAACATTAAGAATATTTGTTGTGAAATTTACAAAAAGACGTACTCACTGTAAAGACTCCAATAGAGATCGAGACGAGAGAGTGAAAATGAATGTGACTAAAACAAATAGAAGTTCGCCCTTTTATATTTTGGGAGTGGGGGAAGTGATCTTAATGCTATGATTGTAAGTAATTAGCATTTGTTCTCCTTTACAGCTAACTCCCAGAATTACGATGACTGTTTTAAATTAGTCGGGTAAAAAGGTCTGTTTCGACCCAGCTTCGTGAAGAAAATGGCGGTGCCCATGATTTTCATTAGTATGTCCTATTCGGAGAATTTAGAGAGGACGATACGCAATTCTGTAGTACTCTGATAAAATGCTTGATGTATGTTCCTTTAATCACCAGTCAGGCCACCCTGCCTTTAATAATTAGACAAAACGACGTCCGCAACAGCTGACGTGAATAATCATTTTCATCTTAACAATAATAATTGCAACAATTCCCACTCCCATATGTAGCTTTAATGGAGAGCATGCGGGAGCTAATTTAGCTCGTCTTGTTTAGAATATTCGGAATACGCAGCTGACTGATTCTCTTTTCAAAGTACAATATTAAAAAGATACTCTAATTAATTATACAACTCACATACCTTATTAGTCTGTCTTCTCATTATTTCCTTGTCTTGAACATAGATGAGTCATAGATGCGGGGCTAAACCCCGCCCTCGCCCCCCGCCCGCCCCCACCCCTGCCCTAGCAGAAGCCGAATATACTAATTAGATCAAATCTCGTCGAACAAGTGTAACCACCATGAGTCAGAGATGCTGTTCGGGTAAAAGCAAACCCTGCCCCTTCCTGTACCACCCCCCCGCCCGCCTTAATTTCCCCACCCCGCCCAGCCCTAGGATCTAGCTCTTGCTCAACCCGCATGACCTATACTACTTACAGTTTTGATGGTTGATAATTATATCTTTTCCATGTCTTTCGCAGTTATAACTATGACGGTGTGAATAAAACCGATTTTTGAGTTGTGTCATTTTAGAAATATTAGTGCGATATGGTTCGTTCTTTATATTGATTGGCCTTTTCCCGTTTATGTTTGATTCTGAATTCAATATCTCTTCGATAAAGATCTTTAGCTTATTATATTAGATTAGATAAATCGTGACTCATCCTCTTAGCAGTTGGGGTCCACATCGGCCATTGTCCTATTGTGAGAATTTTCATTTTTTTTTTTTTTTTTTTTTTTTTTTTTTTTTTTTTTTTTTTTTTTTTTTTTTTTTTTTTTTTTTTTTTTTTTTTCTCTTTTTTTTGTGAATCCCACAATTAATTCAGAGAAAATGTAGCTAGAGAGCTCCAGGCAAAACGGATTTGAACCTTGTTACGCTTACGTACTACAAGGGAATGTAAAATGTATAAAGGGGTCTTAAGGCTATTTAGTCTATGATACTAAAGGAGGAGACTAAATTGCATAGGGAGGGACTGTACAAGGAAGTCATTTAAACTAAAAGTCCTAAAAATGGTCAGACCTTATACATAATAGACTGAAAACAAAATGTCTTCAATACATCCAGAATTTCACTACTGTAATCTATTTCGGGCACGGTATTGTACTAAACAAACCTTCATGAGAAACAGGTGGCTGCCCAGGGCCTGATAACATGTATCCAATATACTGCTAGCAAATATCAGGAGGTAGGGTCATTGATAGCCATTATTGGTCGAAATGACTCAAACTAAACCATGTTGGAACTACTATTAATTAATGAAGGCTTCCCTATTTAGTACGGGTCCGGGGTTTAATTTCCGCTCCCCGATTATATAGATATATCCTCTCCTAATAGAAACCACTTTGTAATCCAGCCAGGAGCCAATAATGTGCTCGTAAAAAGCTCCGGTGTTTGCGTGCGTCGGCTGGCCACAAGTCTGTTTTACTGATAGAGACAAATACCTGATGCTATTGTTAATTAGTTACAGGGTGTTAAATTAACTTTGGAGGTTAATTATGAAGTAATTGGTTCTCGGCATCTAATCACCACAGCTAGATGACAGCCTATAATTGGCCCTGTTGGTCATACGTGGGCGAATATCCAATACCTTTCTCATATTGAATCGTGCTAACATCCTAGACTTTTTCAAACCCTTTTTATTTGTAATCACTGATAAACAAGTTAGATGTTATAAGAAATAGTATCTTAAATGTAAATCCTATATTGCTATTAATCTAGGACCGGAATATATCAGAGAATATATTACTATAATTTCATTATACCCTTTGAGTAGTTATTGAAATTCATGTGAACTTTTATACAAAAATTTAAAAAAAAATCTTATTGTTACTTCGGTTTTGTTCTAATTTCTATTCGCCGTATTTTTAAAATAAAATGCCTCAATTAACGTTTTTAGGGTGATTGCCTTCTTCAAGTTTTCATTACAAATCAATTAACATAAATTACAAGTCGAAAATTCAGTTCTATTATTATAGGGAAATTTTACAAATCATTAAAATAATAATAACAATGTGACGGCAGGCTGCGAAATTCTTGCGGGATTACCTTCAGAGACACAACATTGTTGCCGAGATATATCAAGCATTAGCAGAAAGGTTCGGCATTACTGAAAATATCAAGACGTGGCCATTGAGTTAACAGATCTCTATAAACTAGATTCCGCTAGAGTTACTGCAGTTATCATTTCGTTTTGATAACTTTCCCTTCAGTCGAATATTTTGTCCAAGCGGATGACATATTGACGAAACATTTCTTACATGTGTAGACAGTTATTTTTTGAATGAATTCTTTTCATTTAAATCCAGGGAAAAATGTCCACTGTTCTTTCACCCCCCGCGGATACTCGTCTTAAGCAAAAGTCCAATAGCGAAATCCCCAAGGAATTGTTAAGAGCTTTTCTTGGTTCCAACGAAGCCATCCAAAGGTCTCCTTAAACTCCAACATCAAACGCCTCTTCCGAACCCTTTCACTTCAAAACCTCCAAGTTTCTGCCTCGTTCCTTCTTATTTAATTAAGTATTTGACCTGTTCTCGCTTAGAATAAAAAAATAATTAGTGTTTTTTGCCGCTCACACATAGGGATTGCATTACACTGAGAGAGAAAAGTACATTTTATTTTATAGATAGCAAATATCTCACTTCTTTAATAAAATTTAAAAATATTAATTATATCTGCTTAACTTCATCCTCTTAAAGGCCCTCTAAAATAATTCCAAACTGAATGGATTTTTTTTTATTATTATTATTATTTTCTGGTCATACTATATCTCTGTGGTGAGGATTTAATGTTGTTCCTCACATCCTTTGCTACAGGGGAGTATTATAGTGCACAAAACTTTGACTTTTCTATTGATAATCGAGCAGAATTAACCACTTGGGTATATTTGACGAATGAGACTCGTCAAGGACAAATTTTTCCTGGGGCAAAAGATCTCAGATTCGTCGTGTACTTTTTTCCCCCTGCTCCGGACGTCGTCATGTATGTCGTCATTCAACCATTATTGAACATGCACACATGGTAGCTGATTTTAACTACAAGAACATATGTAAAATAATTATGCTTAAAAATGTGTTTTTTTTTATTTTTATTTTGACATTGCGTAACCATTAAGACAATATGTATACTGCTGTTACGCCCGAATGTAATCGCTTTATCGACAATTGTTGGAAAACTATTAGGCCAAATTGTTACTGAAACACCAGCCAATAGACTTCGGAGTAATATGGAAAAATAATCTTATGCAGATCATGCGTGACAGACCTTTTTTTTTTTTTTTTACATTATTTGTGCCGTGTATCGTTTTTAAACATTCCCATATATATACATTCATTTTAACTGGTGTCATTTTCTTCATCTGTTAGATATTATCCATAAAGATCTGATTTCTTTATTATTGCAACCTCAAAAGCTTCTTACCTTCGAAAGGTGCTAAACACAGCAAAGTTTAAATGTATTTTACTGTTTGTCAATGCCTATCTTGGGTGTGACAGCGATGGTAAGTGTGTTATATAACAAATAGCAGCCCATAATACGCGACCTTTATACGTTAGGGGGTTGGCTGATGTACAGGAGTAATTTTTCTCCCTGCTCCTCGCATTAAGAGACAACTCCATTCGCTCCCATCCGAGTTCGTCGTTATATCCTCCCAACTGGAGCAGGATTGTAAATTTTCATTCACCCTACTTTTTGTATATGTGCTTCCTCTCTGTTCTCGTCCTACCGACAGCGCTACAGACTTACGGCTTGATTCATGTCGCTTACTTCATCAAGATTTCTCTTGTTGATCTGTTATTCCATATAAAAAAAATATATATATTGAACTCACAAAAATAGATCTGGTAGTACTCCAGAGGGGAAGTGAAAAATAAATACTTACGTGCTGCCCAAAAAGCCGGCACGTAGAGAAATGGCCAAAGGATTCGCCACCGTCTTCATTTCTCCAACTGCAGTAAGTTGAGAATTTGAGCCACAGTGACAAGGGAATCTGGAAGCCAAGAAAAATTACTCCTCCCAAAAAGACAGGACAAAAAGGCGTGCTGCTCTGTCTGAATCTAGGTACAGGATACCAGCTCATTGCCAATCTGATGTCTTTAATCCGAACATTTCTTCATATCGCATAACTCCCTCTGCCACAAAATACGGTGGGGCGGCATATACGTATCCTTTCTCGACTTTTTATGGAGTTGTCATTCATCGTGTAATAATCCATTGGAAACAGTAAAATAATATTGTGCTGTTGTTGACCTTTGTAATTAGTATTAAAGGTTCAACTTTCAGGAACTTCTTCATCTTAGCGCGGTTCCGTTATTATGCCTTGTACTATTACAAAGGAATATAAGCAGTTATTGGTAGCATTGATCTTTCGTTAAAAATATAATTTAAATCTTAAAGAGAAGGGAGTTTAAGGCGCCACAACTGGAAACTGGCAGTATCCTAAGCGGAAATGACTCGCCCGCCATCTCACAAGGGGAGTATACAGCGATGGAGTCACCGATCTGGACCATTTTTTTTTTTTTTTTCTGGTGACTCTACATCGAAAAATAGTCGATACGTGTCAGAGCGTTCCGTCCAAGATTCGTCCAATTAGGAGCCGAGAAATAAAATAAAATAGGTTGAAAGTGCTTTATTTTTTATATCGAGTTTAGAACATGATATCGACATGATTCTTTCACCAATTCATTTGTTTTATAGAGTATATTTTTACCCCAAATAGTAGCAGCTTTAAAATCAGCACCCCAAGAAACCCTAATGTGGTGAATATCATTGAAAACAAAAAATAATAAGCGAAAAAGTAATATGACGTTTTAAATTCAATATCTCCCCTTGAAATAATCCGATTTTTACGTCATCGAAATCTTTCAAAAGAAGAAAGACTCCTTTTTCTAGACATATAAATGACTATTGTATTATCTCAAAAGGTAGTTGCAAACATTTTTTTGTATATAACGTCAATCCCAGAACACGTAGAAACACCCCGATTGAAAGAAAATGTGTCACATTAGGGCCTTTATCGACCCTCCAAGTTTGGTTTGAATCGGGTAAATATTCTTTGAAATGTGGCCGGATTGTTAAATCTTTAACAATAAAGATTTATAAAGAAGGGGGGGGGTCCCCCCTTAGCAAAATTTAACATACATTTTTATTTTATTACAAAATTTGAATTTAGGGGTTTTTCAATGTGCTAAAAACGAATCTGATATCCGTTTTTGAATCATCGAGATGTGGCTAAAGAAGTGGCGAATTAAAGTTAACGCCGAAAAATATAGGCACGTCACATTCACAATGCGGCGCAGTGAATGCCCATCTGTTACCCTAAACGAATCCCTCATTCCCAAATCCGATGTTGTTCGATACCTAGGCTTCCACCTCGACAAGAGACTTACTTGGAACTCACACACAAAAACAAAACGACAAGAACTAAACAGACGCTACGGCCTACATAGACGACTAATAGGTCCCAAATCAAAACTCAGTACTGAAAAAAACTAACAATCTACAAAACGATTATTAAACCGATTTGGACATAAGGCATTGAACTATGGGGTACAGAAAAACTCCAACAAAAACCGAATCCAAACCTTCCAGTCCAAAGTCCTTCGCCGGATCCTTAATGCTCCCTTCTACGTCAAAAATAATATCATCCACCGAGACCTCGAAATTCCCTTTGTCGCTGAATTAGCTAAAACCCGCTTCTCCACTTTTCATTCCAAGCTATCCTTTCATCCCAATCCCCTTGCCCAATCCCTTTCCACAGATGCGATCCCTTCCAATCCCCCGAGACGCCTGAAAAGAAAGTAGCCTAGGGACCAACTGTAACACTTAAAAACATTATTCATTCCTTAGGGAGTGACAGCAATGGCTGCCTTCTCCCCTCTGTTCTTCCTTGTGTATACCTATGTATGAGATATTTATTTACTTATTGAATTTATGTATACAGATTGTAAATATTCAATAAAAAAAAAAAGAAAAAAAAAAAAAAAAAAGTTGTTGAATCATTTTTTTTAATCGATAACTTTTTAAACATATGGAATATGTTGGCACAATAAAGACTTTTATAGAGTAGGTAAAACAATTTTTGAATTAAAAACGGATGTCAGATTCGTTTTTAGCACATTGAAAAACCCCTAAATTCAAATTTTTGGAATTGGATTTACATTTTATTTTTATTTGGGTAACCATTTTTCGCAAGTACCTTTTGAGATAATACAATAGTCATTTATATGGTTAGAAAAATGAGCCTTTCTACTTTTGAAAGATTTCAATGGCGTAAAAATTATTATTTATTATTTCAAATGGAGATATTGAATTTCAAAACGTCACATTACTTTTTCGCTTACAAATTTTTAGTCTCTTCCAGACTCGGAATAATCGTTATTTTTGGTTTTCAATGATATTCACCACATTAGGGAGTAGATGTAAAGTAGGGTTTCTGGCGCAGTCTTCAAAATTCCCTATTTCCCCGAAAAAACCTGATCGTCGATTTTTGTAGGATTTTTCATTTTTATCTCAAACATCTAATTTTTTTAAAAAATATACATTTTCTAACATATTTCTTTAAAACCTAACAAATAAAAAAAATACATATTTTTAACATATTTCTTTAAAACGATACAAAATTGGGATCACCCACAAAAAGTAAAAATACTTAACATGAGGAAAACATTGGAATAATTTAAAAGGTCATTTGTAGAGATGCAATCTGGCTTCAGTTTCCCTTGTACATACGTCACATGACCTCGGATTGCTCGAGCTCGAACAATGTCCTTGGATTGCTCGGCTCCAAACAATACTGCACAGTTTTTCCTCGTTGTGATTAATTTCTCTTGATTGTATTTTTTACATCCATTCTTTTTTTTTATATTGGGATATAACTGGAACATATTTTCTATTTCTTTCTTCTTTTCATACATTACATTTACTACTACACTACTAGTACACTACTACTACTACTACTACTACTACTACTACTACTACTACTACTACTACTAGTACACTACTACTACTACTACTACTACTACTACTACTACTACTACTACTACTACTAACACTACTGGATACACTACTACTACTACTACTACTACTACTACTACTACTACTACTACTACTACTACTAACACTACTGGATACACTAGTACTACTACTACTACTACTACTACTACTACTACTACTACCACACTACACTAACACTACTACACTAGTAACACTACTACTCTTTTTTTAACTCCATCGAAGTCTTTCTTAGATTCTTCTAGAATTTTTATTAATGTATTTGAATCCTTAATAATTTTATCTATTTTATAATTCATGATCGCTCTACACTAAACTCGACGGACTCCCGAGAACTACTGACGGTTGTTATCATGTTGTTTTATCCTCCTTCTATTTCAAGGGTAGAGGAAAAATGAACAAGTTCTATCATCTATTCTGAGAACATACTTTGTCTATTATCTGTACTGCTAACATACTAAACTTCTAATATATCGTTTTTAAGAAAATCGTATCTAATTTTTTTCTCGGATAAAATAACCACGTATATATTTGTACCTCCAGGAACTACATTATGAAAATCAACATTCAGAATAATATTATTTTTACTATTTGAAATATTAATTGGTCCTTTTCTAACATCTATTACATATAAAGGTCTATTTTTTATGAAATCATCAGGACCATAAAGCATATTCATATTTCCGATATAAGACCTTTTATAATCTTTATACATATCATATAATAATGAATAATTGTTCTCTTTAATATCTAAATTTAACATTTCTTCCGGATAATATGTTTCATTAATTTTAACTCTAATATTTCTAACATCAACATGGTCAAATTTAGAAGGATCTTTCTTTTGATCATTTCTTCTCGATGTTTGGAATCCTACAATTATGAATTTCGGTTTATCAATGTTCCTATAAATATTAGTTATATCAAAACTTAAATTTGATCCCATAATACCAGTTTTTTCAATACACTCCCAAGTTTTAAATACAAATTCTTGTGTTCCACCAAACTTGTCCATCTCATTAATTAATTCAATTTTTGAAGGTGTTGAATACTCTATGATAGGAACACGTAAATAAAAATCAGTTATTGTAATTTTACCTGTAGGTGCATAAGACTTTCCATCTGCTTGAAGTGATAGAAAAATCCCGTCATCATCAGTGTTTCTAAGAAATGTTATTAAAAATCCTCCTTTGTATATTGGTATGTTTATACCTCCAAAATATCCTAATCCTAAATCGTTTAAGGTTCCACAATAATTAAATTTTCCATATTTATGATCACATTTCACTGCACCATTCATTTTAGACAAAGTTTCATCTTGAGACAGTGATATCGTATGTTTTACAGTACTTATAATACCTGGATCTTCAATTCTATCAATTAATTTGTTATGTTTTTTTACTTCTATACTTCGAAATAAGAAAGGAATAAAATTATCTATTAATTTAGTTCCCGAATTCATACCATAGTGTTCACCATCTTTGGCATTGAAAGAACCTGAAATAACAAACTGAAAATGGGAACTTAAAAAATTATCACCAACATCGATTAAGAATTCTATTCTCTGATTTTCTTTATTAAAATTCAATTCGGTATTATTCGATGGGAAAAAATGTTTAAATTGTTGTTTTTCTATATTAGGATTATATTTTGAATACATCTCCATTTATTAAGATAAAAAATCTTTATAATTTAAAAACTAGTTTATAATTATTAGACCCCCGTCTCAGAGACGGGGTTTGAAAATTTAAAAAACATAATTTATTAATGAAGGTACAGTATCAACATTAAATCTATTTTTATAATATTTCGAAAATTCTTCATAATGTTCTTGTTTAAATTCATTTGATATATCAGTTCTTTCGAAAATTATTATCCAATTAACCAAATGTTTATATTTTATTAAAGTATCTGGAGAAAACTTTTGATAAAAAGACATAATGTTCCAATCAAATAATGAGTAATAAAACTCGATCTTTTGTTCATCGATTTTCTGATATCTCGAAATGATTTTCCAATCTATTTTATTTGAAAACATTCCTAATTCTTCTAATTTAAACGGATGGTATTGTGAAACAAGTTTCCAATTTAATTTATTCTGAAATACAATTAAAAATTCTGTTGTTAAACCAGGAAATGAAGATATTTCATCCCAATCATTATTTTGTGTTGTCTCCATTTATTAAGAAAAAAAATTAATTCTTTTTTAATATTTCTACTTCTGTATCAATTTTTTCATTTAGTGATGAGTCTAAAACATCACTAAATGTATCAATTTTTTCATTTCGTGATGTTTTAGACTCTTCTTCCGTATCAATTTTTTCATACTCTGACATTTTTACTCTTCTTCTTTTCATTATCTTTTTTTCCAGTTCTTCTATTTTATTGTTTAAATCTTTCAAAAATTGTTCTACTTGTGGGTAATAACTATCATATAAAGTGTCAGAAAATGTTTGAAGATGTTTTTCTAACTCTGTTTCTGTCAAATATTCTTCCATTTTGTTCTTTATATCACTATCAACTTGTACTGGTATAACATCACTAATTAAATCCTGAGTGAGTTTTTTCATCTTTTCATCTAAATCTTCTTTAGTTGTATATTCAAATAATTTCTCATCGATGATCTCTTCAAATTCTTTTGTATCAGTTGTTCTTTTATCTCTTTTATTTTCATTAATTGCCTTCTCTATCATCGTTTTCACTTGTTTCATAATAACTACATCATTATTATCTCTTCCTTCTGAAACACTGACAAGTCTTTTTTTATTAAAACCAATATAACTTTTAGTAAATGTAAACAATGAACCGATAATTTCATCAACTTTTACTTTTAATTCATTCTTTAATTTATTATTAAAATCATTTTTTAAATCATTCTTTAATTTATTTTCATCATCTTTTAATTTTGTTTGGAATGTTGAGAATTCTGTTCTAAAAGAATTTGAAAGTTCATTTACAATATCACTTTTTAATTTCGTTTCATCAATATCGCCAGATTCCGGAAAAACAATTTGATTTCCTAAAACATCAAATTTTAAAATAACTCTTGAATAAGATTCCATTTCTTTCTATTTATTATATTTAAAATTTCATTAAAATCCATATCTTTAGAAAAGAATTTAAGAACTAACAAACATAAATGTCCACAAATAGGTGGATCATTAATTTCTTGAAGTCTGTCTTCATTATATATTAAATTATCTTTTCCCAAATATATAACTAATTCCTTTGATGGATGTAAGTTTCCATATGAATTAAAATAATATTTTTTATTTCCATTTTTATAATAAGAAACCCAGTGAGTACCATTTCCGAAAGAATTATCAATGTTTACAATTCCACACTCAATATTTCTAGGATGTTTCGGAAGTTCATCTTTCATAAAAACTCCTCTAAAATGTTTTATGTTTAACTTCTTAACGATATTCTCGATATCAAAATTAGATAAAGGAGTTATTTTTTTTTTTTAACTGTTACAAGTTTTCCTCCCTGTTTCTTTTCCATTTCTTTATTATGTCTTGTTTGTTCTTCTATTAGTTTATCTTTATATCTTTTATCGATAACCGAGTTTGCAATAGAACTTGCTCCACTCGCTAAAGCAGCTAAAGCTCCTAATCCTGCAAAAATTAAAGGAAGTATTCCACCATCTTTTTCATTTTCTCTTAATTGTTTATATGTTAATTTAATTCTAGTTCCCTTTCCGTCTTTAGCATTTCTGTTAATCTTATCGATCTGTCTTTGAGTTAACAAAATTGAATTATTTCCTTTTTTTGTATCGATTGTAACATCAGTTTTCTTTTTTACAGCACCAATAATTTTAGATTTTTGACCTTCCGTTAGTGAAATTTTAAAAGGTTTATACTCACTCATTTTCTTTAATTTATAATGAATAAAAAAGAATATAAATTCTTTCTACTGGAAATTTTTGCAGGATTTAAAAATGTTCGTTTCTAATAAATGGAGGGGATTCTAAATATTCTGAACAACAAACTTAACTATAATAATAAAGAAATATTTATGATTTTAGATGAAAATAACGATCCTTGGTTTAAAGCTAGAGATATTGCTGAATTATTAGAGTATAAAAAAATAACCAAAGCATATAATCTTGTTGATGAAGAACATAAAACAAATCTAAATCTTATTTTAGAAGGGTGCTCCTTAGAAGAGCACCCTTCAAATATGCAAGCACATACTATTTTTATTAACGAATTAGGTTTATATTCTTTGATTATGAAATCGAAATTACCTCAAGCAAAAGAATTTCAAAAATGGGTTTACAATGTTATCAAAACAATTAGAAAAACAGGGGAGTATAAATTGAAGGAAGAATTATACAGTAAAGACAAAATTATAAAAAAGAAAGATGAAAAAATTGAAAATTTAAATAATAAAATAACAAATATCAAATCTGATGTTGTACCTAAAACTAAAGATGAAAAATTAAGACATTTTTTCCTATTATTTAAGTTAAACGACTATGAATGTGAATATAGTTATTATGTTATAAGATGTCAAAAAGTATATTTAAAAAGAGCTGTTGATAAAATAGTTTTAGAACATCAAGATTGTGAGGAGATAATAAAATTCTATGATCCAAATAGTGTTAATTTATATTCTAGAATAAAAGAAAAATTAAAAAATGATTTAGAATTTCATGGTAATTATTTTAGAATAAATAATGAAGAATTTAGTGAGGAATATCTAATTATAAAAATAGAGGAATTACACAGTGAAAAAGAAATTTAATTCACAACATTTTTTTTATTTATCCAAGTATTATGTGAATTATCAAAACCTAACCATTTGACATAAACTTTATCCCCTTTTCTTTTTAAAACCTTTTCAACAAGATAATCATGTGGATATTTGGTTTTCATTAATTCTTCTTTATAAAATCTACCTTCGATTTCTTCTTCCTTCAAATCTTTTAATTTATAAGTAATAGGAATGGAATTTATTATTTTATTTATTTTGAAAACTTCAGTAGACCAGTTAGGTGTATATCCTTTTTCAAATATTCCTTTATATTTACTTATCCTTACATAATCGTTTAATTTAAATTTTGGTTTTTCATTTTTAACATTGTTATCATTATAAATATTCATTAATACTTCTTCTCCATTTTTCTTATTAACTTCTATAGGTTTCATTTTTATAGTTCTATGATAGGAATTATTATATGTTTTAATCAAATCATCTAAAATATCTATCCATTTATAATTTCCTCTCTTAGAAAATTCTTTCCACATTTTTTCTTTTAATGTTCTATTAAATCTTTCTACTATAGCAGATTTTATTTCACTATAACTAGAATAATGATTGATATTATATTCTTTCATTAAATTCTGAAATTCTTTATTATAAAATTCTTTTCCGTTATCCGTTTGTAAATTTTTTGGTTTATTTTTATCGTTCAATATACTTTTTAATGCTTCAGTCACTAATTTACCAGTTTTATCTTTAACAGGAATTGCCCAAGAAACTTTAGAAAATGTATCTATTACAGTTAAAATATATTTAAATCCTTTATTAATTTTTGATATTCCTTTTAAACTTCCAGTATTCATCTCAACTAAATCAGATTGCCACAGGTCATTTATTCCTCGAGTTATAATTTTTGTTCTTTCAAAATTTCTTCTAACCGGTTTATGAATTTCTTCAATTATTCCTTCTTTTACACTCATTTCTTTTTCATTTTTTGACCTAAAAAAGTATTCTTTTTACTTCCACAAATTTCACAAATTCCTTTACCCATGAGTTTTCCATTTTTAGAAGTTTCTTCATGATAATTCTTACTTTCTGTTTGTTTTTTACACTTTACACAATATATAAGTACCATTTATTATAGGATAAAATCTAGTCTTTAAAATAGATAAATTTCTCTAGTTTATGGATATACTTTCCATTGTTTAATTTATTATATATATTTATCGATAGAAAACCATAATCATCCTCCCAACAATCATTACAAATTTTTTTAAAAATATCAAAGGATGAAAAATCACTTCCAGCAAAATCTTTATATATCATTTCAGTGTAATGAAGAGATTGTTTAAAAGAACAAATAAAATTAACATTATTTCTAATAAACTTTCTATCAACTTTACTATAACATTGACTTAAATAAATACAAGAAATATTTTTATGTCTACCTCTAACAAAATATTCATTAATTTTTTCATGATTTTCAAATATAATATCATCAAAGATAACTAAACTATTCGGTTCACAAGTATCTACATTTTCCATTTCTTCAATATCATTATAAAAACACCCTACATCCTCTCCTATTTTATTTCCAATATCACTAAACAACTCAATCATTTCTTGATAAATATCTTGATCTAAAGATTTACTACATACATATAATTTAGAATAATCTAACCAATCTCCATAAATAAAATTTGTTAATAAAGTTGTTTTTCCAGAACCACTACTACCGATAATTATACATCTTAATGGTAATGGAAAAGGTTTATTGTTAGTCTTATTTTTATCTTCGTGGTAAATTTTTATACGATACTTTTTTTCCATTATAAATAGAGTAATTTATATAAGATGAAATTGTTAAAAATAACTGGTAAAACTTCTGAGTTGACTTTGAAATTAGCACATCCAATATTTCTAGACGAAAATATAAATTATAAAATAGGTCTTGTTGGTTTTTATTCGGATAATAACATTCCTAACATACAAAAAGATTCATTCATTTCATTCGATATTAATAAATCAAGAAAACATATTAAAATTGAAAAAGGATTTTGGAGTTTAAAAGAAATCGATAATCTAATAAAGAAAGAACTTGTAAACGAAAAGTTCTATATAAAAAGTAATAATGATGGAAAGGTAAAAATGTTTTCACCGTATCCATTTGATCTGGACGTAAATCTTAAAAACATTTTTGGTTTCGAAATACCAACTAAAAATGAAATTTCAACAGATTATGCAAGTAACACAGTACATGTTGGAAAATTCAGACCTAAATTAAGACCTTTTGATGTTATCGAAATTCATTGTAATTTAGTTGAATCTAGTTTAGTGAGTCATTCTTCTAATGAACACATACATGAAGAAACTGATTTAGTATATAGTTTTTTCCCGAATGTTCCTTTTGAATCAAAGATTTCAGAAAAACCCTTAGAAATTGTTTATGTTCCAATTAGAAACGATATTCATAAAATTCAAAAAATAAATGTAACTATTAGGAATGAAAGACATGAATTATTAAATAATGAAAATGTTAATAATATTATATATTTAAGTCTGATTCATGACAAATAAACTTAACGAAATGTTAAACATAGTTAAATCTAGTTAAACCGTTCTGAACTTTTTAATATAATAAATGGATCCAAAACAAACTATTAAGATAAGAGATAGATTAATTAAAAAATTTGAACATGCCAGAAAACAAAGAATACTTGAAGAAGATTTAAAAGGTAAAGAATATTTACCGATAACGAGTGCAATCAATAAACTTGATAATACTTTTAATGAAAAGATTTCTCAAGTCGACAAGAGTATAAAAAATGTGTTAGAACAAAATAAAACATTAATTACAGATCTTGTACCGTTTACAAGAAACATGGCAGATATGGAAATTCCACCTTCAGAAGAAGAAACATCTTTTGAACGAGAATTATACGATAAAGATACACCACTTGCAAAAAGTACACCTTTTTCAAAAGAGAAAAAGAAAGTTACATTTGTTCCAATGGAAAAAGTTTCAGAAGACGAGTCGGATTTAAGTGAAGACAGTTTAAATGAATCAGATACTCCATTGAATATTTCATCATCTGTTATCGGTCAAATAATTGGTCCTCTTGGAGCAACATATTTACCAAAACTAACTGATAAACATTATGGAATTACTTACGATGAAAAAAAATTATTTTTTAAAATCGGAAAGAATAAAGTTAATATAGATGGAAATGATTTAATTATTGATGGAAAAAAATATATTGGAACAAAAGGATTATGGGTTCTCTTAACACAAAATTATGAAAACTTATTTGGTAATAAAGGTGAAAAATTATATTCACCAGAAGAATTTAATACCTATAAAGAAATTTTAATTAATAGTGAGGTTTTATATAACAAAAATAACTCATCAACAAATAGACCAAAAGCTCCACAATCAAAAAAATATAAAAATTTATTAAAACCTATATACGAAGAATTAAAGACAATTCCGGTTACCGGAAGAGGAATAGTTAATTATAATGAACATTCTGTTATGTATATACAAAATTTGAATGAATTGATTTCAAGATTGAATTTAATATATGCTTCAGAATTGGCTGGAGATAATAATTTTCATAATGAAAAAGTCGGTATTATCAGATTTTTAACAAATCTTTTAGAAAAACATATTGATGATCGAAAAGGAACTGAATATTTAATAAGATTAGTGAATGCTCTTCCACATAAAATAATTAAGGATGAAACTATAGGATCTGGATTGTTTAATAAAATATTAAGTGGATTACCATTTGAATTACATTATCCGGGTTATAACTATTTAGGTCCAGGTACTAAATTAAATGAAAGATTGGAAAGAGGTGATAAACCAATTAATAAATTAGATGAAGCTGCAAAAGAACATGATATATCTTATAGAGATCATAAAGAAGTATCAGATAGACATATCGCAGACAAAATTTTAGAAAATAAAGCATGGGAAAGAGTTATTTCGAGTGATGCTGATATAGGAGAAAGAACTGCGGCATATTTGACAACGAATGCAATGAAAATTAAAAGACATTTAGGAATGGGTTTGATACATTCAGAATTTGATATATTTCAGTAGAAACAATTTATATTAACTTTTTATCAACCTGCAAAAATTTCAAAGGGGTCGGAAATCATGACCCCCTTGTTTTTGAAGAATTTGAATATAAATATAGAATTTTTTAAAACTATAAATGAAGAAGGTAAGATTTAATGATCTTGTAACTATTTATGAAATACCTTATGAATGTAGAATTAATTTTAATTTAATCAATAATCAGAGGTTTAAAATGAGAATATTTGAGTTTGAAAAGATATTTAACAAAATATTTCGATGATAAATTTTATATTGATAAAAATTATTTCTAAATAAATGGAAGACCTGAAAAATAAGACAGTTAAAGATTTACAAAAAATATGTAAAGAAAATAAATATCAGGGTTATTCTAAACTGAGAAAACAATCATTAATTGATTTAATATTAGAAAAATCTAAAACTAAAGAAAAATTAAGTGATAAAAAAATAGTTGAATTAAGACGTTTGGGAAGTCAGTATAAAATAAAAAATTATTATAACATGAAGAAATCTGTTTTAATTAAGTTATTAGAAGAAAAAGAATCTATTGAAGAATTTAAATTACCTCCACATTACGAAGACGAATTTGAATTAACTTCAGTTTATGGAGACGATTTAAAAAATTCAGATACAGAAGGAAACTTTATAGATGAAAATTTGGATCATGGAGAAATGGAAATGTGTAGTATATGTGGAAGGTATAGTGTATTAAATAATAATTGTTATAATTGTGTAACAGACATTAAAATAGGTAAATATAATCGTAAATCGTATAGAATAAATAGATTTCGTAAAAAATTGAATAATTTAATAGAAAATGTTAATGATAAGGTTGAAATTGAAAAAATATTTGAAACTTTTATTAATAATTATAGAGGTAAATATATACCTTATAAATATTTAGTAAAAAAGATTGCAGATTATTTAAAAGTAGGAAATAATATTGAAATTAAGGAAACTAAGAGAATGGTGAAAATATGGAATAACTTTGAATATAAATTAATCTATTAGAGAGTATATTTTAAAACAAATGATGATGTAAAATTTTGTAAGATCTAAAAAAGTTCGTTCCTAATAAATGGAGGAATTAGAACCTTTCGAATTTTGTCAGATCTGTTGTAAACAATCGGTATTAGATAATCGTTGTTATAGTTGTTATCCACCAACAAGAAATCCTCATAATAATTTTAAATATAGACAGAGATATTTTCATGAACATTTATTACAGTTAATAGATGAACCTGAAGATAGAATTAAAATTGAAGAAGTGTTTGAAGTTTTTAATGAAAATTATAAACGAAAAGCCCTACCATATAAATTTTTTATTGCAAAAATTGCAGATCTATTAGAAATTAAACATAATGTTCGAATAAGAAAATCTAAAAGAAATGAAGAATTGTGGAATGAATTTTTAGAGATGAGACCATTTGAGATAATTGAAAAGAAAAATGAATTTAGAGAATATATTTTGAATCAATTTAGAAATATTAAATAATTTTAATTATTTTCTAGGATGGAAAAATTTGCAGGATTTAAAAAGTTCATTTCTAATAAATGGAGAACCAACTGAGAAGTCAAACTCTCAAAAACCTTCGAGATTACTGTAAATCTCACAATATTAAAGGATATTTTAAATATAATAAGAAAGATGAACTTATAAATCATATTATTGATGAAATAGAGAAAAAGAAATTTATAAATGAATTCAATTTTGATTCTAGTTTGTTTTCTAGACCAAAACCTGATAAAAACTTTGAATTATGGACGATGAAACAATTACAAGATTATTGTAGATCACGTAATATTAAAGGATTTTCAAAATTAAAGAATAAATCTGATCTTATTAAGTTGATCACTAATGATGAAAAAAGAAAGAAAAACCGAAAGAGATTAATAAATGAATCCATTAAAAAATCGATAAATCAATCCAAAAAAACATCAATAAATGAATTCAATTTCCATCCAAGTTTATTTTCAAAACCTAAACCTCCTAGGGAAAAACAAATCAAATGCGATGATTGTAATAAATATTATAAAAAATCATATAAAGAGAAACATATTGAATCTTTAGCACACAAGAAAGTAAACATTAATGATGAACAAGAAATTCAGGAAATTGAAACAGCTTATGAATCAAGATTAAAAACCTATATAGTTAGGAATATGGAAGGATTTTTTCATCCGAGAGAATTCTTGGAAGATAAAAGAAATATAATAATCGATAAGATAACTGAAAATGTAAAAAATATGGATTTGAAAGTTAATCTTAAATTTTTCCTTACCTTTAAAAAAAGGGGGGGAGAAAAATGGTTTGGTGGAGCACACTATTTTCTGGAAGAATTTTCATTTAAAACTAAAAATGAAATCATATTACAATCTTCAGATCTAAATACATTTTATGATAGTGCTATTGAGAAATTGATAAAAGAAATGGATGATTTTGAAAAAAATGGTTCAGGATGGGAGTTAGTAAGTATTGATTATTTAGAACTTCGAATCAATAAATATAATCCATTGAGAGGTTCTTCATATATCGATTTACCAGAAAAAATAAAATCTAAAAAAGCAATTATTAATGTAAAAAATAATGATAATAAATGTTTTATGTGGTCAGTTCTATCAGCATTACATCCAGTAGACAAGGATCCTCAAAGAGTTACAAAATATGAAATGTATAAAGATGAATTAAATTTTGATGGAATCAACTTCCCAGTTTCCTTTAAAGATATTAGTAAATTTGAAAAACAAAACGATATATCTATAAATGTATATGGGTATGAAGAATCTGTTCATCCTTTAAGAATTACAAAACATAAATTAGATAAACATGTAAATTTATTTTATATTAAAGATAATGAAAATGATCATTACTGTTGGATTAAAGATCTTTCTCGATTGATCAAAACACAACTAACAAATATGAAAGTAAAAATTTATCCATGTGAAAGATGTTTAAGATATTATTATTCAGCTGAAAAATTAGAAAATCATGAACTTGATTGTAAAACTAAAACGGCGGTAAAAATTGAAATGCCGATAAAAGGTGAATATTTAAATTTCAAAAATTATAACAGATCGTTAAGAGTTCCTTTCGTAATATATGCAGATTTTGAATGTTTAACTAAAAAAATTGATAATTGTCAACCTGATTCATCAGGTTCTTATACTATGAAATATCAAAAACATGAACCAAATAGTTTTTGTTATTATATAAAATATCAAAATTATGATTACAAACAACCTGTAGTATATAGAGGATCTGATTGTACTGATAAATTTGTAGAAATGATTCGTGAGGAAGTTAAAAATATTCAAAAGATTTATGAAGAAATTAAACCGTTGGAGATGACTTTTGAAGAAGAAAAACAGTTTCAGAAAACTGATATTTGTCATATATGTGAAAAGGATATAATAACATGGAATAATTATAAGAAATATGGGGAAAAACCTATTGGGATATTAGGAAAAAAGGTAAGAGATCATGATCATTTAACTGGAAAATATCGAGGTCCGGCTCATGAAATTTGTAATTTGAATTATAAAAATCCTTCATTTGTTCCAGTATTCATTCATAATTTATCTGGATATGATGCACATCTATTTGTTAAAGCGATGGGGAAATTTAGAGAAAATGTTGAGGTAATTCCAAATACTGAAGAAAAATATATTTCATTCACACAGAAAGTTGATAAATTAGAAATTAGATTTGTTGATTCATTCAGATTTATGGCTTCGAGTTTAGATTCATTATCTACGAACTTAAGAAAAATTCCTGAAGAAATGAAAGGTAAAAAGTTAGAAGAATATAAATTCTTGAAATCTATGTTTAGAGAAACCAGTAAATATTATAAAGATGAAAAATTAGATTTGATTACGAGAAAAGGTGTGTATCCTTATGATTACATGGATTCAGAAGAAAAATTTGAAGAGTCAAAATTACCTTCAATCGAAGAATTTTATAGTAAATTGAATGATTGTGATATTTCTGAAAACGATTATAAACATGCAAAAAAGGTATGGAAAACATTTGAAATTAGAAATTTAGGAGAGTATTCAGATTTATATGTTAAATCAGATGTTTTAATATTGTCTGATATATTTGAAAATTTTAGAGATGTCTGTTTAAAAACTTATAAACTTGATCCAGCTTGGTATTTTACAGCTCCAGGATTATCTTGGGATGCAATGTTAAAAACTACAGAAATCGAGTTGGAATTATTAAATGATTATGATATGATTTTGATGTTGGAAAAAGGAACTCGTGGTGGAATTTCACAATGTTGTAATAGATATTCTAAAGCAAATAATAAATATATGAAAAAATATGATAAAAATCTACCATCTAGTTATTTAATGTATTTAGATGCAAATAATTTATATGGTTGGGCGATGAGTCAATATTTACCTTATGGAGGATTTAAATGGATAAAACCAGAAGAAATAGAAAATTTAGATGATGATTCAGAGAAAGGTTATATACTAGAAGTTGATCTTGAATATCCAAAAGAGTTACATGATGATCATTCTGATTTACCTCTAGCTCCAGAAAATGGAATACCAGGTAATTCAAAACATGTAAAATTATTAACGACATTATTTGATAAAGAAAAATATGTGATTCATTACAGAAATTTAAAACAATGTTTGGATATGGGATTAAAGCTAAAAAAAGTTCATAGGGTATTAGAATTTAAACAATCGAATTGGTTACAAAAATATATTGATCTCAATACGAAAATGAGAACTAGAGCTGTAAATGATTTTGAAAAAGATTTCTATAAATTAATGAATAATTCAGTGTTTGGAAAAACTATGGAAAATATAAGAAAACGAATTGATGTGAAATTGTGTAATAATTATGGGAAAGTTGAGAAATTAATATCAAAACCAAATTTTAAAGGAAGAACAATATTTGATGAAAATCTATCAGCAATTCATATGAACAAAACAAAAGTTAAATTTAATAAACCGATTTATGTAGGAATGAGTATTCTAGATTTATCGAAACATTTAATGTATGATTTTCATTACAATACTATGAAACGGAAATATGGAAATGATCTTAAATTAATGTACATGGACACAGACAGTCTTATATATAATATTAAAACAGACGATTTTTATGAAGACATGAAAGAAATGATTGATCTGTTCGATACTTCAGATTTTCCTGTTGATAACAGATTCAATATACCTAGAGTAAATAAGAAAGTATTAGGTAAAATGAAAGATGAAAATAATGGAGTTATTATGACAGAATTTATTGGATTAAGATCTAAAATGTATTCTCATAAAAATGAGATATCTATTTGTAAGAAATCAAAAGGTATTAAGAAATGTGTTGTAAATAAGAAAATATCATTTGAAGATTATAAAGATTGTTTATTCAATAAAAGAGTTCATTATAGAACAATGAATCAAATCAGGAGTTATAAACATGAGATATATTCAATTCAAGTTAATAAAAAAGCTTTATCACCAGATGATGATAAACGTTATATTTTAGAAGATGGAATCCATACTAGAGCATTAGGACATTATAAAAATATTTAAATAAATTTTAAATAAGAATCTTATAAATTAATATCTTTAAATGTTAAAGAAGTAAGAATATATCTTACTTCTTAACATGTAAAGAGTATAGAATTGAATTGAAATATTTTATTTGATAAATTTCATTTCTAATAAATGGAAGTATTAAAAAAGATCCAACGAGTTGGTCAATGTCAAAATACTCCAATAAAGAAACTAACAGAATTGGAATGTGGTCAATCTTATTCAATTAAAGAATTTAAAGAAACTATTACAAAATTTGGAAAACGTATAGTTGTTACGTTAAAAGATAAGGAAGATAAATTTCAAGTTTTTCTACCAGATAGATTTAATGACAAATTAAATAAAAAAGATATTCAACAATTAAATTCACAGAAACTATTATTCGTTTATGACGGTTTAAAAGAATTAAATGATGGGAAGAAAATTCATATTATTGACTTCCGAGAAAATAAAAATGAAAATAGATCTAAATCTAAGAAATCTGAAAGTGATATTGATGATTAAACGTGTATAACAAATGGAAATAATAATTAAATTAATTATATAATATTTTTACTTTTTGGGGGTGATCCCAATTTTTGTATCGTTTTAAAGAAATATGTTAAAAATATGTATTTTTTTTTTATTTGTTAGGTTTTAAAGAAATATGTTAGAAAATGTATATTTTTTAAAAAAATTAGATGTTTGAGATAAAAATGAAAAATCCTACAAAAATCGACGATCAGGTTTTTTCGGGGAAATAGGGAATTTTGAAGACTGCGCCAGAAACCCTACTTTACATCTACTTTAGGGTTTCTTGGGGTGCTGATTTTAAATCTGCTATTATTTTGGGTGTAAAAAAAAATGTATAATACTAGTTTACTTGAAAACGTAAGCATATTTTTGAATTTATTTGACGAAGTATAAATTATTGTTTAACGATTTTATTTTTATTTTAATCTACCCTATAAAACAAATGAATTGGTGGAAGAATCTTGTCGATATCATTTTCTAAACTCGATATAAAAAATAAAGCACTTTCAACATATTTTATTTTATTTCTCGGCTCCTAAGGCGGATTGGACGGAACGCTCCAACAATTTTTTGTAGAAAATTTCGTAAGCATTCGAACAGTCACCTTTCACTTACCACGATTTCCCAATCGTTTTCGAGATATTTACGAAAATGTATAAAGATCCGAAAGCTTTTCAAGTTCGGTAAAAAAATGTTTTTTTCGAATAATTCCTTAACTACAAAAGTACCCAAAATTTAAACATCTTACTTTAGATGAATTTCAAACATGTAGAAAATATTTCAATTGAATCCCACGTTTTTTAGTACTCACCAAAAAATGAGTTAAAAACATCCTGTTCCACTTTTCTCAAAATCGGTTTCATATATCGCTTGACCTTCCAAATTAGACGAAATTTCGTCAAAATCGTTCCATTTGTCGGGCAGATGGAGAGCGAACAGAGTAATATATTTATACAAATTTGAACCACCGTTATTTTCGTGATCTATGGGTTCACAAACGTGATGTTTTCTAGTCGGCACTTCTGGATTACGTCATGAGGTCAACCTCATGAGCGGGTTTCCTCCCTATGGTGGGACGTGGAACCGCGCTGAAACGTTCGCCACATAGGGAAAGCGTTTCTATAGCTGTTTTGAGTTGGAAGTAACAGATTATAAAATATTATTTTTTTTTTCTAACGTCTACTATTTTTGTTGGCAACTAAAATTCATATGCAACTAATTTTTCACTAAAACAAATTAAAATATTTGTACCAGAGTGAAATATCCAATAAAATTGAAATTTTAGTCATAAATATTCTAAAGCGCCTGAAGACAGCTGTCCTGTCCAAATATTTCCGACTTTACAGGACTGAGATTCTCTGTCAGTTTTTTTTCCTGGGACGAGTTGACACAGAGAAACGTTATTTGTTTTCGTTTTTCCGTTTCTGTGTACCTGCTGAGTTGTCCATTTTCCTGCTAAAACAGTATAAAAAGGGGAAAAAAAGTGGAACACCGAGATAAACTTGTTCAAAGGACTGAAACCAACTGTGTCTTTTCTTTTTTTTTTTTTTTTTTTTTTTTTTTTTTTTTTTTTTTTTTTTTTTTTTTTTTTTTTTTTTTTTTTTTTTTTTTGAGTTTCTTCTTTTTTTTATATATAAAATTAATTAAGCACTTTCTACAATTTCTCAGCCGTTAGTATGTATTTAAGAACGTTTAGGGAAGCCACTCAACCACTAATCTCTTCTCAAGTAATAATTATTTTTATTACATTTCGGTTCCCATCCGGTACCAAAATATATGAATTTATTTTGTATTGACCCCATCGTAATAGCAACTTTCGTGACAAGGGAATTTCTTCCCTTTGGTACTGAAAGCCACCGTTTTGACAGTTTTTTTAGATGTCTAGCAGTAAGTTTTGAAAGCTCTGGTATCCAATAGTTAACTGCGAGGTATTTGACTTGATTATATATATATATATATATATATATATATATATATATATATATATATATATATATATATATATATATGTTGTAAATCCTAAGTTGAAAACTAAGATGTTCTAGGTAGTTGGTAACAGCTTATTAAGTCTTCAATAGTTTTGTATTTTAATTAAATTTTTTGTTGTGGAATCGTTTCGGCTATAAGCCATTTTCAATCCAATAGTCTGTATGATTTTGCATTACCTTTTTATATATACATTATATCTTCAGGTTATCTGCTTGTAAATTTGATATTATTTAATTTGAGGAGGAAATTTCATTTTTTATAAAATTGTATGGTTCACGTCTCTATTATTTCATGGATGATATTATTATTATCTCAATTATTACATATTATTTTATATATTTGAGTCTATGAGACTATGAGTCTTGCACATCTAGTCCTCCGTTACAGAAGCAGACTCAAATATATAAAATAATATGTAATAATTGAGATAATAATAATATCATCCATGAAATAATAGAGAAATGAACCATACAATTTTATAAAAAATGAAATTTCCTTCTCAAATTAAATAATATCAAATTTACAAGCACATAACCTGAAGATATAATGTATATATAAAAAAATAATACAAAATCATACAGACAATTCGAAACGTTTCCAAAACAAAAATTTAATTAAAATACAAAACTATTGAAGACTTATTAAGCTGTTACCTTCTACCTATATATAAATAAATACATTGTAAAAAAGTTCTTTAGCCAAACGTAATTGGTCTAAAGCCCTATTGGGTCTAAGATAAGAGAAATATGACGGAAACGTTTCTAGAGAAATAAATAACTAAAGCGTATTAGGAGAAATGGGAAGAGATCAGCTATTTTAATGCTGTCCTGTGGAACCAGGAGTACGAAACGGGCTCCGCTCCAGGGGCATCTAAGGTAGTGCGGGTTGCAGCACGTGTTGAATAATGATCAAGTCACTACAACGGTTTGGGGCCCACAAACAAATTTCTACTTATTCTGTTTCCTTGGGGGAATAAACGCTAAAAAAAGTCATTCTACAAATAAATTAAATGCATACCTTTGATATTTAAATTACATAAAATTAACGGAATATTACGTTAGAAAATCATCTTCCGTGAGAGGGATATGATATGATAAAAGATAAAAATTGACTAAACTTCTTTTAACCCTTGCTCGGCCCCCTAATCGACCAGGCTTTTGAGGGATAGGGAGCCTTCAATTAAATCTAACCAATTATCCTCTCATTTATACCCAAGCTTTATTACCAACCTATCAATTTCCAACACCCTTTTTTCATTTATTAACTTTTATTGCAATCCCTTCACTTTATAAAAAAAACAAATAAAATCCGTTTATATATATAACATTTTACTAAAGTAAAGAAACCAACTTCGTTACTTAATTAAAATGAATTTATATATATATATATATATATATATATATATATATATATATATATATATATATATATATATATATATATAAACATAAACGTTTTAATGGGGGTAATATTCGTTGTCTATACGGTAAGATGAAAATTTAAAGAAATTCCCGTACAAGTTACAACCTAAATTTAAATGTTATAACACAGAGTAAAGTTTTCTGGTTATTATAATATATATATATATATATATATATATATACACACATATATTGTATATATATATATATATATATATATATATATATATATATATATTTATATACAGGGTGTCCTTTTTAGATGGCCCGGCTGAATTTCTCTTGAACGGATAACGTTATAATAAAACAAAAAAATACGCATTTCATAATTTTTAGTCTAGTTTAAGATTTTGGCCTGTTTTTGGAGAAAAAAAATTTCGGGGTACCCCAAAGCCTATACAACTTTGAAATTTCAAATGGGATGATATACCTTACGATACATCATTTTAAAGGATTTTTTACACTGAAATCAATGATGCAGATTTTAATTTGGTCAATTAATAAAAAAGTTATGGCATAAAGTTCGAAACAAAATACATTTTGATTGTTTCGTTACTAATTACTTTAAACTGCTTTGCATTTCTTTTGTTACATGGGAAATAATTTACAATAATAATATTGTAAATAAATAATTAACTTATTAGGTGTAATTCGTAATGAATGTTTCTTTTAAAGATGCAGAGAAGAAAGAGAAATAAGCTATTGCATTCACTGATATTGTTTATCCAAATGGTCTTAAGTAAGGGAGCTTTAATTCCTGGAAATAGATAACTATTACAACAATGCCTACTTGCCTACATTCAGTATTAATCAGTTAGTCAAAATGAACAGAAGAGTGCAGTTTTCCCGTGAGGAAAAAGTTGATATGTACAATTGTTTTATTGAAAGTGGTGGTATCGCTCGTCGTGCAGCTGTGTTGTACTCCCAGAAATTTCCTGCTCGTCCTCAAGTGAGCCACAAAACATTTATTCGTGTTGCTCTCAATATGAGAAGATTTGGATCAGTTGCTGATCGACTAAGATATCGGCAGTGCGATTTCGACGAGGAACTGGATATTTTATTGTATGTTATGGAAAATCCAAATTCTTCTCTCCGAAATACCGGAAGGGTTTTAGGTTTTTAAAGGAACACAATTAGAGATGTACTACGGACTTATAATTTCAAGCCTTATCGCTCTCATCTTGTCCGGGGCTCCGGGACACTGATTATGACAGGCGCCTAACGTTCCTTGCAAAAATGTCGAGTTTGGTAGTTGATGAAAACATGCTTCCATATGTCCTATGGACTGATGAATCAAAGTTCACCACTAACGGTATGTTAAATCTTTGGAATTTTCGAACGTGGGCACGGGGAAATCCTAGAATCTCCTATTCTTGTCATCACCAGGTGGTTCACAGCATCATCGTTTGGTGCGGACTTCTCGGAAATAAATTAATTGGTCCTTATTTCTACCGAAATAATTTAAATGGAGCTCAGTTTCTAAATTTCTTGAGAGAACAATTGCCGGCTTTACTAGAAGGTGTACCTCTGCAGCATCGGCAAAGAATGATACTGCAGCTTTATGGGTGTCCCGCACACAATTCTCTGCAAGTGAGACGTTACTTAAATCGGAATTACCAGGACCGGTAGATAGGACCTCACGGTCCCATCTGTTGGCCTCCTCGGTCGCCCGATCTAACTCCGTTAGACTTTTTCTTGTGGGGACATTTGAAAAATATCGTTTATGCCAATCATAATCCAGCAACATCAGTTGAAGAACTGCAGCAAAGAGTGAAAAATTGGTCTCTCCTCAGTCCATCGCACTGAGCACCAACGAAGAGCGGCTAACAAGAGCGAATCTTTGCATCTTCAAAGAAGGCAGGCAGTTTGAACATGAGATGTAGGTTCGCCAACCTCTGCAGGTACGATGGATTTTTTATAGTTTTAAAAACAGTTAACAAAATGTACTGTCTTTTTTTTCGACCTTTATGCCATAACTTTGTTATTAGTTGACCAAATTAAAATCTGATTGCATTATTAATTTCAGTGTAAAAAATCCTTTAAAATGATGTATCGGAAGGTATATGGTCTCATTTGAAATTTCAAAGTTCTACAGGGTTTGGGGTACCCCGAAATTTTTTTTTTTCAAAAACAGGCCAAAATCTTAAACTAGACTAAAAATTATGAAATGCGTATTTTTTTGTTTTATTATAATGTTATCCGTTCAAGAGAAATTTAGAGCCGGGCCATCTAAAAAGGACACCCTGTATATATATATATATATATATATATATATATATATATATATATATATATATATAATATAAATATATATATATATATATATATATATATATATAATATATATATATATATATATATATATATATATATATATATATATATATACAAAAGTGTTCAGTCATATGATTCAAATAATACACTCTTTTACATCTTTACGTCAATGAATTTTCAATTGCACACATATACATAGGCACGTGACCCAAGTTGTCGAACTGCCTTAAAACAAACAAAAAAAAAATAGTGTTCTTGTGGCGGAACTGGTTTTGAATGTGCCAATTTTTGCACTGAAGTCCTGATGTATTTCAAAATTAAATTAATTGTTTATTTTTATCATTGTAACAAGACATTATGAAAAAATTTAAAAAGAAATAAAATTAACATTTCAGGACATTAAACATTAAACTAGATTTTCTCAAAACTGTGTTTTTCAAATCGGGCGATACGCTAGTTCCTTCAATTTTTACCCGATCTACTAATTAAATTAATTAAATTCTAACTGCAGCTTCCTAATAACTTTGCTAGTAAAGGCCGTAGGTATCTTTCGATTCATTTAAATATAAGGATTTCCGACGGATTGTTTAGTAAAAAATGTTCACCAATTTTTGAAAAAAATATTATTTCTTAAAAATCTTACGTACTACTTCACTAGATTTTACCCTCCTCTTTCAAATTATTTTAATTGTTGGTTTGATATTAAAAATTGTCGCCTACAAACTCTCGCCTGTGAGAAAAGATGGTTTCAATTTGTCAGACACATCGCCGTCATTTTGTTTTTGAAGAATTATAACTTTAATGAACGAATAATAATACTTGGCAAAATAATAGTTAACTATAATGATTCGAAATAAAATAGAAGAACACTCTGTGGATGAAATAAAAATAAAGATAAATTATAACAAAAATAAAATTTTCTTTGATGTAATAATAAATATTAAATAAATAATGTACGATAAAAAACTTTAAACACCACGAGAGCACATAGACGGGTAGACGCCATTAACACACTGGTCTTCACAGGCCATGTGACGGAGGATTGCTTTGCAGTGTACCCCCTGTAAAATTATAACTTCGTCTCTTACTACATTTTATATAAAACGTATTAATCACATGGCCTTATTGGATGGAAACGCAAGGCTTTATTGCTAATCTCTGTACATACATAGTTTTATGCCTGCGTCTATTGACGGCACAAGAGGACTGTCTAAACAGGTAAAACTGAAAACATTGTCATTTTGTTTAGGCATTATTTCTTATGTATTATATATGTGTATATATATATATATATATATATATATATATATATATATATATATATATATATATACAGGGTGTCCTGTAAATGTCTAGTCATATTGTGAGGGGTGATAGAGGACCCTTAGGGGAACAAAAAATGTTCTATGACGATTTCCCGAATTCTCGCCCATAAGGGAGAAAACGTCATTTTGTTGATTTTTCGAGACAAACGTGGTTTTTAAGAGAATAATCTTTGTAGCTCTGTCCCAGGTGGTACTACTAGAAAGGGAGTGAAACCAATCGAAAGCTGAGTAAATTTACTATAAGACTAGCTGGAAGTAAACGTAAAAATGAATGAATGTAAGTATGTATATCTTACCAAAAGAAAGCTATTCTAAATTTCCTGATATTATATTAATATTTCTTTCCATCGTTACTCCTCAATGGGCAGGATCTGAGACTTCCGGGTTTCAGAAAAACTTCTTCATTTAACCAGCTTTCCATTCATGTATCAGAACCCTGTGTTATTGAAGTATTTGAACGGTTTAAGTAAAAAGTTAAAAAAAAAAACATGGATCTGTGAAAAGAAAATTATATTTTTTTCTTCAGTTTATTCAAAAAGCTGAAGAGAAATATTTATTTGTATAAATGTTTACATAAATATTAAGTAAATATTTACTTAAAACAATAAAAAAAAAATTAATTCCACGAATTTAAAAAAAATTCCTAAAACAGTAAATAAATAAAATACACAATTTGTTAATTTTTTTTTTTTTTTTTTAAATAATACGTTTATTTAACATCTGTACATTTTAAAGTACATTGGTTAAGTTTGCTCACAAATATGATTAATGATATATACAAAAGTTGATTAATACAACTGACAACAAAGTAAAAAAAAAAAAAAAAAATAAATAAATAAAAAAATAAAAATAAAATAAAATAAAAATAAAATAAAATAAAAAAAAATAAATAAAATAAAATAAAAAAGAAATAACAAAATAATTTAAATGTAAATATATGAATAAATGGTAACCATAATAAAATAAATGAAAATAACTAAATAATAAATAAGTAAAGACGAAGAAATAATAATAATAATAATAATAATAATGACAAATAATAATGATAATAACACTTATGGAAGAAGCCAATCAATATTGGTACTTCCTAGTTTGGAATATATTTTTTCTCCACTAGTCATTTAGCTGGTCACGAGGCCAATGTCTCTTGAGCCTTCTAGGCGGGTTTTGTGGGTGGGTTTGGGAGGAAAGTGTTTGTGCTCTGGGATTGGGATGGAAGGACAATTTGGAATGAAAGGTTAGGAATCGGGATTTTGCCAGTTCTTGAACGAAAGGGATGTTTAGGTCATTATGAAGAGTTTTATTGAATTTGTTAATTACAGTAACTAATAATGGGTCCAGGAGGTGGCCATTAATGAACCCCAACCATACATTAACCTCAAAAATTATTTTTGTTGTGGTAATTAAAAATTCTATCCCTCATAAATAAGATTTACATAGTCCTGTAAAAATGTGTTCAAATGCGTGATATAGGTAAAAATAATAATTTTTGAGGTAAATGTATGGTTGGGGTTCCTTAATGGCCGCCTCCTGGACCCAGTATTAGTAACCTGAATTAATAAATTCAAAATAAATGTGTATTTTATTCATTTACTGTTTTAGTATTTTTTTTTTATATTCGTGGAAGTAATTTTTTTTATTGTTTTAAGTAAATATTTACTTAATATTTATGTAAACATTTATAAAAATAAATATTTCTCTTCAGCTTTTTGAATAAACTGAAGAAAATATATATATATATATATATATATATATATATATATATATATATGGGGGTGAGGTTAGCTCAGTGGTAGAGCACTGGACTAATAACCTGGAGGACCTTAGTCTAAATCCAGCACTAAAGATTTTTTCTTCTAGTGTCTTCGTTCATGGGTTGAATTCGGCCTCCCTGACCATCCCTAGGTCAACCGAGCCTTTAATTAATTTAATAATGGGTACCTTGGTGCTAATGACTCTCGCAGTTGAAGCAGCAAGCGAAAAATCAGGCGGCCGGACCATAGTACTGACCACACTATCTCCCTAGTGTACCGTATGGTCATGAATCAGCTACCTCTATAGTATCTGCCCCTCATGGCCTATATATATATATATATATATATATATATATATATATATATATATATATATAACACTTTAACACTTCTACTACTTTCAAATTATGTAAAAGAAGTGTTGAAGCAATTTTTTGACCTATAAGGCCTTATTAAAAGAGGAGGATATATGTATACACATATATTCTTATGTTGAAATAAATATACGAAAGCCTGTATCCTTGGGATTGGGGAGAGTTCCTTTATATGTGAACCGGAAGGGAATTGTGGTTTTGAATATATAAGGCTTAGTGACATATTCCCTGGTAGGGATAGTAAACACATTTCTTAGATGGAAGAATTTAATCGGAAAATTCTAGAGATTCTCTGGTAGAGAGCTCCGTCTCGGCGTAATTGTTTCTCTCATTCTCTAGGGTTTCATCCTCTCTTCTATATTTATACCCTGTACCTTCTCTCTTCTTGGAGTCACTGACCGGAAGGAGGGTCTTACCTTACTACGCTTTTATTGCCGCACTCTGCTCGGCAAGGGGAAGAGCTTTGAGGTAAATGTAAGGCGGAGAGATCTCTTTGTGTTTTACTCTAGATATCTCTCGGTGAAAAAAAAAATATATATCCTTTTTACGGGCGCGAATTAATGAACATTTTGGTTCGCGGGGTGCCGACCAGCCCCAGTGGTAGCCAAATTTCATCCAAAGCCCAGTTTGCACAAGCTTAGTACTTCTCATTAGAACTTGTTTCTCTCAATAAGCTGGCTAAATGCTAAGTATTCGTTCACAATTTGGCGGACAAGTAGCGTACAGTACGGTCCGTTCAGTAATGTAGGTAGACAAAGTTATAACTTTTACCTCTTTGTAATGGCTATAAACGCCGGATAGGAGGTTTCATTTAATGAATATTTATATTAATGGGGAATACTACCCTGTTAACTTTTTTTAAATTTTTTATAGGCTAAAATGTTCCCTTAACTAATCAAAAATGATATCCAAGAGTGTTTATGTGAAGAAAAAGTTTTTAAATGGGTAAAAAATACGATTTTCTGATTAAAGTCCCTATTCCGAGAGAACGCCATGCTGATTTGAATATATGTTTTTTAACAATCTTCGATTGGTCCCTTTTTGATTGTTATGTATTTTTGGTCCTCCTTCAATACATTTCAAAATTATTATTTTTTTTATCTTTATTACAAGAAAGTTTGAAAAAAAAATTAAATAGAAAAATATGAACAATTCAGAACATCAAACTTTAAAGTCGTTTTCTGGAAACTATGTTTTTCAAATCGGGCGATACTCTGGCCTCTTCAATTTTTTACCGATCAACTTAAAATTTTAACTGGAGCTTCCTATTGATATTTGCTAATAAATTATGTAGGAATCTTTCGATTCGTTCAATATTAACCATTTTACGACTGATTTTGTTTATATAAAATTAATAATTGTTCACCTCTTTCGAAAAAATTAATATTTCTTAAAACTCGTATGTACTTAACTAGATTTGGCCCTTTTCTTTCGAAATAATATTAGTTTTTACTTCTAGATTAAAAATTGCCGCCTACGGTCTATCGCCCGTGAAAAAAGAGGGTTTCCGCTCCTCAGACGCCATTCTTTTTATTCGAAAAATGTAAACTTTTTTTTTTTTTTTTTTTTTTTTTTTTTTTTTTTTTTTTTTTTTTTTTTTTGCTACTATAGCATCCTATATAAAACGTTTGATATAAAGAATTGTAAAATATTGTTGTATTTGTTATTTATTATTTCAAGAAAATTACTTTGATTTCGATCGCACAAGGTACTATTACCTCTTAACAAGGTAGTAACCAAAATCACAACAATGTTGTTGTGTAGGCAGAAAGTCAATGAATAAAATCAAATTATCATAAATGTTCATTTATTAAAAAATGGCTCCACATGTTTCACATCCTTGGATGCCTCTTCAAGAGCCTAAAAACTAAATACATCCAAATGGAATGAAGATGAACCTTCCGATAGTATGGCCATGTCGTTACTGAAAACCATCTACATAGCAACAGTCAGCTGTCTTTTTAGTCAGCTGTTAGAAAAATTGATAAAATCCAAACTTCGATTACCCAAAGTAAGATAAGTCACAGAAATTAAAACCCAGTACTATTTTTATATTTCATAGATATAAAAAAATGTTATTCATTGTCTAAGAAAGTTAAAAATTTATTATTTAAATATTTTATTTCGGTTTTCTTAGACTGAAATAGAATTGAAGTTTATGTTAATTAGATTTTATTCATTGACTTCTGCCTACACAAGAAAAATGAACCTTTACCTAACATAGATTTATTTAAAAATAAGAAAATAATATCATAACTTATTAGTGCAAAAAATAATAATATCAGATTAAAAGTGAAATTCACGACTTTGGCAAGAAAATGGAGTAAATAAATAAATAGCTTTCATGTTATAATATTAATCCTAATAAACTAAAAATTCAATAATCATGCATCTACATACCACTAGCATATATAGAAAATAATTTCAGAGGGGGGGGGGCTGGGAGCACCTAGGCGTTTAGTGTGTAGGGAAAATTTTAAATATTTTAGTGCAAAATGATGAGTTTTAAGGTCCTCTGGACACCTACACTCCTGGCCGAATTTATTTGTACACTTTGTTTTTAGTGCAAAACATTATATCTTGATTTTATTTTTAATGATTGGAAATCATTATTTGATTGTATGTAAAACAAATAATAAGGTCAATAACCTGGCTAGAATATTTTCTAGGTATATTTTGGAATAGAAATAGGATTAATCAGAAAATGATAATCAAAACTTGGCCAAATAAAATTGTACACCTCTTATCTACCCTGAAACCGATGGATTAAGTCAGTTTAAAGTTTGCTACTGTTTGAGACAGGTCTTTCATTATAGCAAAACATATTCATTTGGTCTAATGTCACGAGTAAAAAAATAAGAAGAACGGGTATCATCATACATAGCTGTGGCGGAAAAATTTATTCTTCCGCATACTACAGTGGTATATATGATAAGAAACGATTATAATAGAATAAAAATAATATAACGATTACTAAATGAAGGGTATTAATTAATAATACCAAACGGGTGAAGAATAACCCTTCAAAAATTTTTTCAAACTTTCCATTTATTCCTCCATCACAACGTTTCGGACACACAGGTCCATCCTCAGGCAATCATGTCCTGTTCATTACTCTAGTTACACTAAACAGTCATACAATAAATAAACATGATTCCTGTAAGGAACCAAGTCAAAATTCCACCTACATCAAACACTCATTATCACAGCCATATTAGACTTTATCCTATAAAGTCTAATATGGCTGTGATAATGAGTGTTTGATGTAGGTGGAATTTTGACTTGGTTCCTTACAGGAATCATGTTTATTTATTGTATGACTGTTTAGTGTAACTAGAGTAATGAACAGGACATGATTGCCTGAGGATGGACCTGTGTGTCCGAAACGTTGTGATGGAGGAATAAATGGAAAGTTTGAAAAAATTTTTGAAGGGTTATTCTTCACCCGTTTGGTATTATTAAGAATAAAAATGAAAAGAGGACCCAACCGAAAAATAAATAGGAGATCGGAATCGCACATAAGAAGAGAAATCCGTCGATTATCTCAAGAAGGTGAACTGGTTACTTCCCGGAAGCTCAAGGAACATTTCAATTTAATTGCCTCCATGAGAACAATAAGAAGATTTCTGACAGAAATTGTTGTAAAAAAATCCTCTTAAGAACGCTAATCGAGAATTTTGTGTAAATAAAAAGCTCGCGAGTGGCCCGCATTAGACGAGTTTATCTGAACACGAACCGTATTCATCGATAAGCAAATTCTTTCTAAAGAAGGTCCAGATAAGGAGTATAGTTGTATGGAAGATGGTCCTAGTACCTCATTTAACCGTCCTAAACGGCATATGAGAAGTGAGGGAATCATGGTTTGGCCTGCAATCACAGCATCGGGCGATTTTCTCTTGGAAAACAGTCTCAGGGCGAATTAATAGCCAGCTGTATTTAACACTTTTTCGAGAAAAAGTCTTGGCCTGGATGAAATATGTGTTCCCAGATGGGAAACGTTATTTTTTGCTAGATAATGCACCCGTTCATACTTCCAGAGTGACAAAACAGGGGTTGTCAGAAATGGTTCTTCATGTGTTAGAGTGGCCAGCGCGATCTCCTGACCTCAATCCCATGGAAAATTATTGGTAAGCCTTATCTGCAGACGTTTACACGAATGGAGCGCCCCAAAACGATGAATAATTATGGCAGGCTATTTTAAAAGCAGTTGACAATGTTAAAATCAAGAAGCCAGAATAATTGAAACATTTGTGCTGCTCAATGAACAGAAGAGTCTTAAATGATAATACCATTAATTAATACCATAACTGGTAATACCATTGATTACTAATATTTTAATTATTTTTTTATGTTTTTGAATTAATTTTTAAGTGTACAATTAAATTTGGCCAACTTTTAACACAATTAATCTTAGAAAAATTATTGTAAAGCTTGTAATAAAATCATTTCAAAAGGAGTTTAGTTTTTAGTTTTAGGTACCCAAATTATCCTAATGTCTTTCTCTTGGAATAATAGAGATAGAACCCGTATGATTGGTGTACAATAAAATTTGGCCAGGGGTGTAGTAGACCAGGGTAAATGTACAAGACATTTTCGTTGTAATCGGCTTTTTTTACATGAAATTTTCTCACCAAAACAAAATTTCGGGGGAGTGGGGCCGCAGCCCCTTCAGCCCCCCCCCCTTATACCCGCCCATGATACATACGTCCTTGGACATGAATAATACTAACTTGCACCTAACTGCAGTTCGCATGCGTTGCATTAATTTTCTGCAATTTCAACACACACTAAAACTTTCAACTTTCTATCAAACACCATCGGCATTCTTGGTAACCCTCCAGAAAATAGCAGCTCCAAAAAATTAAAATGGAGTGAACATATAAAGGAGTTAAAAAAGCAATCTCGAAGAGCTTCTTCTGACTACCTAGAATGCTGTGGTAGTATCAAAAATTGACTATGCAGAGTTAATATTGTAAATATTGAAAGATAAAGGTTGGATATTTTCCAAAAATTTCCTCGGCCAAATCTAATTATGTCACCAGCAAATAAAGAATAATACTACACACTAAATAAATACTGTTTCATGTACAAATAATTATAAATATTATTTTTTTTTATAATTTATTTATGAGCACCCCGCATTGACAGCGTTTCGCCCAGGTACACATATAAAATAGAAATACATAACAACAACAAAATAGTTACAATATTACATAATTACTAAATAGTTACAATATTACATAATTACTAGTAAAAAACCATACATTTTTAAGAAAAACTTATAATTATAAATGAAACGAAGAAAATAGTTCCTATGTACAATATGACTATATATAATCGCAACAGTTTCTATTTACAATGTAGGTTCTATGCATAATATGACAACATACCTAAGAACAATAGCCCCATGTACAATCAATAGGAAGGATCCCATGTAAAATAATGATGAATAAATGAATAAATCACGTCATGAGTGATGTTTATAAAAAAAAAAAAAAAAAAAAAAAAAAAAAAAACCTTTCAACGGCGATGTTAAAAGCATAGTTTGGGTCGTCTAGACAATCAAAGACAATGAATTAAGAAAATTAAGTGGTTGTTGTAATACATACTTCACCCACATGTTGACTATTTGAGGAGTTTGGTCTGGGGTTTGTTAAATTTTGTTAAAAATATTGTTGTCTTTAAGAAAGGTAAGTATAGCGTTGATATGGTGACTGCTATCACGGAGGTGTTCGTTCATGTCTCGTGGAATTTCCAGGTCTTGTCTCAAATTACAGTCTGTCAGTATATGTTGAACTGTGAGGTCTTTGTTACAGATTTGGCACAGTGGTTTATCAGACTTAGTCATAAGGTATTCATGAGTTATACGTGTGTGGCCTATCCTTGGTCTGGCTAACACTACTTCTATAAATATTAATTGGTTTAATTACAGGCACGTCTTGAAGAGTTTGTTGTCATATTATTCCTAATTGAAGATAATTTCCCTTTCTTGAAGCAGAATGCTCGTCATTTTTTTGTAGGAAGTGCTTGGATGAGGTTTGAGAGAATTCTCATTTCCATCTAGCAATTCACTCAGCCCTCCGGCACTCTACTAAGGTTTCTCCGGGATAAGTAGAGCTTTTAAATGCTTTTCTTTATTTTGACCAAATTACCAGTTTTTATATTCCGGCTTAATCTTTTCTTTTCTTTTTTTTAATTTCAGGTTTTTTCTGGCCCTACAATATGAAATTTGTTTACGTAAAATAAAATTTAATAACATTTAGTACACTTTTTATATATGTTTGTTCAGAAAAAAATATCAGTTTCATTGCAGCTGCTATGGAAATGAATTCAAATACAGAAAATTTACAAAAGTTTACTTTACAATAATTGCAATGCCATTGTCAAAGATGTTACTCTCATTTTGCAGTTGTAAAGTTTCTGCATCCAAATATTTATCTTTTAAATACCTGAACACTTGAGGGTTCGTTTAGTTGTAATGGCCATAATAGTGAAAAGCTTACTCCTCGGCTATATTTCCATATTCTGTTAATGTTGAAGTTAGTAATTTCGCGGTCAATGTGGAATATCTTCTATCTCTACCGAAGTTATGAAATCCTCAACAAGTTGAGTAGAATAGAGCAGACGATGGGGAGATTGGAACGTGCGGAAGGCGAGGAGTAAAGGACCGAGGAGTGCTTTGTTGGGAATCCTGCCAGAATAAATTCAAACCTAATAGATGAACTTTCATTTGTTCTTCGGAGTCCTTAGTTTTAGTTTTAGTAAAGTAGCAATTGATGTTGCTTGAGGAGCTGAGTTCAAAATCCGAGCGCACCCGCTTTTCAATTTTATCTTTTAGTGTCTTAGCTCGTAGGTAGGTTTCGGCCTCCCTCATTTTCCCTTCAATTAATGTAAAAGTGGGTACCTGCAATGGGGAAAATGAAGCGGCCGGAGCATAGTACTGACCTCACGATCTCCCTAGTGTGCCTTATGGTCAAGGATCAGATACCATTACAGTATCTGTCTCTCTGGGGTGTTACGGGACTGATTATATATAGATAACAGCCCCGTAAAATATTTTTATGGGAAATACCTTAATCCCCAAAAAAAACTTTTTAGATGATACTGCGCAATAAAAAATTACCTATAATTTTTATATTTCAATTAACTATAATTTTGATTTCTAGTTAAAAAAAAAAAAATATCTAAAAATGACTTATAAGACATTCATTTCTGCCATAGAAGTATGGCATATCGTCAGAGAAGAAGAAGATATTTGCAAGCCAAAACTGAAATATCACAATTTTTGGAGTACTGTTTCCATTGATTGTCGATTAAATACTAGAAAAAATTGAATAAATATGTAAAATTTAAAAGAATATTTTAGAGGAACCCCCCCCCCCCCCCGAATGTATCAGAAAACTTGCTTATGTCGTCTACATGATGGCGACACCCTAATGTGCTGAGATGAAATGTCGATGTTTCTGGCCAATGTAAAAAGAATTGAACTAAAAATCTGATTCAAACACATATGACACCGGGGTCTTCCTGCCGCACAAAGTCCACCGATAATATGGAATTGATCCCGTCTAAAGTCCAGCTGCAATAGTAAAGAAATCGGGTGTTCCAATACTTTTTACGCATAGAATATTGTATTTTATTGTTAAAATGTTAATAAATAACACAAATACCATTTTTTGATGTTGAGTTTTAGGGAATATTTAAAATATAGCTTATCACCGTGTTATTGATGCCTTCTATTTACCTAAAGCACCATTATTTTAGTCGCAAATGTTAAAAAAGTAAAATGTTCTTGGGTGTTCCAATACTTTTTACACTAGCTGTATATAAGTTTGTCTGTTAGTGAATAGAAACGTTAGGAAAATTTCAGCTTTTTGAAATTTCGTTACAGTGGGTGCTTATATTTTTTTAATCTTAAAATGTTATAATGAATGTATAAATATAATATAAAATTTCGAGCTAAATTTGCAAAACGTCTGGGAGTAAATCGCGGAGATGGCAGTTTTTTGGATTACCATATCCGGCGTTAATTAAAAACTTCAACAAGGCTATCTGTAAAAAAAATATATGTATGATAAATTACAAAAGAAATTCATCAACATTCGAAACTTTAATGAATACAATTGGAACTGAATATTTGCGTTGTTTTGTCAAACAAAGCATGCTTCGAGTTGAATGGAGGAATGGGAGAGTTACATTGGACTTTGGCCACAAAGGACTATGATTGGGCAGACAGCACTCTGTTGGATTGGGTATGACTGATTGAATGTGGAGTATCTTTATTAACCATCCAACAGTCTTTGATGGATGGTGTTTTCTCTCTGGGGCAAGGCTTTTCTTCAAACCAATCTCCATTCCATTAACTAAAACTACCTATTTATTCTTGCAAACTCCAGAAATAGTAAAGAAGCCTACTTTAAATAAAAATTAGGATATAGTAATTTGACATACTATCCTATAACTAATGTACAGAAGAAGCTTTGAAGGATTGTCGGGCAAAAAATAAAATAAACGAAAAAAATTAATTTCGTTTAGAGTCTTCTGCTCAAATTCAGGAACATAAATATGCTGTAGGTCCTCCCAACAAACCTATGCAATGTACTGCATAACATACATTCTTCTTTTTCGTACATGGCCACCGCGCATGCGCGAACGCCAGCGGACAATTTTTCGTAACGGTTTCTTCCAGTTTGGTCATCGCCAAAGCATATCTATGCTGGAAAAATGTCAAAATAATAAAAAATAAATCGCTTTTTAATGAGAAAAAAAAAATGGTTGAACATAAATAAACAGCCCATTGCCAGACGATAAAATAATAATTTAATAACTACCTTAAAACAAGTCCACACCGAAATGGTCACCACGTTGCACAGTGCGGCGTTCTTATGGAGTAAGTGGACAAAAGTCGTTCTTGACGGACAGTCAAACTTTTCTGCCTTTTTTTGTATAACCTGATGCGTTGATTCTGAAGGGGCATCCAGACATCAAGAAGTGGACTACAATAGCTGCGTAAACCGCTGAAACCCTGTCCGGGCCTTTGGCTTTTACCCAATTTTCCAAAATGCCAACATTTTTTGGGTTCATGTTTTCTGAAAGAGAAAAATAAACACAGAATCATTCAAAGCAGTTCAAAGCAAGAAAAATGAGTATATACACGAAGTATCACTGTTATTAAAGCACAATAATTCAGAAACTCAGGATCTTTTGGATCGAAATTGAAAAATGTGTACCTAAAGTTATTTTAAAAATGTTATTTAAAAATATGTACGAAAAATGTTAACAACAAAGACAATGTTCATTTTCTTACCTTCTTCGATGCCTTCCATACTAAAAATTCGAGAAGACTTTTATATGGAAATTGTTTCGTTTAGAAAGATAAGCGAACTGCCACTTGTTCAAACATGGTTTGAATCCTTTGTGTTAATAATATTCGAATAAAAGCTCCCATTCCTTGTCACTGAGGTCAATCTAAAAGGATTAGTAAAGCAAAACATGTTGGAAAAAATAGGGGCATTTTCGACTTTTGCCCACAGGCTGTGCGTTGTCGCACTACTAAAACCGAAATCTTACCTTGTCTAAGTTTAAGAAAAGATTATAATTAGTCTTGGTTTAAATTATAATTGCCATATTAGATTTTAAGACAATAATTATAATAATCTGTAACTAATTATTTTGTGCAATAGTACAGTATTAGTAATATAGTAGCTATTTACAATAGTATAAAAAACAAAGTCCGTCACGCAGGAGCTGCATAACTAAGCACTTTCCTCAGAATTTGGGTAGTGTAGACTGCTTTCCAGAACAATTTGCTTAAAATATCCTACATAAATAAAATAAAAACGTGAATAGTTCTCATTTTGTAATGAGTAACTGATCAACTACGTAATAAATACAAAAATCCTCATATTATCGTATTTTGATCTAACGCAGGAACAGGATACAGTCACTCTAGTGGTAGAAAGCGCTCCTTGCGGCGGCTTTGTGAACCTACGTCTGCCGGCTTTTCTATTCAAATATATTACAAATTAAACCCCCGCTTTCCGATTGACCGATTCAGCTCATTATTACAACACTTCTTTCTCATGAGTTACCCACGACGTATACCGCGTTTCGTTACAATACAGCAGAAATTACGACCGGTATGAGTATATTAGGAATTTGGGTCCGGAGTAAACCCCCCCTTCTAATGAACCGATTTAGTTTATTTTTACAACACATATTTACCTGTGGATTAGCACTACGAATACCGAGTTTCGTCGAAATATACCAAAAATCTCGGCTGGTAGTGGCGAATTGGTATTGTGGGTCCGGAGTAAACCCCCCCTTCTAATGAACCGATTTAGTTCATTCTTATATCTCACTTTTCTCTCTATATTACCACTACGAATACCAAGTTTCGTTGAAATATAACAAATATTACGGCTGACATAGTAATAATAAGTGTTTTGGGTTCGGGGTAAACCCCCCCTTCCGGTGGACCGACTTTAGTGGTTAACGAACTCGTTCAATCGTTTGCTAATTGAATGCTATATACCAAGTTTCGTGACGAAAAAACAAAAACTCTGGCCGCTATCGTGTTAACAGACACATATATATATATATGCATATATATATATATATATATATATATATATATAGATATATATATATATATATATATATAGATATATATAAATTTTAACGGGGGTCATTTTCGGTGTCTACTAGGTAGGATCGATAAAGATTTGAAGAAATTTTTCAAAAATTCCGTCATGAGTCCAACCTCAATAGCTACTTTCCTTCGGAGGAAAGTGCTAATAACACCATTACACACAGGCAAAGAACTACACCTATCCCACTAACTCACAGACGTCTCAAAATTTAATTAAATACCTGAGTCAAACATTTGTAAAACAGAACCCAAACCTTTTCTAACCAATATATTGGCAGGCGCAAATAACCTAGTAGTAGAGCGTCAAACTCCATATCTATTTATCTATCTAAAACCGAAATCTAACCAGACCTTTTAATTGTTAGGTTGCCACAGATTTGCGGGAACGACAGAAATAAATGTTTACCTTCCCAGTTTAAACAGTTTGGGTTATTGTTGTCACAACTGTTTGTGGTGATCTTCGTCACTGGCATCGGTGCGAGTACTGTTTGCAAACGTTTTCGACGTAAGTACGCCATTATCAAGCCACTGTTGAGGGACTACTACAAATAATGTGCATTTTTTGACCGCCCTGATCTATCTTCTATATATAACAAAATCACTTGTTTGTTCCTTATACAAATCCACACCGTTTGACCGATTTTGATCAAACTTGGCACACATGTAATATTACTTATTTGATTTCTATTTCATATTTGATTTTCTAGATGCTGAAAGTAGGTGTAGCATTGCACGCCGGGTAACATGTAGTATCAAATAAATATGCTTTTGTAGGGAGCTGCAGTTACACAGAAGTTCTTCTTTTTAACAAAGCCGTACTGTAGAGACTTTTTTTTTTTTTTAAATTCTATTTCGTATTATTTATTTGTTTTGTTTCACCCTTCAATAATAAATATGGAGTAAACCTAAATATTGGCAGATAACTGCTATAAAAGATTTAAGTGATTTTAAAAAATGTTTTGGTCTCGAGAGCGTTGCTGACGACGGAGCTATTACAGCTGGCTGGTGTGTTTTAAAGTAAAATTTAGTATGCTTTTGTTAAAAAATAAAAATAAGAATAATAAAAAATACATTTTTCCCGAGAAATAGCGAGTAGGGTTGGTTTTGTATTGTTTCACCCTAACAAATGAGCTAAAGCCGCGGCCTTGGGTTCTTTACGATCTTGCTAACTATACCACCCATCATTCATTCCTAACAGCCATACTTCCCCTCTTCGTTTGGATAGTCTGTTTGTTTTTAATTACTTTATTTAATTATATGGCAAATGAATCCCTCGGGCTATAAAAATGGAATACATAATGAAAAGGAGATTATTTGTATAATTTTTTTATACTCTTTTCCCACCTTATTCTAAGCAAATTCTTTGAATTATCCTTCCAGTTCCCAGGTACTATAAATATCTTACACATACATACATTTTTCATAAAAATCGGCCTTTTTTCCGGGTTTCTGAAACGTGGACATTTGTAGCACCTTAAAGAGATAGAGGAAACAACAAAAACAGAGAGTTGCCTTAAGATTTTCTCTATTACATTCATTGAATACTGAAGAAAAATACAGATTTCTTCAGGGGCTCTTGGAGCCCAAAACTTCCTATGTGCTTAATTTAAAAAAAAAAAAATGTTTTTTTATGCTTATTTTAGTAAAAAAATAGACTGTTTGGAAAAAATGTAAAAAAATAGGTAACTTAGAAGCACTAATGATTTCCGATATACTTTGTTAAATATCTGAGATTTATGACATTTTCAAGTAAAAATTTAACTGTAAAAGTTCTGCATTAATTGTATTACAGTTTTTCCCCCCTAAATTAAAGGTATTTAGTGGGCTACATACTTTTCCAAGAGAAGTCTTGGGTATTCAGTTGTGGGCTACGTACTTCTCCAAGAGAAGTCTTGGTGTCCGCAAGCCATAAAAAAGTGCTTTTTTAGTGATTGTAAAAATATGTCCTCATATTAGATATTATTTATTTCAATTTTTTATTTAAGAGCACCCGCAACATAGGTGGTTCACTCAATACATTTATAAAAACAATACAGTGGTAATAAAACATGTATAAATTACAACAATAAAAAAGTACAAAATAATGGTTGTTGAACGAAAAAAAATCCAAGGATGTTAAATATAAAGTATTTAAAAACCAACGAATTGCAAAATAGCGCACTTAATGTATGCAAAATAATTATAAGAACCAGATGTAAGAGAATTACAAGAAAGAAAAGTGACTGAAACGAGGAAAAATGTTTACTTACAATTGAAGAAATAACAATAATATACTATCCGTAAGAAGAAAATAATATGAAGCACGGTTATAAATTGCCTAGTTGAAACATTTAATCCCGAGGATATAATAATATGAAGCACGGTTATAAATTGCCTAGTTGAAACATTTAATCCCGAGGATATAATAATATGAAGCACGGTTATAAATTGCCTAGTTGAAACATTTAATCCCGAGGATATAATAATATGAAGCACGGTTATAAATTGCCTAGTTGAAACATTTAATCCCGAGGATATAATAATATGAAGCACGGTTATAAATTGCCTAGTTGAAACATTTAATCCCGAGGATATAATAATATGAAGCACGGTTATAAATTGCCAAGTTGAAACATTTAATCCCGAGGATATAATAATATGAAGCACGTTTATAAATTGCCTAGTTGAAACATTTAATCCCGAGGATATAATAATATGAAGCACGGTTATAAATTGCCTAGTTTAAACATTTAATCCCGAGGATATAATAATATGAAGCACGATTATAAATTGCCTAGTTGAAACATTTAATCCCGAGGATATAATAATATGAAGCACGGTTATAAATTGCCTAGTTGAAACATTTAATCCCGAGGATATAATAATATGAAGCGCGGTTATAAATTGCCAAGTTGAAACATTTAATCCCGAGGATATAATAATATGAAGCACGGTTATAAATTGCCAAGTTGAAACATTTAATCCCGAGGATATAATAATATGAAGCACGGTTATAAATTGCCAAGTTGAAACATTTAATCCCGAGGATATAATAATATGAAGCACGGTTATAAATTGCCAAGTTGAAACATTTAATCCCGAGGATATAATAATATGAAGCACGGTTATAAATTGCCAAGTTGAAACATTTAATCCCGAGGATATAATAATATGAAGCACGGTTATAAATTGCCAAGTTGAAACATTTAATCCCGAGGATATAATAATATGAAGCACGGTTATAAATTGCCAAGTTGAAACATTTAATCCCGAGGATATAATAATATGAAGCACGGTTATAAATTGCCTAGTTGAAACATTTAATCCCGAGGATATAATAATATGAAGCACGGTTATAAATTGCCTAGTTGAAACATTTAATCCCGAGGATATAATAATATGAAGCGCGGTTATAAATTGCCAAGTTGAAACATTTAATCCCGAGGATATAATAATATGAAGCACGGTTATAAATTGCCAAGTTGAAACATTTAATCCCAAGGATATAATAATATGAAGCACGGTTATAAATTGCCAAGTTGAAACATTTAATCCCGAGGATATAATAATATGAAGCACGGTTATAAATTGCCAAGTTGAAACATTTAATCCCGAGGATATAATAATATGAAGCACGGTTATAAATTGCCAAGTTGAAACATTTAATCCCGAGTATATAATAATATGAAGCACGGTTATAAATTGCCAAGTTGAAACATTTAATCCCGAGGATATAATAATATGAAGCACGGTTATAAATTGCCAAGTTGAAACATTTAATCCCGAGGATATAATAATATGAAGCACGGTTATAAATTGCCAAGTTGAAACATTTAATCCCGAGGATATACCGGTATGAGTATATTAGTACTTTAGGTACGGAGTAAACCCCCCCCCCCTCCAAATAACCCGATTTAGTTTACTTTTACAACCCATATTTCTCTGTTGATTACCACCACGAATACCGTGTTTCGTTGAAATGTAACAAAAATTACGGCTGGTAGTGGCAAATTAATGGTAATGTGGGTCCGGAGTAAACCCCCCCTCCTAATAAACCGATTTAGTTTATTTTTACAACGTATGTCTCTCTTTAGATAAACGTAACGAATACCGAGTTTCGTTGAAATATAACAAAAACTACGGCTGGCAGGGTCAAATTAGTGTTTTGGGTTCGGGGTAAACCCCCCTCCCGTTGGACCGATTTTGGTGGTTAACGAACTCGTTCAATCGTTTGCTAATTGAACGCTATATACCACGTTTCGTGAAGGAAAACAAAAACTCTGGCCGCTATCGTGTTAACAGACATATATATATATATATATATATATATATATATATATATATATATATATATATATATATATATATATATATATATATATATATATATATAAATTTTAACGGGGGTCATTTTCGGTGCCTAGGTAGGATCGATGGAGATTTAAAGAAATTTTTCAAAAATTCCATCATGAGTGCAACCTCAATAGCTACTTTCCTTCGGAGGAAAGTGCTAAAAAGGAAAATGCCCCTGGGCATCCTAGTGTTAATAAATTAAACCTTTATATAATTAGCTGAAGCTGAGCGAGAAATAATTTTTAATAATGATATGCCCCCCATTTTCAATGAATGGGCGCTACCATACAGCCTACTTACGTAGGAGATTCATCTGTCTACCAAAGAAAGAGTCCCAACATTTGTAAATAGATAGAAATGCCTCCTTATTCTACGACATAAATCTGGGTGATTGAACAGACTACAATTACTACTATAAATTATTTACTCCGTAAGCAAAACTCGACTGATGAGGGCTACCGCCATATTAGCAATTAGCCAATAGCTTGTGCTGTCAGAGTGGAATGGGAGGGAGCTTAATTTCATGGCTCAACTATCAAGGTGTGGTATCCGTGCATAGTCAGCCGTGTCTCCTCCCCCATCCCCCTCGCTATAAGCTGATACACCAGTCCCTTCACATCACCATCCTCTAGTCAGTCAGATTACTCACCAGATAGTATCTAGTCTACCCGAGGCAGCATCCAATATGGGCAATGTTCAACACTCACTCCTAGTGGCTTATGGCCTGCTCGGACATCATTTACCTGGTTAGGGTGATGTGTATTACTGGCTAACAAGTTCAAGCTTCGCCTCGATTATTAGGCTATTGTAATATTGAATTGAGCACTATTATTAGTATTACTATCATTGCAATGACCTGTAGTGTGTTTCCACTCTCTTCATCTATATATATATATATATATATATATATATATATATATATAAATCCCGTGTCTGTCTCTCTGTTTCCACAGAGAGAGATTATCCACACCGTTTGACCGATTTTGACCAAACTTGGAACACTGGTGGGTCTTGATGCGGAAAGTCTCGTAGGCTAGGTCAAAAACCACCTGTCTGTCTGTATGTTTGTTCCTTATACAAATCCACACCGTTCGGCCGATTTTAAGTCAAAATGTCTACTATGTGTGTGTCTGTATGTTTTTTCCTTATACAAATCCATACCGTTTGACCGATTTTGACCAAACTTGGTACGCAGGGGGAGGGAGGGAGAGAGAGGGGGAGGGAGGGAGGGAGGGAGGGAGAGAGAGAGAGAGAGAGAGAGAGAGAGAGAGAGAGAGAGAGAGATAGATAGAGAGAGAGAGAGAGAGAGAGAGAGAGAGAGAGAGAGAGAGAGAGAGAATGAGAGGGTGGGGAGTAAAACATATGGAGATAGTGAGAAAAGAGAGTGAGTGAGATGGAAGCAAACACACACAAAATATTGAGTAATGTGTATTTTTTATTTATTTAACCCAAAACGAGCACAGAATACGTGCTCATGAACCCTTAAAAATACTTTTAATCTACTCTGCTAAATTTCTAAAAACAAAAATTCAACAGCCATCTTGCCTTTACTTTACATGGTACAATAAATAACTGGGTATTTAACGATACATAAACAGCTTATTCAGCACAAAATTATTGATTATTGCCATCACATTTTATAGAGCTAAAAGTTTGTTTAAAATATTCGCATTGTTTTTTAGCTAAAAATAAAAATTATATCTATTTCTGTGTATATTATTTACCAACTTACAATTCGCTTTCGAGGCATTTTATTGTGCTATCTTTAAATTATAGTATTGTATGGTTAGTATTTTTTGCATTGTGTATAGATAGTGTTGTATTTGCAAAACTACGTTAAAGGTGAGACTTAATATTAAAGAACTGTTATGCTAACATTATTTCACTTTTCTATAATCATGAATAACCAAGTTAAATATTAATAAAGGTTAAATTCCGAACTTACTGCCTTAATTTATTCCACAATTCTCTTATTATGCCGAGGGAATTATAAGATCTATTTCTCTTTTGCCCCATTTTCAGGAAACAATTCATGAGAATTTCTTCTCATTTTCTAGTTATTAATAAATTAACTTTAACTCTGGCAATGAATTAATACAATAGTACAATCTCTTAATTCCAGTATTTCGCTGTGAACTACTTATTTTCCTAACATATGATGGTAGCATAATGTTGACTTAATGTCTGACGAAAATGGAAAAAACATGTCTATTATAGTAAATTTTGTATTTGTGAGAACAGATTAGTGCAAATCATAAAAATGCGTTTAAAAAAGTAATAAACATGTTTATTACTACAAGCACATACATAACACTTTAAACTGCCTATATTGTACTAATCTGTGAGCTAATCTGTAATCTCTCAATAGCAAAAATAGCATGGGTATGGAGAGTAGTAAAGTTCAAGAAAATTAGACATTTTTTTAACGACCTGTACTTCACCTTGGAAAATAAATTACTATATATATATATATATATATGTATATATATATATATATATATATATATATATGTATATATATATATATAAAATATTTATCAGTTGTTTTTCCCTTTTTTTTTTTTTTTTTTTTTTTTTTTTTTTTTTTTTTTTTTTTTTTTTTTTTTTTTTTTTTTGACTAAATTTATAAAAATGGATGAAACTCTATTAGTTGCAGCATTACTTACAATAAGGTACACTATTACAATAAGAAAATATGTTTACTAAGAATAACGAATTATTTAATTTAGCATAACTAAATCTTATTTCAATTTAGAATCTAATTGTAAAGTAAGTTAAGTCCTAAATTAACAATTTTCTTCTTTTTTCACTCTGGTCATAAACAGTCGTTTAAAGACTTCATTGTATTATTAATGCACTCAATCGTGGATGAAGTATTTCTAGTGTTACAAAGAACTATTAAAGGCCAGAAAAAAATATAAATGCCAAATATAATTGTCAAATTGGAAGGATTCCGTAATATTTACTTATACGTCAGATGTGCTAATAACATGTGCATGGACTACAACAACCACTTCCTTTTCTTATTTATATTTCAACGCTAAGTGTATTTAAAACACCCTTTGAATGTCTAGACAACCCAATCTGTGATTTTTAACATCGTCCTTGAAACATTATAATAATAAATTCAAACCACTTATGGCACAATAATGCCATGATTACACATAGGATCCTTCTTGGTTAGCTGTACATGGGAGCTATTGTTCCTGTTATAAGTCAGATTATGCGTGGGACCCAAATTGTATACAGGAAATGTAATCATACACTATGATTTATACATAGGATCCTCCTACTTAAGTTTCGTTGTTTTTTTCTACGTTATTTTTTTTAATCTATTATATTTGTATGTTATTACAAATTTATTTTTTATGTAATTGGATGAATATGAATTTCTATTTTATATCTGAATTTGGGCGAATCGCTTTCGTTGGAGGTTCCCACAAATAAATTAAAAAAAAAAAAAGGATTTATCAAGTAACAGATGCTGTATAGTAATTAAGAGCCAGAATATATGGGAAGGTAAATATCAACCCAGTAATTATGGCTGTAGCTATCATTGAGTCAAACATTTTCTACTGAATAAAACCTTCATTAATGACTGACATTAGTGAGTAACGACTGTTAGGGAATGTCAACCTAACCTTCAACAGTACCTAAGTCAGGCCAATTGGGAGTCCTGAACTGCATACAGGGAATGTCTCGTCCCCTCAATCTCCTGAACTAACATTGAATCTGAAGTTGTGCTACATTAGGAAAAAAGCCCGACTCGCAGGAACTGCGTCATCTTAGCGCGGTTCCATTCTTAACCCTAATGTCATTTACAAAGGTTGAAATAGAAACAGTTATAATTTTGGTTTCATGAAGTAATTTATGACCCCAAATAGATCACGGTACACACCACCACTACCTGACTGACTCCCTGGCCTTGTGAAGGTTCGCTCTGGAAACACTCTGCTTACTGTTTCTTATTTTCTTTTACCATAATACTAATTTTACAGATAAATGTAATTTAAAACAAAAAAATCAATTAACAAGTGATTTAAACAAGGACAAAACCCCGTTCAAAACAACTAAACAAACAAATTAGAAGTTTTAAGCACTTATTTCTCTGATTGACATCACCTAATCGGAAGTTGCTTTAGAATATTTTTTATAGAGAATTTAGTAAGCTTTCGAATGATCTCTATCCATTTACAACCATTTCCCAATTGTTTTTGAGAAATTAAGGAAAATATTCGAAGTTCCTAAAACCTTTCATGTCCCTTAATAAAATATTTTATTCTAATCCTCCCTTCACTCCAAATGTAACGAAATGTAAAAATCTTTGTTTATAAGATTTTCAAACATCCAGAAGATATTTTAACTGAATCCCATGATTCCAAGTACCCAACCCTAAAACTTGATTCAACAACTATTTTTCCACTTTTCTCGAAAACGGTTAAAGCTATCGCCTTTAAAATGGTTTCATTCGTTTTCCTTGGCCAAGACGCTTATAATACGAGTAACTTACAAGAATATGACACGATTTTTCAACCAAATTGCATCAAAATGGAATACTAACAATCTAGATCTTGGAATAGTTAGCCAACTAAAACGCTATTGCACCAAACTTATTTATTTCTGAACTACGCGATTTATTTAATTTATTTTTAAGGTTTTTATGTCACATTTTTACCGATAAAACTAAAATTTAAGGAGGGGGGGGTGAAAATCCCCCCAGTAACAGCAAAAACATTTGCGATGTTTTAAACCTGTTCATCTTTAGACATCTTATATTAAGCTATGTTAATGTCTATTAAAATTTTTAAATTTAGGTAATAATAAATCTGTTTAAAAATAATGATATTTATTTACTTATTAACGACCAACCATTGGTATGATTAGGGTAGCACAATAAGTCTTATAGGCTTCGGTGCGGCTTCTCTGGATATTTCCAGGTACCCTTTTATCTAATCTAATCATTGGTCTTCCTCCATCTCCTTCGCATTCATTGCTGAAAAAGGTGCCAAAGGTCATGCCGATACGATCTAATTATAGTTTCTTACTAAAATGTAAATGTTGTTCTTAACAGAATCCCAATTATTCCATGACTTCTTAGTGCATTATTTTTTATTCGTTTAATATAATAATTAACTTTTAACTGAATGTTTTATAGTTCTTTACACAGTTTCTGCTTTAAAATAATCTGATTGTACGGATATTACTTATATATACTAATTAGGAGTAGTGATGTATATTATTATCAGTCTTAGCGACGAGATAAAGTACAATTAGGACGCTTTGAAAAGTAATTAATACTTAAAGAAGTAATTAAAAGAAGTTAACTTTATCACTCCTTTTAAATAAAATCAAGCTTTTGAAGCTAATCGTGGAAGTCATTAGGCACTCAATCAGTTTATAAATACTTCAGTGTTCTCCCGTGGTAAAAATTAGGATAATTATTCCTTATTTTTAATAGATAATAAACTTCTAATCTTACGAAGTATACCTGAAGGTACGTGCATTTTTGCACAGATAACTATGTTTTGCGGATATGATAAGTTATATTCTACCATATATACCCTTACTCATACTACCTTCAATATCCTTCCTAATACCACCTTCAGTATCCTTCCTAATACTACCTTCAATATCCTTCCGAATACCACCTTCAATATTCTTCCGAATACAACCTTCAATATCCTTCCTAATACTACCTTCAATATCCTTCCTAATACTACCTTAAATATCCTTCCTAATACTACCTTCAATAACCTTCCTAATACCACCTTCAATATCCTTCCTAATGCTACCTTCAATATCCTTCCTAATACTACCTTCAATATCCTTCCTAATACCACCTTCTATATTCCTACTAATACCACCTTCAATATCCTTCCCCAATGCTACCTTCTCTACCCGTCCTAAAACTACCTTCAATATCCTTCCTAATACTACCCTCTATACCCTTCCTAATACTACCCTCTATACCATTTCTCATACTACCTTCAATATCCTTCATAATACTATCTTCTATATACTTCCTAATACCACCTTCAATATCCTTCCTTACATCACCTTCAATGCCCTTCCTAATACTACCTTCTATACTCTTCCTAATAAACAGAATATTTAAACCAATAAATAAATATGATAGATCTACACATACGAGTCTGTTGTTAATAAACAGGTAAGTGAACGATATTTGTTTTCTATAACATAGTTCTTGAAAATTTAAAAACTTAAAAATGTAAAATTAAATAAGTACAAATACATAGACAATAACAAAATGTTATCCTTTAATAATAAATAAGGTACTACATATCAATGAGTGCCGGGGGGGGGGGGGAGTTAACAGCTAAGAGGCTATCGTGAAAATATACAAAAAAACTGGATTCTTCCGGGGTATATGTAACTAAACAACAATATGGGGCAGGCGGGGGGAGGTCGGGAAAGATCAAATAGGAAAAGGAGAAAAAGGTGTTAATGGAAGGACACCAAGACGGCAAAGAGGACATGACATAATACTAGGTAGGGGGTCCAGAGAGTTTGTGAAAACTATTGGTGTAGATAGGAGAAATGTGTAGATGTGTACGCATTCAGAGATCTGGGGTCGTTTTTTGTTTCGTTTTGTAGAGAGGGTTTTTGTACCGAAGTTTGTGTTTTTTAGTGATGGCGTGTTTTGGGAGGGCAGATTTGTGCCCTCCCATTCATGCCGATACCATGAATTTTAGTGACAGTTCGTTTGTGTTGTTTACCGCGGGCGTGAATATGATTTTTGGTTTCTCCTATGTACACAGTATTACAGGAAGTGGTTAGTCATGGGATTTGGTAAACACAGTAGGTAGTATGGTCAAAAGGGATGGGGTCCGTAAGTTTAGTTTGTTTGTGGTTTTCAACCCGAAATTTAGGGATGTGTAGGCTTTTTTTATATGGCCTTCGTTAGTTTTTCAGTAAGGCCAGGTGTAAAAGTCAGGGAACGAAACAATTGGGAACCAGAAGCTAGGGAATAATTGGGAGAAGTAGTGTTGCATGGTTGGGATTTTACTTTTTTACAAGAACCTTTATGAGGTTGGGGGGTATTGCTTGCGTGTCAATAAGTCGGTGGCTCTATTTAGATCTCTATCATGGAAAGATACATGTGATAAGGAGAGGACTCGTCGAAGAAGATTTCTAGCTTGTAAGGGGGACCTCGACGGCTAACTAACTACATATTATTATTATGCGAATAAATTTTATTGTATATGACGCCGATTGCTAATACTGATCAAGAACTCTAGACGAAGAGTCTAGGATAGGGGGGGGGACCCCCTCCCCCTTATCCATTATTATCCTTGTAGGAATTCCTTAGTAATTGTTCATTTTAAGAAAATAAAAGAAATTGATTCTGTTAGCTATTTCTTTCTTCCACCCTATTTTTCTCCTTTGTTTTCGCTTAAACTTTCTCGGGGACAGGAAAAGACTTTAGGCCATGGAAGTTCCTGAGAACTTGTCCACCAGCCGAAGATTTTAGACAAATCTTATTAGGGCAACAAGATTCAAGAACTTTCGAGGACGAATACCTTAGTACAGTAGTATTCATTCGAATTTCTTAAACTCCAGATGAAATTATTTTAATTTTTCTTACATTATAAATAAATATTAAAATAGACAGACGGACAAACTGCTGAATTTATATATATATATATATATATATATATATATATATATATATATATATATATATATATATATATATATATATAAATTCAGCAGTTTGTCCGTATATATATATATATATATATATTAATTAAATTTTATTAAGATTTCAACTATAGTCCGACCGAAAACAAAGAAGCAAGAAGGGGCGTGGCTGGAGGGGGACGAGGCCTCTCCCACATGGGCTAAAGGCAGCGCGTGTGCACTGCCTTGTTCTTCTGTTAGCAGATGGATTATAAATTTATGCATCCTTCCCTGTCCTCTTTTTGTGTTAACAACGCATTCCATGATCAACCAATCTGATGACTTCCTTTCTGATCATACTTTTCCAAGATTCCTGCTTTCCTTTTACAACCGTCTTTGCTGTACATTCATCCCTCAGGGCTTGCTCCAATTAGCACCATTTCCTTCCTTTAACGAGGCAGCTAAACTTCTCCATTTTGTTTTCTCTCGCAGAACTTGATTAGATATTATTTCAGGTCACCAGATAGAAAGAATATTTTAGCGAAGAACGGCTTACAGAAGTGTAAAACAACTTCGTTTTTGGCGCGTTCGTCCTAAATTTATTTATTTTACCTCCCGCTGTTTTTGCATATTGAGTTCTCTTCTCTAATAGGTTTTTGAGCTATTTAATAGTTTTTATTGCTTCTCGGTGCAAGAAATATTACTGTTTTTGGGTTGAGTGGAGGGGGGCCACTAGGCACACATTACTATAAAAAATAAGTTTATACAATTATAATTAACGCCGATTGCTCTTCCATTGAGATTCATCAACACTTGAAGAATTTGAAGTACTTTCAGAACAGCTGAAGGTACGATGAATGTCAAAATTGTAATACTAGACTTAGAATTTCAGGACACTTTCTTCTAAAACTGCTCGAAAATGAACTTCTTCATGAATTACTTCCGTTATTTTTGCTTCGTTGCCTAGACAAGTAAAAGTTATTGAATATTCCTGGGAATTATCTGGTTTAGTACTATTCTCTGTATAGATTATTAATGACTATTAATTTCAAATTATTTTTATTTATTTTCTCTAATTTAGTATTTTCTGTTTCAGGTAAGTACATAGACCGTAGATGTAACTCGCAGTAAGTATACAAATCCATTGTAGATAGCTAAGATTAAAAAACAAAATTGTATTATTTTTCAGGGTTTTTTTTACAGATTTTCTTTTTTTTCCCCCCCTTTGATAAAACTTCGTGATTTCCAACGTTCTTCTCCAGCAATACTATAAATTGTATTTTTAAGAACTTTTCCTTGAGATTTTGCATTTGAAAGGCTAGTTTTTTTTTTTTTTTTTTTTTTTTTTTTTTTTTTTTTTTTTTTTTTTTTTTTTACGGCGCGTCTACTTCTAGGTCATTAGCGCCGACATCCAGGGTGCAGCGAGGAATTTTCCCAGCGAGCCTTGAGATGAGAAAATTCCTGCCGGAGGTGGGAATCGAACCCACCATCTCCCGCTTATGATGAATCCAGCGCGCTAGCCACTGGACTACGGGAGACCCCTTTGAAAGGCTAGTTGTGAAAATTTTAATTCAAAAGTGGGGAGTGGGCGAAATAGAATAAATTGTTTTCACAGTGAGAAAAAGTACAGAACAGGAAGGAAACCAGGTCACTAGTCAGCAGAACTTACAATCAGCAACGTCCTGAGTGTATGTACTGTAGCATCTTATTGAAAGGACAACTGGTCTGGATGGGAACAGTGATGAGAGAAGAGTGAAAGGCTAGGATTCTTCCAGCCTATATAGGTAGCTAGGATTAGGAAATCGTGGGAATTCTAGAGCACTGCAGGTCGTTCCTTATGCTGTAGTGGTCTGCCTACCTTCCTGTTCTATGTTTTTTCACACAATACAAATGTTTCTATGCCGTACCCCCCCCCCCCCCCCCATTCCTGTATGAAGTGGAACTTTTTATGAGGTCATCCCAATTTTGGGACACAGATGATTAATTTTTAATATCATAGCAATAAGCGAATAAAGTAAATGTGTAATTTACGATTATCATTTAATGCACATTTGTTATCTTAAAGTTAGATGATTCTAGGGATTTATGAACTACGATTTTGGATTCGAAACAACTTCGTGGTTGCATTGCCTGAATTTTTGTTGTTTATCATCTAGTTTATGTTTTGTTTTTGCATCAGTCGTATTGTGATATAGTACAATTTACTAATTTAATTTAATTTTATTTGTTTAATGTATTTATTTTTGAAGATACATTCTTATGCTTCTATCTGAATTCATACTATCTATATAAATATTTTATATACAGCTCTATATACTGACAACATACCTTACTTCTTTTTTTAATTGTATTTTTTTTTTTTTTTTTTTTTTTTTTTTTTACGGCGCATCAACAAATCGTGGCTATTAGCGCCGACATCCAGGGAGCAACCAGGAATTTTCTCAGTGAGCCCTGAGATGAGAAAATTTCTGGCGCCGGTGGGGATCGAACCCACCACCTCCCGCGTATGAATCCAGCGCGCTAGCCACTAGACCACGGGAGACCCCAATTGTATTTGTTTTTTGTTTTTGTTTTTTTTACACGCGTTCATACTACATACTTTTGTGTAGTTCTATGTGCTAACTACAATGGACCAGTAAATAGTGAGAATAGTGAGAATTATAAAACATTTTTTTTGTTACCGTGTTATTTTTAATTATAATTATTTAAAAATACAATAGGAACAATAATTACTGTTCCTATTTTTTTTTTTTTTTTTTTTTTTTTTTTTTTTTTTTTTTTTTTTTTTTTTTTTTTTTTTTTTTTTTTTTTTTTACTTGACCTCCACTATAAATTACAATTATTAATAAACTAGAAATAATAGTAATTCTCGGATAGTTCCAAGTTATTGAGTAAGCGCGGAGTAAAATTCGTCGTTTTCCTAACATCCGACTGGAATTGTAGAAAATGTTCTCGAGAGCCAAGAAGGGATGAAATGATATAAACCTGTTTGTGACTGGGACACCCCCGACGTATACCAAGTTAAGATTTGACATGACAGATTAATAACCACCGACTGAAATGTGTCAGTCACAATGAGTATATTCTGCACTATTTGACCAAGATGAAACAAGGAATTATTTTCACGAGGTTTCATAGAACTATAATTCCCAATTCCGCCATCAATGGGTTAATTTTTAAATCCTTATTTTATTATTAAAAGGACAACTAGATTAGGGAGAAGAACTAGATCAACATGCTTTAAATCTCGGCCGGGATAATTTGTCTAAATATTTTAGATTTGAAAATGTTACTCTCACAGAGCCAAACAAACTAAACAGAAGAAGGAACAATCTTGACATGTTATAAAGCAAGTATAAATCACTATAAATATATTACAATACAAATTGTTCATATTTACTTTTCAATCCGAAAAAAATAGATTAATGCGGATTTTGAAAAAAGGTAAATAAACCTTGCACTAATTTGAGTTTGTTTATCAAAAAATAAGAGTCAGAAGACAAAAAAAAAAAATTGAGAGAAAATAAAGAGCAACAACTAATACTTCCGAGGAAGTCAAAATTATTCAACCCTTTTAAGTACTTTTAACTTACTATAAAAGCTTGAATAATTTCATCTTCCTAACTAAATTAAAATTATCCTACACTTTTGATTAAACCAAGATTATTATAACATGGTGTACATATTTATCACTATGTATTTTTATGTCGCAGAAGGTCAAAAATCATTTAATACACACTGTTTATTAATTTTTTTTCACGTCTTTTTGATGCCACTTCAGTGGAAATATGAATACAATTCACAGCCATAACCTCAGAAAACATTCTAGAGCAGAGCCATGTCTAGGCAAGTGAGTCTTAACTTGGTCCTGCAAACAGAAAGTTCTGTAAGGTTAAGGTAGTAATTTTTATTCCCAGAAAATGGAATATGTTATAAACGATTATTGAAATATAGTAAATGATTTTTGGCCTTCTGCCACATAAATTGAAATTATTTAACCCTTGAGACAAAGTCAGAATTATTTAGCCTTTATTAATATATTTCCATTGAAAAATATTGTTTGTTGTTTGAGAGACTTCCCCTCTTTTATATCGATTTCTTTCATCTATTACTCTTGTTTTACTTATTTTACCTTTATACGAGCTAAACATACATGTTTGAAAGTCTTACCGTTTTTTTATATATATTTTTTTATATTGTACAGTCCTATATTTCATCGTAAAATTTTCCCTGCGTAAAATAAAATAATTTTATTCCAGAAATATAGGAACGATTGTAGTCAGGACATTTTCTGTAGGCCCCATCGATAGACAGTGCTGCTGCATATGTTGCTTTCATTTATATTGATATGGCTCGGTTTTAATAAGAGGTTCATGTCTTTGTTTAGTTAATTTAATTTATTAACTTCATACTTCAAGCTGTAAAACATTTTTTCTAACATATACCCACATCCCTAAAAAAATGGGAAAAGGAAAATCATTAATGCGCGGTTAATATTTGTAAATAGCATTACGAAATTTCTATAATATTTTTATTTATTTTATTATTTTTTCTAATATTTATTAATTCACGGAGCTTCACAACGGCAAGGCGATTTGCTATTTTTTCTAATATAAATATTCAAAGTATGATGTTTCAATGAATATTTATATTAGAAAAAATAACTTCGTAACTAAATTATATAACATCGCTAACTTTACGAAACTCATCATAAAATAAAATAAAATAATATAAATATATTTTACAAGAATAAAAAAAAAACAATTACCGGAACAAGATACTTTTTTTAATTATTGCTTCCATTTTATTTACCCCCCCCCCCCTTGAATTATATTTTTCACTGTGCTATTCATTGAAATTTATTGTACTTCAGTATATGTGTTAACATATTACCTTATTATTTGTCAAATCGCCCCTTTTGCGTTACTCAAACAATTTTTGAATTTATGTGCATTTCGCACATAAACTCACGTTCAAATTGGACACTTAGGATTTAGAACATGCTGGTGGAAGAAATGGCATTGGATATGGTCATACATTCTTTTTCTAGTACAAAAACAAATTGCTCTTGTAGGGTAGAAGTTCCATTGTGAATTCCATAGAGCTAATCTTTGAATAGCTGGCCGTTGATTCGGCTGTGGATGAATCCCGCCTTTCTCCAAGACCACTTAATGTAGAATTGGATTTTCCCGAAGGAAAGGAGCGAGGGAGGAAATGGGAGGAGGAAGTTTCCCTCAAATATTAAAATGCTCCTTATCGTCTCCCCAGCATCTTTAATCCAATATCATAAACCCTTCAGAACCCTTTTATGTTCTAAATATAAACATGCCTTCCAAATCAGGACCTCGCTCGTTTTTTCCCCCTTATATATTCTCTTTACGACAATATTGCCATCAGCAATATTCTTTATTTATTTGTGTCTAAAATCAACTTGAACAAACCTAATTATATAAATCATTACACAATTATAGACATCATTACCAAGAGATTTAATGATAATGAAGCATATTTACAGCTGAGCTCTACGGTATTCCAATTGGGCTGAACAACTTTCCCAGGACAGACAGACGAGACTATGCACTGACTTACTGAGCACACTACAGGCACTAGCAATCAGATAATAATAGGTATTTTCATAACTATTGACTCACATAACGAACACATTGAAATGTACCGGCTGTCTGGGCATGAAGGTGTAGATAATAGCTAACAAACATTATTTTTTTTACATCCTGCTTCCTGACTAGACAGAGAGAGAAACTGAATTAATCATACATAAGAATAATACTTAGGAAGCATTATTATCAAAGCCGTATAGTTAAAAAAAATACTTCCCAGCAAAGAAACCTCAACTGGAATATACGAATAATGTAAAATACACATCTGGAAACTCCAACGCAGTCAGAAAAGCCAAAAACGCAACAAAAGAAACCGAACATGGATGAAGATCGTATTAGAGTACATTCACAAACTGAAAAACCAACTATCAAACAAACAAGTAGCACAACACATGGACAGACATTACCAAAAACAAGTTACAAGAAATAAAGCAGACCTGGCCATCGAGTAATCGATGACAAGACGGGAGTATTTTTTTGCAAAGATAAATTGAATTATTTAATTGTATAAATCGATGTATAATTAATTCTACAGCTGGATATATACGTAAATATTCAATTGTTTTATTAAATATACATCTAATAATTATATTGCGCTAATCGCCTTTTTTGCAGAAGATTGTAAAGAAAATTTTATAATGCCCCAAAGGCCGCAATGTTTCACTTTTTTGGGATGAATCATTCTACAGACTAATAACAAAAGTATATCTTAACAACCTGAAAATGTCTATGCGTTTGCATTTCTATCATTGAATCCATTCGTAAACGACCGCGTACCTGTAGTTAGACGTTTCGACTTGTATGCAACCCTTAACTAGTAATATATGGTCAAAAAAATGTTCAGTAGTTTATTCAAACCAATAATAAAACTATTTTAAAAGGTGGTAATAAAAAAAAACGGTTTGCAGAAACTATTAATTGGAACATACCATCTTTTGACGGACGCTGTATGTAGCTATCACTTATTAAACGGTTTGCAGAAACTATTAATTGGAACATACCATCTTTTGACGGACGCTGTATGTAGCTATCACTTATTAAACGGTTTGCAGAAACTATTAATTGGAACATACCATCTTTTGACGGACGCTGTATGTAGCTATCATTTATTAAACGGTTTGCAGAAACTATTAATTGGAACATACCATCTTTTGACGGACGCTGTATGTAGCTATCACTTATTAAACGGTTTGCAGAAACTATTAATTGGAACATACCATCTTTTGACGGACGCTGTATGTAGCTATCACTTATTAAACGGTTTGCAGAAACTATTAATTGGAACATACCATCTTTTGACGGACGCTGTATGTAGCTATCACTTATTAAACGGTTTGCAGAAACTATTAATTGGAACATACCATCTTTTGACGGACGCTGTATGTAGCTATCACTTATTAAACGGTTTGCAGAAACTATTAATTGGAACATACCATCTTTTGACGGACGCTGTATGTAGCTATCACTTATTAAACGGTTTGCAGAAACTATTAATTGGAACATACCATCTTTTGACGGACGCTGTATGTAGCTATCACTTATTAAACGTTTTAAAATATTACTGACTGAAAACTAAATAATTGAAAAATTGTTAAAACATAAATATAGATACGACTAAGTTCTAAATAACATTACGATTTTAATTTTCTCATTTATACATGAACCATGACGATTGAAAAATATAATGCATTATTGTCAAGGGCTGTAAACGTAATTAATATGCGGATTCAAATCATAGCTCAACGAATTCGCTTTTAAAAAAAGAAGCGAAGCATGTTGTCTCTTTTTCTTCAGTAGTACAGCTTTGCTTTGTTAATTAAAAATTTAATTAACGAACAAATAATTTTGGAACAAATACATTTGAAATGAGAAGGATTAGCCATAGCGGAGGTTATTCCATTATTGCAATGACGTGAGAGGATATATCAAAATATTCATTTGAAAATCTCTGAGATGTAATTTACACGGTGACATAATACTTCTTCTGTTAAAATTAATTTATTTCTGCTCTGTCCATTCATTTTTGTTTTTATCACTTTTGTACATCCACTACTGAGCAGAGTTTTTACTAAATTTAGATATCATTATTACCGGTATGCTCATTCTTTCTTTTAATCACTAATAGAAGTTCTAGTGTAGCTCATTTTTTTATGTATCTTCTTCGAGTCGACCTCTCGTCACAATTACGAGGAATAAAGAGAATACAAAATATTAATGTTAAATAATATCATTACAATTATTATTTGTTAGCGTTTTTTTCACTATGATTTACAGGGATAAATACTATTAAATTTACGTTAAACAATAAATCTTGAGAGAAATAAGAAAAAGGATCATTACGATTTTTTTGTTAGCATTTATTCAGTATGATTTACAGGGATAAATACTATTAAATTGACGTTAAACAATAAATCTTGAGATAAATAAGAAAAAGGATCATTACGATTTTTTTTGTTAGCATTTATTCAATATGATTTACAGGGATAAATACTATTAAACTGACGTTAAAAAATAAATCTTGAGAGAAATAAGAAAAAGGATTTCCATAATAAAGTTAGTGACTTTTTAGAGTTTCCATAATAAGGTTAGTGACTTTTTAGAGGTTAGGAAAGTATTATTTTACTTTGGCTCTGAATATGAGCAAGGTACTATAATAGTAAAAATAACCAATATAACACGGTAACCAATCTCCCAATTTCCAAATGTGAATTTATTTTTTTTTCTTGAGTGCGCTTTAATAGATTCAATTTGTTTTGTTTTTTTACACTCAAACGGAAAAATATACTCTTTGAGTAAGTCTAACAAGTCTAAATTATTTTTTATAATTATACTTAAAATCAATGAAACTGACGCTAGAAGTTTGGTAATTCTCATTTGCCTTTTCCGAGTACCGTAATTTATGCACCAGCAGTATGTCTAAAAATAAATGTGATTCATTAATTTATGCACATTGTAACATTTAACTGTTTCATTTTATATAGCACTGTTAAATTGTTGAATAGAAGATACAGTTTTCTTGTGCAAAAAAAAGGTCTTCCGAAAAATAAAACCTTATAAAAGATTTGCGTTCTTGCTTTGGTATACCCTGTTGCTATCTGGAAACTGGTCAAGTTCTATGTTACGCATTTGTACAGAAGTGTATAGCTGGTAAGAAATTGGGCTGTCATCAAAAATGTAAGCTTCGAAATCTGGGCAGTCCGAACACAAACCCCTAATTGTAAGTTCTAGGGACACTGAACGTCTAAATACGGAGAGGTGGTTTCGTAAGTTTTGTTGGTTTAGCCTGATTGACGGCAAACAGAAAAATCTCTGTCCATTGATTACTGAATTCAAATGTTTACATTTTACCAGCGTTCAATACTTTTCAGGTGCGGTTTGAAAAGTCCCCCTTTATTTTAATATTTTAACATTATTTTAAGTTTAGTATTATCGACAGAAAACTTAGGTTGAAAAGAAACCCATTGTTCCAAGTAAATAATTAGTCCCGATATTACAGGGCGATCTTTAATAACGTTTGAAATCGGTAAATATTTCATTACATTTGCTCAACGCGTTTCCATCGACATATCCCTCTTGAGGGACTAAAAACTAAATCTAAGCAAAAAGTACAAACTTTTTAGTAAGTTTAATTTTTCTCTCATGGATAAGAAAATATAATAATTTATAATCTTTTATTTATTTAACTTTTAAAGTCCATTTATTATTGAGATCGAATTTTAGGATGGGTTATCTATAGGTTACCACCCTTTTCCAGCTAAGATAAACGTGACTACTTTTCTTTTTTTAACGTGTTTCCTCCCTCCCTTCATAGGGACAATCCGGAAGTGCCGACTAGAAAATTTTGCGTTTCAGAACCCCTAGAGACCGAAAATGATGGTGGTTCAAATTTGTGTGTGTATATATATATATATATATATATATATATATATATATATATTTGTCTGTTCGCGGTTTTCCGGCTCCCCTATGGTCCGATTTTGATGAAATTTGGTACAAAAATCTTTCGTCTAATTTGAAAGGCCAAGTTCGTTAACCAGCAGAATCCGCCCACCGGAACATGGTTTTTGGAGCGAATTTCGCGCGAAAAAATCGTTCTGCTTATTAATATGCATGTTTTGGTACATCATCATCAATCATGGGATTCAGTTGAAACATTTTTTGCATGTTTGAATTTCATCAAAACTAACATGTTAAACTGTTGGTTACGTTTGGAGTTAAGGAAGGGTTAGAATTAAATATTTTATGAACAGGCATGAAAAGTTTTGGAAAATTTTCATAAGTGGGTAGAAACTATTTGAAAGCTCTCTAAATTCTCTACAAAAATGATTCTGAAACAATTTTTGATTAGGTGATGTCAATCGAAGAAATAAGTGCTTAAAACTTCAAATACGTCTGTTTAGTTCTTATGAACGGGTTTTTGTCGTTCGTTTTGTAATTTTTGTCTCTTTTTCTTAGTTTTTTATTGATTTTTATTTTTGTAATTTCTTATGTTAGGAAAATGTATTTGTGTGTAAAACAGGATAGGTAAAATGAGACCAATTTTCTGTTGCTAGAAATAATGAAAAGATTTGGGAACTTCGTATACTTTCATTAATCTCGAAAACGGTTGAAAATCTTGGGAAGCAAAAGGTTACCATTCGAAAGCTTACTGAATGGTCTACAAAAAAGGTTCTGAATAAAGTTTTGAATAAGCGATGTCAATCGGAGAAATAAGTGCTTAAACTTTGAAGTAATTGATTTCGTTTATTCGAACGGTTCTTTTTGTCTGTTTTTATTCCTTGTTATTTTTTAATTGATTAAAGTTGGATAATGTATTTGACAATAAAACAGATTAAGTAAAATAAGAACAACAATTCATTGTTAGAAATATAGCTTGCCAAGAGAAAGAGATTCGACAACGCCTTTATGCTGTTGGTTTTTCATATTATTTTTTAATTGATTTTATTTGTAGAATTATTACTATAGTATTATTTTTTAAGAAAAGCCACCACCTTAAAAATAATTTTGTATGTAAAAATATTTTTGTTTGTCTCGATTGATTGACCATCTATTTGTTTTTTTTTTTTTTTTTGTTTTTTCAAGTTATGACATTAAGATTATTAGATTATCTGCAAAAATCACCATGAAGGTTTAAGGGGAAAATGTGTAATACGATTCTACGGCAATAGACGTTTAATCTTCACATGTCTGCACCGATGATTTCGAGCAAAGTGGTAAACAAGGACCTTTTCTTTAAGACATTATACTACAGCGATTCCAAATGTGAATACAAATTTCTTAAATTTTGCTTGTTTTTTTTTTGTTTTCTTTTTTTTTATAAGTTCCGCTTCAATTTGTGAGCAGTATATATACATGCATACAGATTTCTGGTACATAGTTGGAGTTGGTAGGGTCGGTGAATATTTGAGGACATTCTTCTTCGTGAGTGTAACCTTAATAGATACCTTTCATCATAAAGCGTTAAAAACACTAACAGCATAAATTACACAGAATAATACAAAAATGATCTAATGTAGTGAAAGGCTACATCCAGAATGTCTGTTGAACGAGAGATTGGCTAATAGTGAGAGAGAACGAGCCAGTAGCTGTTTTTCCGGGCAATAATGATCCTTTTCTTCATGTATGTTGTGGCTTGTTTCCATTACCTTCTTTCAGCTCCAAATAGGAATTCAGTTATTTTCATTTCTACAATTAATTGTTCCCCTTAGCAAAAAGTGAGCTTACTAGTGGGGCATTTGTTTTTCTGGCTTCTAGAATATAGTAAAAGATTCACTCGTTATGTATAGTTAACCTATTAACACCAATCGTCACCAAAATGTTAATATCTTAGTTCAGATGAATTTAAAACATGTAGCAATTATTTAAATTTAATTATAAATGCATAGAACTTCGAATGTGTTTCGTTTCTGTGAACAGTTGTTTCTGTTTGATTTCCTCAGTCTTTTAATGACTGTTGTTTTCGTCATTGATTTTAACAGCAATACTAATTTTCTGGTAAAAAAGAGAAACAATTTATAGTTTTTTCTCATGCATATTTCAGAGCAGAATTCTAAGAGGCTGAGAAAGCAATTTCCACGACTAATGCTTAAGGCCACCGGACCTCCACAAGAATTTCCATTTAATTAAATAATTTCTTGACCCGGTAATCAGAAGTGTAGGAAAGCAATCTATTTTAATTTTTATTTTAGTTGTGAGGGTGAGAAATGTGCTTAGTTATTCAGCTCCTACGTTACCAATTTAATTTTTACCTCACCTCTGGCATTTAAAATATCCTAATTACATAAGTAAACCATCTAAAAATATGAGAAGAATTGTTATTCAAACCACACTTTATAATATTCAAAAGTGCACACGTCGAGTAATATACTTGAAAAGAAGGGAATGTGCTAATACTCTTAAGCTAAAATTGACTCGCTGCTCTGACGTAGTTGTTGGAAAGCTAGATGATTTCCTCCGTTCTTGTCACCGTAGCATCATTAATCATTTTTTTTCAGCAGATTTTCCGCGGGGCCCTCGGAGTGCCCCAGCTTTCGTACTCAGTACGCTACATTTAATTCCTTAGCCCCACCATCATCACTCCCGCTGTTGAATCTCTGCACATGTTGTGTTTCAGGCAAAAACCATTTGTCTTTCCGATTCTTCTGCTACCATCAGGTAGGCGTAAGGTTCTTACATTCTTCTTCTGATAATAATAAAATCAGCCAAATTAAAACCAAAGGAATTGTTTAGATTTCTCTTCATCTCCTTTTCCCTTCAGGAGAGTGCAATTATTGTAATATTTTGTCCACAGAACACACCCAGCCTAATGAAACGTTAACGAATTTTTAGTTCGCCCATTACTAATGAACGGATCGTTTGAGGTTGCACTGATAATAGAATTTTCGATAGGTCGCAAGATGATTGCGACCACAATTTTTGTTTTGTCCAACGAAAATCGGAATTTAGCATTCTAGCATGAGTCTATTCTCACGCTTTATTTTCGTTGATGAAGATACACTATCTAACTTTTAAGGCCGAAGAGAGGAATAACTTCGTTCCTCGTTTAATTTTATTTTGTTTTATTTAATACTTCGTTATTAAATAAAACAAAATAAAAAATATAAGCTTTTACTGAATGTTAAATTAATTTATTGCGAATTTGTATATTCTTGATATGAAATCGTTCTTATGAATAACTCTTCTCTCACATAAATTTGCCTCCACGATTCCTCTCTAGCAAAATCTTTTCAATGATTTTTACTTGCATAACTTTATTTCATTTTCTCTATCTCCATTTGAATTACTAAATCATTTGTTGAGCTGTTTTTTTAACACTCTTTAAGGTTTAGTTCATTTGATATATGAACAGATTTTTAGAGAATGTTAAACTTGAGCTGACAGCTCGTAGATTCTCATCTAGTAACTACAAAAAAAAAAACACATTTTCGTCCCACTTTATCACCGCTATATAAGCGAGAATTTCAACTATACTTGATTTCATAATGAGATGGAGATCATTAGCCTTTAAGGTTATATGATGTCAAGGAATGGTTGGGGTTCGGCTAGGAGAAAGAAAGTCAGATCTTCAAGCATAAAAACCAGCATTGGCAGCCTTCTTCGGCTAAAAAATAAATATACACAATTAAAAGTGAGAAAAATCAAACATTTTTTTTTAATGAATGTTAGGTAGTAGTTTTTTAGTGGTATGTACTGCTGTTTTTCACATATAAAACGATTATATTGTTTTTTTAGTGCTATGTACTGCTGTTTTTCACATATAAAACGATTATATTGTTTTTTTAGTGGTATGTACTGCTGTTTTTTAGTGGTATGTACTGCTGTTTTTCACATAAAAAACGATTATATTGTTTTTTTTTTAATGTAACCTGGAAATGATGTTATTTGTGTGCTAATGCAGCTCGTTTTAAAAATGCACATTGGGTAGATAAGTAGATTTTTAGTTTTATGGATTACTGTAATAATTAATATAAATTATTTTTTCACATATAAAACGAATATTTTGTTTTTAAACATAAACTAAAAATTATGTTATTTAAGTGCTCATGCGGCTCGTTTTCCTGTTTGCTGTTGGCTTATGTTTCTGTGCATTTTGTTTTACATTGAACGTTTTTTAATAGTAATACTGACAACTACATTTTTTATAATAACTACTTACCTATCTAATGTGCAGTTTTTTTTTTATTCAAACGACTGCTTCGTATAATTTTTTCTATAATTTATATAAATTTTCTTCGTTTCCCAGAAATCATATTAAACTAACAAACTATAAGAGATCTAAAAAAGTTTTTAAGGCTTGCTTTACAGGACTAGAATGATATACATACGTATTTAAACTTGCCGCCGCCTCTGCAGCCGGAGTAGTATTATTTTTAATTATTAGGGAACTACACTTAAAACTTTTGTTTTGGTGATTACGTTAACCAATATTTTGTTCATATAATGTATGTTCTTTATTTATATTGCAACCGAACAGAAATATTAACGAACTTATATATTTTATCATATAGGTCCACTCGGTATTTATTAATACATTTGTAAGGACGCGACTATGACAATTCATCACAAAAAAAAACTAATATATAAATACAATATTGTAAATTCCTGAAATTAATGGTACACACTACAAAGAGGCATGGTACTAAACTCTATGACAATTTTCAGATAAGTGTCAGATTAAAATTGTCCTGAAAACTTAATGATTTTCTATTGTAAGGTGAATTATAGAGTTTTTATTAATTGATTGATATAAAATTTAATGATAATGCACTGTACGTTTTACGAGAAATATTTTGCAACATAGTTTTAAGAGGTAGACTTCTTAATGTATATAGGTTTTATTTCAGGAGGTTCCACTCGGTATGTATGCTTCAATCCTTCCTAGGTATAATTCTTCAACGCCATCGATGAAGTTAACCCATAATATAGAGACACAAACGCTTCTGCTGATCCCAAAGATAGTCTATCTGGCCTCAAGTAAAACAAAACTTTATTAACTCGTTTCATTCTTGCACTTAATAATGCATGTTCATTGAGAGAGAAAGCACGCTTAATGTTTGTTCGTCTAGAGGCATCGCATACTTTTTCAGAGGGAAATAAACGGGGAGCAAATGATTCGAGCATTAGAACTCTCATTCTGCTACATAAATCAGCGGTCGCTTCCCCCCCCCCCCCCTCTTAGACAAAGAGTAAGTGCTCTAATTTCTCAACGAAATCCAAAGAGGGCAATTCTCATGGAATGTTCATTACTTGAGCTCAAAAAATGTCGGGCTAATTATCTAACCCTTCTTCTTTTAATGGTGGTTAATTTTTACACGATGCTTTTTGTCAAAATTCAAAAGAGGAGAAAAAATTGTTCTGTCCTCATAAATAACAAGCCTAACCTGTAAAGTAGAGCTTCTAATTTACAGAATAAAGTTTTGAAGTAATATGAAAAATTATTCAAAAGAGAATTCTTCACTTTTGCTAGAAGTACTTTCTGTGATATGTTCTTCTTTCACATACTCTATGTTGCATTCCGAGGCCATTAGCACCCTTCTGATTCATTCAATTATTGTTGTTTAGTAATTTGACCCTTACAGATTTTGTCTTCTCTGTAACTTTGACCTCATGTGGAGTTGAATTTCAAATCGTCTCGTGTCCATTTTTTCGATATATTTTTTTTTAAATTTTTTGTCTGATAGTGAAAATATTTTCATTTAAAACGCCCCGAAACCTTCATGAAAAGTAATTTAAAAATCGAATAATCTTTCAAAACGACTCTTTTCACCCTCTCTTTGAAGCAAGATGATGGTTGTCTTGTAGAAGCATCAAAACGTCTCTTATCCCGCCTCCATGAGCACAGCTGCTCAAAAAAATGTGTTATGTGTTTTGATATTAAAACATTCTAGAATTCAACAAAATTATTTTTACAAAAATTGGACAGATTGTTGGCATTTCTAGACCACCACGACAATTTAATGATTTTTCAAAACATTGTCAAAACGGACAAGAGGCGTTTTGAAATTCTACTCCTCATATATTTTCAAATGCACACATAAATAGTTTATCAACCATATTTAGCGGAACAAATCCTTATATACTGAAGGTACTAACATTTAGGACGTGTAATAGAGGCAATCAAACACCAGAACCTGACATGTAACATAAATATAGGATTAATAAATATAAAATTACAAAGGGGTGTCCCATGTAATTCTGTGAAAATGAATGTAAAATCACATGCATTGGTGATTACACAAGGCTCCTGGCTTCGGTGGGTATCCCTTGCTTCTCAAAGGTTTATTTGTGTTATAAAGCAAAACCCAATCCGTATATTGGTTGAAATTGTTAATTAAGAGTATATATTAATTAAATTGGAATATTTGATGATCAAAACACAATTAATATAGTTAATAGTCATATTTACTGTGTTGAAAATTAAATGAAAGGGTAGGTAAATTGTATTATATAAATGACTAAATTATGTTTTAACAGAAAGTTTTTCCTCTTTAAATAAAAAATCGTTGATCAGTAATCACTGATTGGAAAGCGGACTTCTCCCTCTAAATGTGCATTGGCCTTTTTTATCAAGACCACAAAAATACTACTTGTCTAAAAAGAATAGCATTTTTATTGCCTTACAGATAAATTCGGTTGACTTAAAGTCAGGCTCCGTCAGAGCATTTTAGTATACTACTAATACCAGAGGTAACAGCGATGAAGGCATAAAGTGGGGTCGCTTTACAGTTATGTCCCGGGGCCTTTTATTGTCAATTCGGAAAAAAGAAGAGGTGATTCATCTTAGGTCCAAGACACAAAATAAATCATTTAAGTCAGCTGCTGCTGTCAACTAATGCAATGAATTTATTCAATGTGGGCACAAAATAAAAATTCCTGGTTTGCAGAGATAAAATCCACAACAAGATTGCACAGAATGTGAGTAAGATGTACTTGGAGATGCCCATATCGATGGCCCGTAAAGTTTTGAAATCTCTGAGAGCAACCGTTCTGTTCTAAGATGCAAATATTTGTAAGCAATAAAGATTATAATATTTGAAAACTATTTAGCAGGTTATATCCATTAATCTTTTCATATTTCCATATGTATGTATGTGTAATATATATATATATATATATATATATATATATATATATATATATATATATATATATATATATATTAGAGAGAAAGAAAAAAAGAGAATGAGAGAGTAAACGAGAGGAGATTTTCTTCTGTTTTCCATTTATGTATTCTCTATTATTTTTCCTTCCCTATCTGTGTTTGTATGAGCATTCTTCTACTCACCTCCACAACTTTAGTTATTAAAGTCTAGTTTCGTTTTAAAACGATCTGTCAGTGTTTTACAATGTTTGAAGTTTCTTTGAATATATATTATACATTCATATTTTTCGAACCTTTTGGTACATTGTTTCCAAAGTACAATAACTTAAATTTCTTTTTAATTAAATTTTAAATGTTTTTTTATATATAATATAATACAGTCATCTACCAATTAACAGATTTAAATTGACAGCAATGTCCCAAGTATTGCGGTCAATCCAATGGGTCTTGGTTGACTTAATTAGTGAGATGACTCCAGGTATTCCTGGGAAGCATCTGAATTGATCAGGCTCTCTGGCTAATCCCGGATGATCTTAGTGTATTGCGGCACAGTATTCAGCGACGCCGTTCATCGTTTTGTAACCTTTCAGCTAGATTGCAAGTATCGCAAAAAAAACAAAACAAAACAATATAAGGTCATTACTTCCCTTTTTTTTATAAACAAATAATGTACTTTATATTCTTAATTTATATATTTTTAATTACTTAAATGTGACTCAATTAATTTTAAATCCATTTCTTTTAAATTAAATAATATTAAGTTAGCGTTGGGTAGAAAGTATTACAATATAAAATAATTTTTGTTTTATGTTTCTTCCTCATTTACAAAGCGTTTCAAATTACACGAAACTAAGTCAGTGTTCTCTGGTGAAATCTATGCCATCTTACAAGCCTTAAAAATTGTTTGTAAAGAGATGAAGAATTTGATCATAACCGATTCACTAAGTTCAATAAAAGCAATCATGGCAGTAGATTCCACTCATGGATTTCTACGGAAAGTTCATGAATTACACCTTCAGTGTAATCGTAAAGAAATATCGTTTATTTGGGTGCCATCACATTGTAGGATCACACACAACGAACAAGCAGACCAACAAGCTAATTACGCCAGAACAGGAGTCGAAACAATAATAATCGAAGAAGCCACAAAAGAAGACACTTTCACTAGAAAAAAGTCGCAAAAGCAAAATGTAACCTCACATGGTTCGGAACCCACCGCACCCTCATCATAAGAATTAAAAAAATACAGATACTTGGACCGTTTTGACAAGACTCACACTGATAGGACAAAGAGCGTTGACCCACAGCAACCTACTTAACAACCACCATCACACAACATGCTTACATGTGACACACAAAACACTGTAGAACATAAACTAATACACTGCCACAAATACGACCACATCAGACTAACACTCTAGATACCCGAGACACTGCAAGACATTTTATTTATTTATTAAACTTTAACGTCCATTTATTATTATCTACGAATTTAGGATAGAGCTGATGCTTTTTTTTCTAAAGAAAAGCCACCACCCCTAGTTGGAATTGAACCCACGACACTTTGGTACCGAGTGTTAAGTGCTCACGCCCACCAGGCCTCCTGCTAGACATTTTACAAGACGAAGAACAGACAATTCAGAAACTCTTCACGTTTATTAAAAAAATCTACATCATTTGACTTTAACTGAACGCACTACCAATGACCCAGTAGGGTAGAGGCAGTATGATTAAATGAATAAAAAAATAATTATCCTCAATAAAAGTAATCCATGAAATGATAACATAAGGTTTGAATTTCTCAAAAAGTTATCTCATAATTACTACAGAATAGTCCATCACTAGCACAAACAGATTTTTTGAGAGCAATATAAGGATAAAATGTACTATTAACGAATTTACATTCCATTAAGTTACTGAAAATATAAAAACGACTGCAATTTATTATAAAAATAAAATAATGTTATTTTCTTCTGTGTTATTTTTTTTCTTCTGTTATTACTAATAAACTTCTATTACCGGCTATGTAAACTTTACCGCTTTGTCCTAATTATGGTAGAGGCTGTACGTTTCTAGTGGGCATATATTAATTATGTTTTACATTTTCCTGTTATAAATAATAATTCACGGACGTTAAATTATATATGATCGTACCTCATATTTATTTTACAACTTGTGCGTTTGTCCACAGGAATACATCGTGTAAATATTGATACATCTTTGTGATTATTGAAACTGCTATGAAAATTAAACAATAATACCTTTTATTAATTAGATTTGTATCAGAGCGTAAAGGCATGCCGCAGCTAATATTTTAAGATCAACACTTCAGTTGACATAATAAAGAAAGTTTAATTGCCTTTACAAAAAGTTTGTTGATTTTACTTGTGCGGATAGCTTTTGTCTTGGTCTCTTTTGTTTCTCCCATCCGTGGGACCCGAAAAACTTTCCTTAAGTTATTATTAAAAAAATAAAAATAAACCACATCTGCATTCGAGTACAATTTTGCAGGTTCTATAGGAGAAGCTTTTATCTGCGAATGGAGATAGAATTTTATTTTCTTCTGGTTCAATGGTCATCCCGCCTAGCGATATTGGCGTTGATTTGAATATATTGGCGTTGATTTGAATATATTGGCGTAGATTTGGACGCAAATCTTTTATTGGCTTAGACGATACCATTTTTTTAGTATCAATTGTATATTGAAAGAACTTATTGTGAAATTTGTAATGCTGTCTTGTCAATAAAAGATATAGTCACAGCCTGTATGAAACGGAATGACTTTATTTATATTATGAATATTTAAGGCCAAAGTGTTCGTAGAAAACACTTTAAAAAATCAAGTTTTGAGCTTTTTTTGACCACTTTCCGTCGTTTCGATGAATTAACCTACCAAGCCGTTCAGATACTACAGAAATTAATATGTCCAGTTAAATAAACTAATATAAATATTATATACTGCAGTAGCAGTCTATAATATAAGCTTGAGGTCGTTTAAAGTTCTTGGTGATCTTACGCCAAAATAATATTTAAAAATTGGCTACAATCTCCCATGGATGTAGTATGGAATATCGACGTCTTATCTCTTAACATAAGTAGATTAGGAGTTATCAGCATTTAAATCTTGGAAAAAAAAATAGTTTTAGAGCTCCAGCGCCTCCAGGAAGCATTTCTGGACCCATGTTGATTTGAAACTTTTCCTTATAATCGAAATTCCTCTATGTACCTTGAAGGTTAAACAATTCTTTAGGACAATCCTATATTTGTTGTTACATTATTCATCTTTCTGAGCAACCTGCTTAGTTAGGCAGCTACTGCGTAGCAGAGTTTTATTTAATTTCAGTTCAACTTATTTTGAACAATGAAAGTATTTTTTTTTTTTTTTTTTGTTATTTACGCTTCTGGTATTCCAGAAAATGGATTCCCTTTTGTAACAACTAAGTCAATACCATCAAATCCCTTTTGATAGCGAACTCGGTCGTAATAAGAATGAACAGGCAAAAGACACGGTGCTATCACAGGCCTTTGATATTACCTTTACCGACAGCCAATCTTGGGCCTCTGGCTATGTTACTATACTCTTAAAGCGTGTTTCATTCGATTTTCCGTGCTCACATATAGGCAACATAATAGCAACAAGAGAAAAAATCGTGATTTTTCATCCAAACAATTTTTCCACTACTTCATTTTTCCATGACGCACTCACGTGCTTCTTAAAGCATGTCATTTTCTTCTTTTTAGCATCCATTTGCCTTATTGCTCCTGGAGTATGAGTTTAAGCGTGTTTCTCCCCTTCTTATCAAGAAGAAACCTTTTATGTCGACCAATGACGTAACTGTGATCCTTTTATAATTCAGGCTTTTTTTCCTCTTTACTTAATTTCCCAATATGTTTTTATTTTGTTCTTTTCTTTAAGACAATACAAATCTGTAAATAATAACCGGAGACGATTACCTTAAGGGGTAATGTGTAAGTAAAATCAAACTCATTATCTCCAATTTAAGAATACCAAAAAATCTATATTTTTCGAAGGTTGGGATTACATGTGAAAATGGTTTTATTGTTACCGACGTTTCGGCTTGAGAGTCAAGCCTCCATCAGGGCTGTAAAAACAAGCAGGGCAGATTTAATACTAACATATACACACACATGTGTGTATATGTATATATACATATATATATATATATATATATATATATACATATACATATACATATCCATCGCATCATCAACGATAAAAAAATCAACAATCTCCTCTCATCAATATTTTTCAATTCTTTATGTAATAAGTTTTATTTGGTATGTTAATATGCCCGAAAATAAAGAAGTTTTAATTCTTCGAAAACAAAGTGACGGCGTTGTTTCTGACGAACGAAATTTCTCTTTTTTTAAGGGTGACATTCTGCAGTTGACAATTTTTACTCTAGAAAAAAAAGTTCGAAAGAAAAAGGTAGACTCAAGTAAAGGCATGTTTAAAAACTGTTTTTCCACACGAACTCTTTGATATAATTTTTGATAAGATAAGGAAGCATTTAAGCTCTTAAAAAAGGGGGGGGGGGAAGAGAGAAAAGTAGTATTATCCTTTAAAATAACAATAACACTCCTTAGCGAAGAAATCTAATATATTTCTATACAAGAAATATGTATATATATATATATATATATATATATATATATATATATATATATATATGTATATATACAAAATCTTTCAAAATTCACAGAAGGCCATATATTATAATTAGTTTAGATGTGGCTCTACCTGCGGAAGGTCCTCTTTCAGGTCAGATGAGGCTTAAGTGAAATGTACTTATATAAGTTGGTCCTGAAGAGGCGTCGAGTGGTGCGAAACATGTAGAGCACATAAAGAAAGAAAAAAAAAGCAAGGGTCACAATTGTATAATATTTATACAATTAATCAATATTATATTATATGATGACAATATAATATTGATTAATTCTTCATAGTAACTATCTGAAATTGAGTAATATACACTATTAAGATTTATACAATAATATACTATACGAACTCACTGACTACATGTAAAACTAAATATTAACATAAACAGTATAGATACTCTTTACAAATTCTTAATTCATTACGACTGCTTTTGTTATTGTTTTTCTTTTCTTAAAAATAACGTTTTAATTGTGTTATCGCCTTTTAGCGTTAAACAAATATTTATTCAAAGGTGTGTGTGTGTAAACGGACATATCAGGGATATGATATTTCTTTATTCTGAAATCCCTCGTATTTTCCAATGAATTGTTGAATATCTATAACGAATTATCACCATTTTATCTAAAAGTTGCGAAGATATAAGTAAACAAAATTGATTCACACCTTCATAATTGCTTATTTATATTTTGAATATAATCTGGCAAAGAGGGTAAACAGTCGGTCAAATCTTTCAATAAAGGAAATTTATTCCAACGATTAATGTATCTAACGATTTATTGACTTTATTTATATGAAAACTGAAGTGGGCAGAGTCTTATTAATAATTGAAAAAGCAATATAGAACATTAGCGAGGTGAGGGCGAGAGGGAGGACGAGAGTAAGAGAGAAGGGTATATACCGGTGTGAGGGGTGGGTTTCCAACATGGCTGACGCTGAATCAATAGGAACGCGAGCGTAAGACGGGGCAGTCGTGCTCGGAGCGTCGCGCCAGCCGCTCGCTAGCATACATACACATATATATATATACATATATACTTATATCTAATATCCTAGGTTACTACTAGTACTACTAGGAACTACTACTATAGCGGATATACCACATTCTAGGTGAGCCCAGACCCTTGCTAAGTAGCCGTCATTCTTTTCTATCTCTAGTTCTACTATATACTGATAGCAGCATTGTTGGTGGCCGTCAGCTCATTCAGACCCTCTCCTACTCTCCCATTCATCTCTATACTCCCATCTCTTTCAGCCTTTCCTAGCTCTATTGTTATGTAATCAGTCAGTTGTAATTTATTATTAAATGAATTAGATGTACATTCTATTGTTCTGTGTTAGCCACAACTAAAACAATAGATTCTAACTACCACAGCATAGTGGAATGGATTATTAATTCAAGTACGAACTACTTATAATATTCTAATAGCAATATAACTATCTTCAATACAATAGTTTTTTTTTTTATTTGCACGGCAAAAAATCTAAATTCAAAAAAATAGATAATATCTTTTATTTAACAACATTAATATAAATGTGTAAAAAGGAATATTATCGAAGTCCTAAGCTAGCCCTTACCCTATGACCGCTCATGACCTTTCGTTTGGCCATGTTAATTTAAGGTAAAACCCAACGATTTTCATTTAATCTCTAAAGGTTTTTCTCATTATTTTTTAAATTAAATAACAGTATTACTAAATGATATAATTAGTTAATGTTTCCTTGATGTAAAAAATATTATTTTACTAAATTCTCAGTAAAGATTTTTTTTTCTACTATCATGTTATTTATTTTAACGAAAGATTTTTAAAAAAAAAAAAAAAAAAATACTAGAATAATTAGTTGATTGTAGATTATTTGGTGGGTGTATGTGACACAAGGTGGGTGTATCCGAAGGCGGGAGAGGTGGCCTAGGAGCCGGCACCCAAGGAGAGCAACAGTTGAAACTAAACCACCCTTTTTATTGGGATTCCCTGCTACATCATCATTATAACACAAACATTTTTTTTTTTTTTTCAATTTTCCGGAAACACTAATATTTTATTTTTAAATAACCTTTATTAATTCTATTTTTTAAGGTTTTGAAATATGAAATTACTTCTTTCAGGGACTAATATCCTGTCTATTTGCAATATTGAATTTTAAGAGTATATTTAAAACTTTTTATTTAATCAAAGTAAATTTAAATTTAAAACCTTTAGTGTTGATATTGATAAATTCTATTTCTTTAATAATTTGAATTTCAACAGCAAATTTTCAGCGATTATGATTTTAGTGTATTGCGGAGTTGATATTGTTTTATTTTAAGTTATCAGAAATTATTTTGAGACGACCTACATGCGCTTAGATTGCGAACTTTATGCACTTTGTTATGTGGAATTTAAGTTTTCTTTCTCTAATTTGAATAAGAAAAAGTCTGATGATGAAAGCCTGATCATTGTCTATACCAAGGAAGTGTTGAAAACATTAATTTACTACTAGAAGAAGAACCTTGTTAATTAAAAGTATAATTAATTATTTGTTAAGGATTCTCCATTTAATCATTAATTAGCAAATATCATTTAAGCGTTGATAAAAGCTTAAAAAATCTCTGAGAATGGGTTTTCTTAATGTTATGCGCTAAGCGCTTTCGAGGCTTGACCTCATCTTCAGCGCTCCAGGTATTCGAGGTTTACTCGTCACGTCCTTGTAATCGACTCATTGTAACTGACGAGGAAATTGTGTCTCTTATCCAATTACAAATTAAGGTACTTTGTTCTTTTCCCAGTTCTATTAAATCATGAGCCTTCACGAGCTCTAACGTACTCGAAATATAGAATAAAGTTCTTTTGAAAGTAAATTGGGATTTAATTGTGTTCGATAAAATAAAAAACTACTAAATATCTTCAAAGCTTTTTTTTTTTTTCTTGGAGCGTGTTAAAATAAAACTAAACATCATCTTGTCAAACGAGTTCATTTTTTAATAGTTAACATTTAGTAAATGTGTTATTACTGCCGAGTCATGAAAACGGGAGAAAACTGGAGACGATGGAGAGAAAAGTTCGTTGGACTCTCTTAATCTCTTCCCAAATATAATTTATCAAATATAATGTAAGTAGTTTTGATTTAGCGCATCAAGGAGATTAGAATAGACGTGGAAAATTGACTAGTGCACCGATAAAAGAATCATAGTCAAATTTAAATAATAAAAAAGAAATTAAATTAAATGTTCTCTACTGAATCCACAAGTTCTTTGATCAAAGAAATTTTAATGTTTTATTTCCAAAAATTAATTATTAAATTTGTGAAACCGTTATTTTAACATTTATTTATCTGCACATAATTATTTAATTAATCTTATTAATGGCTTTAAAATGCATATACATAAAAATAGTTTCCATTGTTACTGTTGAGAAAGTGTACTGAAAAAAAATGGAATCCCTTCCTTCAACGAAGACTTCTATTAAATCACGATAAAATACTACTACTTTTTATAGGTAAACAGGATACCTACCCAATATTTTCAAGAAGTTTAATGAAACCTAAAATTCCAATTCTTTGCATTAATTTTTCTTCTTAATAAGCTTTCAAATGGCTTTTCGCGACAAAATTGTATATACGTCACTTTATGAGTAAGAAAGAAGAATTTATGAAAATATCTGTCTGACTGAAAAATACATGTATGTCATACAGAGGAAAAAAGTCCACCCTTCACTGTTTGAAATATTTTATTTCGAGCTACAAAGCGCTTTCGAGGCATGGTCTCATCTCCAGTTCCTGTGGACAATAGCAGAACAAATTAAAAAACAAATCTAAAATAAAATTAATATTTATCGTAAAAATAATAAAGAAATCAAATTAATGTTTCGGTCAATAAATTTAAAAATAGTAAAAGACAAAGAAAATAAAACAATGACATTTTTGTCAATTCCGAAGACTATTATAAAATATAATTAGATAAATAGAATTACAATTAAAAAATTAACGCAAAAATCCCCACAAGACACATGCCAACAATTACTAAATTATAAAACAATTATTAAAAAGAAGAAAACCCTTTATGAAAAAATAGAACAAAGTGAGTATATAAATACGGACTGTATCTATGAACTTCTGGGCTCTCGACTCCACATGTCCAAATATATAAGTCAAACATAGCCTGGCGAAAAATATATAAAACTACACTGATACTGTGTCATAACACATTTGAAGATATCTAATCAAATATTAAGTTGTGGAGGAGAAACCGGACGCAGCTGGTGTTGGATTAATAAACTAAAGGCTCGGGATTATTAGTTGTATGATTATGTACGAAAGCTTTCTCTTATATTTATTAATTTTATAAGTAAAGTCAATTGAATAATTTCTCACTCAGTTAACGCTCTGAGTGAGAATGATGTGTCTGATCGTGTGTAACATTCGCTAAGAAAATGTCATTTGTGACTCGAGGTAAATTTTTGATAACTGAATAAACACTCGAAAACACACAAAAAAATATCATGTACTGATGATACATGAGCGTAGAATAGCTTCACCATTTTTTTTTCCGCACAAATGAGACCCGTGTATATCCGAACGTAATGAATTCGTAAGCCAAGGAATCTAACATTAGCCATCCATCAGAAAACAGTTTAATTAAAATCTGCATAATTTATCACTTTCTTAGTGGTTACTCTGTTGACGATAGCTCTGTGGTAGAGCACTCGACTAATATGCTACAGGACCTGAGCTCAAAACTCGTAAGCGCCCTAAAGATTTTATTTTCTAGTGTCATCGTTTGTGGATTGGATTCGGGGTTCCTAGGCAAATTCGCCCTTTAATTAATTTACTAATAACAAAATCTGCAAACGAGTAAATCAGGTGGCCTAAGGATATGGACAAGAATGAGATACCTCTTTGGTATCAGCCCCTCATGGCCCTTGAGGCCTGATACGGGGCAGATTTTTTAGAAGTTACTCTGGTTTCGTAAAAATTCAGATTTTCTAGTTGACACTAACTGTATATATATAATAATATATAAACTTCCGAAAAATAACGTATCATTATACGTATTAATATCAAGTAATAATGTGATAAACGTATATTAAGATGAAATGCATTCTGAATTCATTAAATGCACAGGATTCTAACTCAAAGTTTAAATCATAGAAACCATAAAAGGACTGAACATCGCTACAAGAGCTTCCCGTTACGTAAACACGTTTTGTAACTTCGGAGTATTTTCCTCAATAAAGTTTATAGTGAAAATGGCTCCTGTTGCATTATTATTTCATGTGGCTCAAACAATGTTTTCTATTTAGATTTTAAATTTATTTCAGATCTTCGTCTATAATAACTGAGAAAAATTTTTCGACACTGATTATGAAACCGGATTGTTTTGGTGTCAGAACGTACTGAGGTAAATTATTTGGTTTCGAGAAAACAGAATTTCCACGATCAGCTAGAAACTACATGAAATTCCCTACCAGTAAGATCAGGAATTTTAAAAATAAAGTACAGCTCTTATCAAAAAAGGAAACACCTTATTTTCAAATTATATATATATATATATATATATATATATATATATATATATATATATATATATATATATAGAGAGAGAGAGAGAGAGAGAGAGAGAGAGAGAGAGAGAACAATAGTTTTTAATCGTTTTTTTATAGAACTTAGTTCACAGTTTGGAAAAATTGTTTTTTGATAATCTACATACTCCGAACTAAGTTCTTTGAAAAAACTACTGTCCACGTACCTGTTTATAATGTTCTGGTACTTATTTTCGTTAACTAAAAATTTTCTTACAAGCGGTTTTAATGAGTAGTTCTATCATATTCTTTATTGGTTTTATTATTCTTTTTTGTAATTCTGCATTTTTGTTTGTCTTTTAGTTGACAAAGGTTTCCAAAGAGTAGCCGAAACGTCCTGAATATAGATTTATCTGATGGATGTTTTCCTAGCCGAATCTAAACTATGTCTGACTGCTTATTTGCATGTGGTGCCTAAATCTCACTTTCCTTCAGAATATCTTTGAAGATTTTTTTTTTTTTCTGAAATATAACCTGTTTCTATTCGAAGCTTTCCAAGTGACTTCACAATTAAGAAGTTAAGAAAACGAGCTCATATGACGCAGTTCCTATGAGTCGTACTTTTCTTTTAGCGCGGTTCCTCCCTCCCCCATAGGGAGGAACCCCGCTTATAAGGTTGATACAATGAAACAATCCGGAAGTGCCGACCAAAAAATTTCGCGTTTCAGAACCCCTAGAGACCGAAAATTACGGTGGTTCAAATTTGTATATATATATATATGTATATATTTATATATATATATATATATATATATATATATATATATATATATATGTATATATTTATATATATATATATATATATATATATATATATATTATATATATATATATATATATATATATATATATATATATATATATGTATATATATATTTGTCTGTTCGCTCATTTCTGGCTTCCCTGATGGTCCGATTTTGATGAAATTTGGTACAAAAATCCATCGTCCAATTTGAAAGGTCAAGTTCGTTAACCAGCAAAATCCGCCCACTGAAAGATGGCGTTTGGGGCGAAACTCGCGCAGAAAAAATCGTAACGCTTACGTTTTTGAGTTCATAAGCTTGTAAGTACTCGTTTTATAGGCTTCTTGGGCTAGAAAAACGAATGAAACCATTTTCAAGGCGATAGCTTTAACCGTTTTTGAGAAAATTGGAAAAATAGTTTTTGAATACCGTTTTTGGTTTAGGTACTTAGAATCATGGGATTCAGTTGAAAAATTTTCTGCATATTCTACTTTCATTAAAAATAATATGTTGAAATTTACGTTACGTTTGGAGTTAAGGAAGGGTCAGAATAAAATATTTTATTAACAGACATAAAAAGTTTGGTAACTTTGTATACTTTCCTTAATATCTCGAAAAAGGTTGAGAATCTTTGTAAACGGAAGAATACCATTAGAAAGCTTACTAAATTTTCTAAAAAAAAAGGTTCTAATAAAAGTTTTGATTAGACGATGTCAATCGGAGAAATAAGTGCTTAAAACTTTAAAGTAATTGATTTCGCTTATTCGAACTTTTCTTTTTGTCTGTTTTTATTCCTTGTTATTTTTTAACTGCTTGTAGTTGGATAATGTATTTGATAATAAATCAGGTTAAGAAAAATAAGAAAAACAATTTAATCTTAGAGATATGGATTTCCAAGATAGCTTTTCAAATGCCTAGCGGGGTCCTTCCTAGGGCTGGATACCCTGGATGGGTATCCAGGTAAGATCGTAAATAAGACCTTTCTTGAAAGAAAAGATGGAACTGTCAACGTTGGTCCTCCTCTTCCTCCCGGCACTTTCATTGCTGACGAAGGCTACCAATGAGTAGCCAAAACGTCCTAAATATAGATTTTTTAACAAAATTCGTATTAAGGTTTCTTTAGCCGAATCCCAGCCATTCCATCTTTACTTATCACCTCGACGGCTAACTATCTAATCTTCATGCTTTCTAGAAATGTGGACCCAAAATAATAACAGCTTCTATTTTACTAATTTTAAATGAGTCTAGAGATAAGAACGGAACCGCGCTAAGATTATGCAGTTCCTGCGAGTCGGACTTTTTTTCTTTTTTTTTTTCATGATGTAGTTTAAAATAACAAAGAATGTAATCAACTGCATTAAACAGCTAGATTGGTTTTCAGTGCAATAGTACCCATTAAAAGACGCTACTTACTAACGTCGCGAGTATTCACAAGAAGTAATTACTTAATTCATAAATCTTAAAGAGCCGATAATTAAATGTGCACAATAGATATGTATGTAATGTTATAAAATAGGTGGTTTTATGAAATACTTTTGGGAATTTTCAGTTATTTTAATATATTTTTAATTATTATTTTACTTGTTTTTGTGATGTTTTTAAAGTAAATGAATTTACAGCCTTTTGGACCTAAGAATATCGTCCATTGACTCCCATGTATTAAAATGTATTTATTGAAATAAAAAACCATCTTAACTTAATAAATCCTTATTAAATTAAGTATAAAAATAACTTGAGATGAGTTTTATTAGTAGGAAGGAATTAGGATTCTTGTAAGTTGTTTACATTTAATATGGAAACAAGGAAAGAGTAATGCGAGGGAGTGTTGTACTTGTATAGAATGTAACACAAGGTTGTTGGTTGTGATTTAATATAAATAGGTACCTTACTAAAAATCGTTAATATTCCTATATTAAAAGCGACAAAATGTCATTTCCTAAAACATTTTTTTTTTTAATTTGATAGGAAGTAATTCTGAACGTATCAAATATCTAAAAGGTAAATTATAAGTCAACACTTAGATTATAACGAGCTTTATTAAATAAAAAATAACGTACGAACCAAAAACAATGATAAGCTTAACTAATAATGACTAATCACTAACAAAAAAACTGAAATTAGCTTATGTAAAATATCACTGCAGCTCTACTATTAAAATCGTTCAAAGTCCTTCTTTTAGCCAATATACCAAGAGATTTTTGCAAATATTCACTAGGAAAAAGATAATGAAAAGTAATAAACCCAGAGGTTTATTAAAACTATTAAACGGATTTAACCCCTGCTATAAATTGAACTCCCTAGAATACAATTCTGGGTTACAGGCATTAAATGAATGTCCGTAATAAAATAGTAGTAAAAATAAAGTTCCCATTAATATTCTTTTAATTACGAATATACCTGTACGTTTTAATGCCATTATTATTTATTATTTATACTATGAATCTTTTTCGTAATCGAAAGCGTTATTATCAAACAAAATTATTTACTTAATGAAGTACTTGGAATATTTTACGTGGTCCTGTGGGTACCGCCTAGGAGCCCCAAACGGAGATTCGGTTCCACCTGCAGCTAATTGAGTTTTTTCATTACAGGGTAAAATGATCTGCTGCACCATTGAATTTAGAGGGCAATATATTATTCACATTTTCCATCTTTCATTCCAATTCTTTTGTGGTTTGAACTAATTGTTTGTGAAATGAGTTAGAGGTTGAGGAGCGAGCCTTCCTTGAGTCTGGCGAAGGAGGGTCTGAGTCTGCTAATTCAGTTAAGGAAGCCACACAGAGTTTTAAGATGAAATTTGTGCTGCCGCAGCGGCTGGTTAAGGTAAAGGCTACTGGCCTTCCTTACTAAATGTTGCGAATCGGTTAGAAACAATGCGGGATTGGAGTGCAAAACCTTTTTTTTCTTTGAATCGGAGTCATTTTTCATTCTTCTGGGCTTCATATAATTCATTTGGTCACTAAATAGTTATGCAAGCGTTCAATATCTAAATGAAAGCAGATTCAACATCATTAAAGGACAAAGCCTAATTTGTGCAATGATACAAGGATACTCTAAACCATACATTAGAAGTTTGAACACCTTCATATAAATTCGTAGTAAATGATACCTGTAATTTAATCAACTTCCAGCAAATTAAATTTTGTCTATATCTTTTCATTCTGCTTTCCAAAAAATCTAAGAATATTCATCTATTTCTTCTTGCGTGTCTTAAGTCATCAAATAAACTACCATCTCATTTTTTAATATTTGTTTTACAAATCACTCGACATGTTTCGTGGTATTTTTCCCACCTCTTGAGGTGCGATCAAAACCCTGAATAAATAGTCCACTCGCAAGACATTTTACAAGGGTAAAATGAAAATATTCCTACTTTAATAGCGACAAGATCGTCAAAATATGGGAATGTTTTAAAAACAAGAGGGGCGAGGTTAGCTCAGTGGTAGAGCACTGGACTAATAAGCTGGAGGCCTGAGTTCAAATCCGGCCTTCGTTCATGGGTTCAATTCGGCCTCCCTGACCGTCCCTAGGCCGACCCAGCCTTTAATTAATTTAATAATGGGTACCTTGGGTGCTAATGACTCCAGCAGTCGAAGCAGCCAAGGGGAAAATCAAGCGGCCGGAGCATAGTGCTGACCACACTGTCTCCCTAGTGTGCCGTGTGGTCATGAATCAGATACCTCTATAGTATCTGCCCCTCAGGGCCCTCGTGGCCTGTTACGGGTTTTTTTTTTTTTTTTTTTTTTTTTAAAAAAACAAAGAACATATCGTCCCTACCATGTCCAACTATCGAATATGAAAATCGGAGGAAACTAGCGAACGAACATGCTCGATACATTTATGAAGTAATCTATTGAAAAATGGTCATATTCGATACTTTATTTATGAGATTTCTGGCTATTCTAAAGGGCTTAGGGATGCGATAGTTTGCGACAACCCGTATCGTCCACAATGCAAGAACAATGTATCGAATCTGAAAAACAAAATTTCTTATATTTGATTTTTGAAAATGGTAGAGACAATATACACAGCATTATTCGTTGCTTTTTCCATAATTAAAAGGCCACTGCTCATTTTCTGCCAAAGATATGAAGTTTTTTGCATTGTCATTACATAATTTTAAGACAGCACACTTAAATAAAATGAATAACTGGGTTACCAAATATATTAACAATAAATAAACCATAATCAGCCAATAAAGTTAAAATGCACTTGAAGACGTATAAGTGAACGTGACCAAGTATATATCCAAAGAACTTTTAAATGGGATAAAAGTAACAGTTTTAGTCCCAAATATGTGTTGATGCCTTGGGGGGGGGGGCTGGCTGATGATTTATGAGAGCTCATTTATAACAGACTCAGGTCGGATTTCGGCTAGAACAATGTATCATGATCTTGAACATTGTTTATGAAACACGTAATATCGGAGACACTTAATGTTCCTCTCTAAAAAAGAATATCATCAATGTTTACAAGTAAACGCTTTAAATGGAACAAAACGCTTATTTTAAAATGATTTCCTGTTTTGTTCTCGAATTTTGGCGATAACCAATTAAAGTGAGCATCCTAGTCTTAAAATGTAGAAGTGCTTATGTCTAATCACTTTCGTGCGGATTTAAATATTGACTAAATTGAAATTTACTAAGAGGTGGTACAGCTATTTTCCTTCATACTAACGATCCTTTTTATACCAAACCTTATTTTTTGTCTAGTGTCTGGAAAAAAAATAGCAGACAAGCTCAAGCTCATCTGAATGGGTCGAAGAACTAGGTTAATCCCTCCGAAAAATACTGTAATTCGATTTTGAAGTGTTCAAGAAAGCCAGAGATTTTAAACGGCCTAAGTAACGGGTTTAAATAAAATTATAGCGCAAAATTGATTCTCATTCATTATTGTTTATAACTAAATTTGAAAAATCAATTTAAATATAACATGATTTTGGTTTGAGTTCCAAATTAATTACTTGACTGTGATTATTGTAATAAAAGCCTAGACGGCGCTAATAGCCAAATAGTTGATGCGCCGTTAAAAATGAAAAAAAAAAAAAAAAAAAAAAAAAAAGGCCTAGATAGAAAAACAAACGAGCCCTTCACAGACCTAGAGGAGTTCCCAGAAAGTTGGATATTGTCGAAATACCTGATACTTGATAACACGGAAAACTAGGGGCGTAGTGCGGTCAGTAAATCCGGCCACATGATTTTGGATTCTGCAAATTCCCAATTACCAGGTAGGCCGGGTGAGCCTAGGGTCGGCTTAGGACCCCCACTGCAGTCCTTCGAAGGACGAAATTAGAAAATAAAATCTCTTGTTGCGAGTTGGAGTGCGGAACTCCAATCTGAGCTACGCTTATATAGAATAAAACATCCGTCACACAGGAACTGCATAACTGATCGAATTCCTCGGGACGTGAACGCTGTATTCCTAAATAATTTGATTTATCACAAAAAAAAAAAAAAAAAAAAAAAAAAATCAGTCCCTTAATAGGCCACAAGGGCCCAGAGGAGTAGATACTGTAGAGGAATCTGATTCTTGACCACGCGGCACTCTTGGGAGATAATGTGTTCAGTACTATGCTTCAGCCGCCTGATTTTTCCCTTTGCAGGTACCCATGCACTAATTACTTAAAAGCTGGGTGAGCCTTGGGACGATCTGGGACCCCAAATCCAACCCTCGGAAACAACACTAGAAGATAAAAATCTTTAGTACGTTTTGAACACGGGGCCTCCAGTTTATTAGCTCTAGTACTGAGCTAACCTCGCCCCCTGTTTTACCAAAAAAATGATAAATAGTTTAGACTTTTCATATTTGAAATGAGAAGCTGAATAAATTATTACATTTGTACACAGTTTACAAATCAATGGTCTTGTTAAACAATAAACGAGGTTTGGTGTCTAATTTTAATTTGAACCTAAAACGGAATAAACCGGTATTTTTTTAGTTGTGTTAACAGCACGGGTTCCTAATTGGTGGAAGAATTTTTGATAAATTCTTTCAGGAATGCAACTTCAATACACAAATACGTTCCGAGAGCGCTAATAGATTTACAGGCTCTAAAAATGGAAGTGCTTAGAACCCTTGGTATCTTTTGGCGCTAGTCTGTTACTAGTAACACCAAGAAAGTTTTGTAATTTCTTCAATTGTACAATTTTTTTTTTTTTTTTTATCACAGTTACTGTGTAATAATCATACGACAGAAAAAACGAATTGTACCTCATTTAGTATTAAAGTTAACAATATTAAACCATAAATAAACTTGTACATAGCATTCATATATTCTGACCTTTATATCCATTAAAACTGTATTTTATATTTTTTAAACTTTACTAGTCTTCGTTAGAGACAAACAAATTTTTTTACGAAGACTCATTTCGGGATATTGTTTCTTGATATATTATTTTAGACTGCATTTGCTTAGTATTTTAAAACAATCCATTTAGCCGAGAGTTCGTGTTGTATAGAAACAACTCACATTCCGTGATGCTGATTAAATCTAAACATAAACTCAATTTTTTGTTCTTTTTACTAATCGATTCCCTTCAAGTTGGTGACACATTATCAAGAAACAGGCTAGATCCACTAGTAACATTAGTCACTTGCATTCAGAAGTAAACTCAAAATCCTTGCATTGTAATAATCGCATTTCGTTTATCCTTGCTCTGTTATTACCGTTTAGTATTAAAAAAAAATCAACTTAGCATGTTCCCTTCTATAACGTTGTCTCTATTGTAATTTAAATGATCCACAAATACTTTGATTTGAAACCAAAAGCACAGTCAAAACGTCAAGCACCGATCTCTCTGACTGAGGTAGGTCTATCGATATTCATGCTGGGATTTTTATCGTAGGAAATGTCTTACTTACTTCAATTTTGCAATTGTTTTCGAAATGTACAAAAAAATATATGAAAAGTCCAAGACTGCTCACATGTTTTCATATCGTCCCTGCCATGTGAAAATATCGAATATGAAAATCGGAACATAATAGGAACCATTTTTTTATAAAATTACAGTTTTTTATATTTTTAATGCCTTAAATAGGCATTGAAGGCTATTCTATAAAAGCGATAGAGTTGCAACAATTTGCGATAAGCCGTATCATCCACAATCCAAGAGCAAAGTCCCGAATCTAAAAACGTGGTTTTTCATATTCGATAGTTTGACATGGTAGGGACAATATGATAGGCATTCATTTTATATGCCTATTAACAATGAAATAATTTTTTCTTTTCGTCTGCTTTTATTTAGCAAGCCAATGATATTTCCAGAAGCTTTAATATTTAAAGAAATTGCTAGTAAATTGCTTAGATAATAACTTGGCCTTCAAATAACAATAATAAATTAGCCTAGAAAAACTTGTCAAAATTCCAAATATGTCGTCATTATTACAACGCCAACTAAGTCAATGCGAATAAATGTTATTATATTATAGCGTATTATTTAAATTTTAACGTCCATTATTATTAACTAAGAATTTTGGGACGGGTTCTATATAGGTTACCACCATTTTCTAGCCAGGATAGGGCTGATGTCTTTTCTTTTTTCTAAAGAAAAGCCACCATCCCATAGTGGGAATCGAACCCACGACCTGTGGCACGGAGTGTTAAGTGCTCACGCCTTTAACTCACGGCCACCGGGAGTACATTATATTGGTTTATCAATAGTTCTATGTGCATAACAGTATTGATTACATGCATAATACAATTTATGGTAGTACGTGTATATTACATTTCATCTTATGCAAACTCCTTATAGAACTAATCCAAAATTTTAATAAAAAACTTATTATTGTGCTTATTCTCGCCCCAAAGGAATGTAAAATGATAGAAAAAGAGCTGTATTTACGCTCTAACGTTATACAGGGAGGTCACCTTAAAAGCATAAAATCACAGTATTTAACAGTGAATTATAATATATAATAATAGTATTATAATGAAGAAAAATGTACTTTCATGCTTATGAGGTTTACGTTGAATAAATATTGTGTATATTGTAAACTTTTATACCCCTCAATACACTCGTACAAGGCGGAGGTTTAAAAATTATTATATCTGCTCCAAAACCATTATTGTAGCCCTACTTATTTTGCATGCCTTATTAAAACTAAAATCATTTTTATGAAAACTAAAATCATTACTATTGACAAAATATAAAATTACAAACCGCCTACGAGCTGAATTGGGACTGATTATTTGTAATACCAGTAATAATCATAGTTTTTAGCTTCCGAAGTGGCGATAAAAGTGCGGTTCATTTTTCTTATGACCTATTATTACCTATATTACAGTCTTTTATAACTTTTGTTTATCTTGTATGTTCGTTTCGTTAAAGCACTATTTAACTTATGTAATATGACTGATCATAAATATATTGTGTTTTTTTTTTCTTCGTAAATTGAAGCTACTTCCAGTAAGCTATATTTACTGAGCAATAAAAATAATTTAAAACAAATAGGGCATTTATGGCGTAATTATTAATTTTAATTCGGTCATTATCAAAAGCAATTCTAATTTATTTTAATCTATTCATTTTTATATCTATCTGACTTAATATAATTACTCACATGGATGATTTCTTGGAGTGGCATGGATTGGTGCAGCGTCTACATCGGCTCACACTCAGGAATATATGCTACACATTAGCCATAGAGGCGGAGCATTAACAAAATAAATACATAAATAGTAATTCTAAATCAAATCTTACGCTTTTCAAATAAAATCTGCTCCGTTTCAAATTCAACCATTTTTTATCCAAAGCCTATTGGAAATGTTTGGATTTGATATGGCAAATTTAGAAACCGAAAGTTTAAATTTGACATGGAAAAAGTTTAATTTGTACCGCGATAGGCCGGAATCTAAATATAAAACGTTGAATTTAAAATGTGTAAGGTTAAATTTGAAATGGAAAAGTGTGATATTGAAATGGAAAAGGTTAAACTTCACTTGTAAATGATATTAAACAATCCTTGCAATAATTCTTTCTCTAGTATTTTCTAGTATTTTCCAGGGCCCATGTTACATAACGTTTTAAGCCTTCTGGATATTACCTTGTCGATTTGATAATAACGGGCGTTTTCAAAGACATTCTACCGGCTTCCTCAGGGTTTCTTCTGAGGAAACCTGCAAGTCTGGCGAAACTTCGGATATATCCTGAAACGACTCGTTCATATCCTGAAGACCTTAACAAATCAAATATCTAAAATTTCAGCCAGAACATATTTTGAGAACACAAAACAGCTTCGGTTTTTCATTAAAACTCCTTTTTAGGACTATATTCTCGAATACAATGACCACATACTAATAATTTACTTATATATCAAACTCCAATGACAGTAAAATCTGTGTCATTTCTTGCTGAGCCTATATTTGCCTGCAGAGAAGTTGTAATACTCAGAAGAATGGTTCAGATCCAGGCGTCTCATCACACAGTAAACATGTTATTTTGTTTGAAAGCTTAGAGATAAGAGTTGGATGCCGTTTCATCTGTTTCCATTGAATGCCAACTCCCCTCTATTCTCTTCCCCTACCGAGCTGGGGGTTGGTCCGGGTTCTCTCCACCCTTTGTTATCTAACAGCTATCCGATTCTACTCCTCCAAACCCATCTTATTTTTCTTCCTTTCACTCTATCTCTCTTTGTACAAAAATAGGTTTCCTAAAGACGAGACGGTAACTTGAAGAGAGCTCATCCTTCTCAGGATAACACTTCCGCAGAAATCTATCTTTTTCACTGCTCTACCTCTACTTGAAACAAAATATTTTAATTGTTTAAATACAAAATTGTTATTGAAACATATTTTTATTTATTTCATGTTTCATTTTTTTAACGTTAGTTTATCAATATTTTACAATAATAATAGTACAGTAAAATTGTACCAAATAGATTCGTCTTTATTAATGTAAGTACTAACACTTTTCAGAAATGTGTAGAAATGTCAGCGACTGACTCAATATTTATTTTCGTAAGAGAAAAAAAAAATTTTTTTAGCTAGGTTATATTATTAAATAGCTTAGTATTTTTAGGAAAAATAAATATATTTTATGTAAGATCATATGCTGTAATATCAAAGTGTTGTAGAAAGTTACTGTTTTCTCTTATCAGAGTTGGGCATAATTGTATCTATAAATACGAATATGAATTTATTCATACTTCACTTTTTTGTATTCACGTGTATAAATATAAATAAAATTTTATTCACAAAATTTCTACATAATACAATTTAATTCTCAGGAATAAATGTAAATATCCATAAAAAATGCGACTGCTCACACAAAAACGACAGGGGAAAATCGCAATAAAATCTAGGAATATATGCACATTATCATTTCTAAATAAAGATGTATTCGCATAATAATATGCGAATATTTGTATACTAAGGATAAATTAAAATAAAATTGAAGACAATGTCTGTATTGTATTTATGTATAATATGGGTGAGCCCAATTTATACATATTATAAACAAGCACTTCTTGTTTATTTCCTGTAAAAGACGAAATAATCTATACTAATCTTTCTAATTTTTATAACTTTATTTTAGTTTAGCGTTCATACGCAAAAATTCACTAATTATTTTGTGAATACTTTAGATTCACAAATTAGTAGGGTAAATGACCCGATCATTGACACTGCTCCTTAAGTTGACACTTCAAATTTAAATTTGAAAAATAACAATTAGATTCAAGAGAATTCAATAAGTTTGCATCCAAATGAAAGAACAGGTGTTAAAGAATAATGTCGACTAACCCGATCAACTATGCAACTCCGTTAATAATATTTGCCGCCATTTTAGTATGAAAAATCCTCGAGTCAACTCCTGCTGTTCTCTTTGCTTAGTGAATTTGATAAGAGATTAAGAATATTTCTTAAGAATTTTTTTTTGTAATGCGTGCATTAAATTGTATTTTTGTGATTTCTATGAACTCTATGATACTTAAATTATGGACTGTAAAAGGTTTGACTCAAGTTAAATAAAAAAATCTTGAGATTATGGTAGTGTCAACATTGGGAACCAAATAAACAACCAGGGCTCCTTTTCTTGGCACTAATGTCAACTTTAGGAAAACGGTTGTAAGTGATGAATACTAAAACATTTAGTTGAGATTTTCATTAGAAATTCATGTATCCTGATTTTATTAATTTCTTATGACTGGAACCTTAAGTTGACAACATGTTTTCCTAATTTCGACATTCTGTTCCTAATGTTGACAGGCAACTTTTTATAATAGTTTTCTGCAATTTGAAATGTCACACAACTTCTTAATCAATTTGTGGTACAATGGTTATAACAGGCGGTACCTCCAAATGCTTCTCACATTAAACTACCTATGGATGTATCAGGTTTCCGAACGTTTAAAGAAAGTTGGAAGCTAAAATTTCATGAACGGAGCAAGTCCTGCATTAAAAAAAAAACACAGCTGAAATAGCCAAGAAAAAAGAACGAAGGCTAGATTGAACAAAAAAGAAGAAAAATCCCTTACAAGAAAAAACTTTTAAATTCTTCTCGTCGGAAAAATAAGGTGAGAAACTCCATGATTGAGGAAGATGGTGACTCCTCCATTCAGCCTGAAGAAGGAAGGACATCTCTAGCATGAACTGTGTAGAATCAACAGGTGTAAGTAAACTATCATCAATGAGTTACACAAAATGTTAAAGAAGAAGAGCGATTGTTCAAAAATGACCAAGGGATGAATGATGAAAATGGCTGTAATAAGCAAGTTATAAACAAAGTTAACGTTATTAGAGTAGGTGATTAATGTATAGTTCAAGTTGAAGGAAAAACAGCACGATTTCAATCCAATTTGGTTGTTTGTTTAAAGAATGAAGTTGTATTATTTTCATTTTCCCTCACTGTCATCCTTAGGAACAGAAAAGTCAAACTTAGGCACCGACCTACTGCAGACGTGTCAACATTAGGACCAGAGCAAGGCAGCATTTAATGATTTATTTTACTTGAAATACTTAATGTATCTAAAATTGGTTTATGTGAATTTCATAGAGAATGAGCTGACGAATAATTTGATATATTCAAAGTTTACTATTTTCAAAAACTAAGCGAAGAATTATTTTAAGTAAAATAACCCTTCCTTAAAGTGTCAACTATTGTGTCACTTACCCTACGTGGGTACATTTCTATTCATACATTGTTTTTAATCTCTTGCTTTCTGTTAAAAATATCACGATGTCCTTAAGAACACTAAACATATTTTTTCATTTATTATAAGTTTCATTTATTTATTTATTATTTTGAAATAACCAATTAATATTTCAAAATAATAAAAAAAAAACTCAACAGTTTCTTCACTGAGGACAGTGTAAGAAGTACTTATCGTAAGAGAACACAAGGTTCTAATGTAAAATTCACACCTTACATTTACATTAGGTTTAAGAAAGCTAGACATAGAAAAGATATACTAGAAAAGAGCAAGGGGCAAACTCACTTTCTGAAGAGGCTTCCTGAAGCCACCTGCAGCGGATATTGCCTTCTCTTGTCTCTTGAGTCTTTGGTGTGTCTGGAGAAAAATTTTACATACTTAGCTAAGAGAGATAATAGCTAATACTTCGCAAAAAAAAAAAAAAAAAAAAAAAAAAAAAAAAAACTCGTCTTGGCGGGGTGAGGTGGAGTAAGATTATCACACACTTATCCCTCTTTGCTTATTCATTTACTTTCAAACACATTTTTCTCAGAAGAAATGTCAAAACTTGGAAAAGACCTAAAGATTTATATCTTCCAAAGTCATCGTTCCAGGGTCGGATTCTGGATCCCAGCTTACCTGACCGGTACATTTAAAGGGGGAGATCGGTTTGCCAGAACGGCAAAAATGTAATGAAATAACATTTTTGTCACCTATAGGTTCGAAATTCTCTTCCACGCTCCCAGAGTGCCTAATTAGAGAGTGATCATGAGGTGTTTTTTTCATGTCGATGAAATGTGATTTTGGTAATCTCAGAAGTTTTCTTTGGTGGATTCAGTTCATTAACCCATTCGTCACGGACTGCACACCGTGTGTGCAATAACATTAATGTGCAATTATCAGTAATTCTGAGTAAACTTGTCGTCGAAATATGATTTTTCTTGGACTAATGAAATCTGTAAAGTACAGGAAAACAAAATATAGAACTGGTTTTCCTGTGTATCAAAAAATCTAAAAATTATTTGTATTTTCATTTTACCTTGCATTGCACACGTGCCCAATCCGCTGTAAAAAAAAAAAAAAAAAAAAAAAAAAAAAAAAAAATCCAAAAACTTTTTTCGAGGATCTTATTTATGTGAATTGGGTGATTTCCGTAGTAAACATGTTTTTTTTTAATATTAAAAATGAACAATATAAAGAAGAAAGAAAATTGACTTCTGGGGACCGTGTTCGAAAAATATCGTCGTCTCGAATAGTTTAGACTTTCTTTTGCTAGCGATATTTTCCTCAAAAATGCGTTTTTATACTATTTTTTTCTGCTGAGTGTCCATCAATGCGTGAAACAATGGCCAATAAACCAACGAATTTACATTAGCGAAACAGTTTCATTAATATAAAGTGGCGTGTAACGGAGTAAAAAACAGTCCCATTCATTCTTTTGAAGGGCGGTGATTTGAGTAAAGTACTTTAGGGTGGTTTGGATCCGAAATTAAGCCGTCCAAGCGAGAGAGTGTGTGTGTGTCTGTATGGGTGGGTGTGAGAGAGAGAGTTCCGCCTGTATAGGCTACACAAGTCAACACCACTAACCATCATTCGTCACTAAGCTAGTTTTTGTTGGCCTCCCGGAGCTTGGGCGAAACACCCATAAACCACTTTCTTCCTGTTTTCCACCTCTACACTCCCATCAGCTTCAGACAAACACAACCATATATTCTAATAAGCCCCCTGCTCATAACCTATATACCGACAAAAACTTTATCCAATGAAAATGATATAGTTATTACTTGTAAAAACATTCTTATATTTTATTTATCATGTTTTATAGCGTTTATATTCATACTTTTTTATATAGCTTTTAATACTTTAATTTATAAATTTTCATTGCATTTATTAATTTCTAAACTTTAATATGACACACAACCTACTCTCTACGTGTTAGAAAACAAATTTATTCGACAAATACATAAATGGTAGGACAAGAAGCTATGGGAAAATAACATATTTTATGTTTAAATTTATAATATATAGATTATATTACGTCCCTACCATGTCAAAAATTGAATATGAAAGATCTCGTATCAAATTTGAGACTTTGCTCGTGCATTTTGGACGATACGGCTTGTCGCAAGTTGTCGGAACTCTAACCACTCTAGACAATTTTTCAATATATCACTTCGTTAATGTATCGAATATTTTGGCTCGCTAGTTTGCTCCGATTTTCATATTCGATAGTTTGACATGGTAGGAACGATATAATAAAATAGGAAAACCAGAACAAAAGGTTTCTTACAATTAAAGGGGCTACTTACTTACTTAAAGAAGCTATATACTAATTTGATAAATAATAATGAAATATTTAATTATAGTTTTGAAAACTTTATATTTCTTGTGTTTTAATTGCTCAATCTCAGCCGTATTTTTGATTTTTCCAGCAGTATTTGTTGTTATATACTTACTACTATACAAGACCATAATAAGACCGATATGGACATACGGGATAGAACTATGGGGATCAACTAAGCCATCGAATATAAACATTATCCAACGTTTCCAATCCAAAGTCCTCCGTAAAATCCTCAACTCCCCTTTCTGCGTCTCAAACTTGACTATCCACCGAGACACTGATATATCCTCTTCATGATTTAGCCAAATCCCGTTCCTGATTTTTTTCTCTCCCTGGCCACCCCAATCCTCTTGGTAGATCCCTCTCTTCCAATGTTATTCCTGATAATCCTCCTCGCCGCCTCCGCCGCCATTGGCCACGAGACAACTTATTGCAAGAAATTGTGTAAATATTGAAAATAGTTTATATAGTTCAACCAATTTTACATTAAAATAAGATAAGACCGGGACTGTCATAGGGAGTAGCAGTAATGTCTGCCTTCTCCCCACATCTCATCCAGTTCATTGCCATTGTTTGAACAAATTTACTTATTGTACATATTTGTAAAGATTGTAAATTATCAATAAAAGAGAAATTTGATTGAAAAAATAATAAAAATATACTTGCTGAAATTCTAAATCACATAATTAGTGCTTTTGAATAGCGTTGTGCCTAAACATACACTGCTAGCATTGAAGGATCTTTGTTTCCTCACGTCGTACTCGTACTTCAATTCTGAATACCCCTTTCTATATGAATGAACGCGTTACCGACGGAAGTGAAATTGTATTTCTAAAACTCGACTCCCCCCGTACAATCGAAAGCCTCATAATAAAAGCAGAAGAACAATATCGCTATTGAACGGGGGTGATTCCAATTCCAGAAGGATATTTAATAGGTTTTCTTTGTCCTTTGCCTAAGTTGGAGGCAGGCCATCGACAGCAGACCCATCAATCCAAAGGGAGCTGGCTTGAAATTAAAATATTACTCCCGACCTCGCGTTATTATCATTCCGTTTGACTGATGGTTTCTCTGCCTCTATCTACACTCACATTTCCATTTATTAAAAGGCCTGTCTTCTATCGCCATTTCTATTTGACCTATCACATCCCCCTCCTCTTCTTATACTATTTATGTATCTGTTTTAGTCGTACCTAGTATAGCTTATAATGGTAGAGCCATTATCTACTTTATGCTCAGGACATATTTTAACATTTTCAGTAGGAATGACATAGGATGGAGGGTTCATATCAGAAAATAATTAGTAAAAACTTATTTCAATTTTACATCGATCCTACCCTTTTAGATAATACCAAAAATGACCCTCTTTAAAATTTATCAGCAATATTAGCCCCCTAACAGACCACAAGGACCTTGAGGAGCATATACCTTGGAGGTATCTGATACTTGACCATACGGCACACTAGGGTCAAAGTGTGGTCAGTAATATGCTCCAGTGCCACGCCACTTAGTGTGGATTGGACCATTGGATTGCATAGACGTGGCAAAAACCACCGCCACGCCCAAACCACGCCAGTCCCACTTGTGTGTGAATCAGGCCTAAGGGGTCAGCTTAGTGGCTCTGTCACGCTTGCAGCCTGTATTCTTGATCCCCGTGGCTACACGCCTAATATCGTGTATAGGAAAGCATTACTTTAAAGTGTTTTTCCTTTTTAAAAATCCCCATACGAGAGCATTGCTAGTCCTAAATAAACCAAAAGATATATCCAAAATTGCTGCTCTAAGTCAATATCGTCGCGGGCACAGCTATATATATATATATATATATATATCTAGAACCAATTTTCCATAACTTAGAACTATTAAAATATGTTTCTTACTTTCTTATAGAAACAGTTTCAAGAAAATTGTTGACTTTGTTATTGGTATTGATGTGTAATTGGAAGTATTGATCAAAGTCGAAAAAATCCAAGTCCTCCACACGGTATCATTTACCTCTATTGAAAACGGACATGATTTTATTTTTCACTGTCATATGTTCGTTATTTATAAGAACAGGACCCCCTTACTGAGTGCCCTTTACCATTATATGGAATGAAAAATCCACATTCAGAACTTATTATTAAGTATATTTACAAAAATTGGCACGGTGTCCTTTACCTCCGGCGTACAGATGTGTTGGTACATATATACTACACATCTAAAAAAAAAAAATGATATAGGTTATTACAAGCAAATCATCAGGAGTGGAGCGCACACTACCACCTTTGTGACGGACTGTTTGTTACCTACTACACTGCTTAAGAGAGCGGTATTTTTATTTCGAGGATAGGAATTCAATCCTTTTTCCGCAAACTTGAGTCTATACTTTCCTATTATGATCATTCTATACTGGAATAAAGTTTACTTTATACACTATAATGTGTAAATTCAATTAAAGAATATTAATGTGCATAAAAGACAACGGAATGAACTAAATGTGGCCGGCACATTCGCCAATTGAATGTTGCCGAGTATAAAGGTTTAAATGAAATATCAGGGTGACCGCAGTTCTATACAAAGCGGTTATACAAAGGGTGATTGCCTCGGAATAGCCACGGCGAGGAGTGGATAACTGGAAAATTGGTAATGTCACTTTCACCCCCTTTTGCACCACTCTAACTGGTTAGTCTGTAGCCCTTTGCTTACAGAATACACTTATTTAATATAAAACACGCTATTCCATCTGTGAACTCGATAATTGTAGACAATTCCTATTTTAAAACCCTGTTTTGCATGTGAGCATTTTCTTAAAAGGGCAGCCTTCTTTTTTATCCCCCTTTTATGGACTCCTGTATCACTTAATATAAATTTCTTAAGGACTTAAATATCCGACTCAATAAAGACCTCTATTTTATTCCTATAAGAGAGTCATATATCTCTCCTAATTCGGAATTCTATGTGGTCTTATATATATATATATATATATATATATATATATATATATATATATATATATATACAGTGGAGTCTGACATATACGAAACATTCAGTTGTAAGAAAAATTTTTCGTTCCTCGGCGAAACTCCATTTAAACCTGTGTAGTGAATTATTCATTTGCGCGATATTCAGTTTTACACAGTATTCACTTCTACGAAAGCTAATTTGTTCCCCTGGTGTAAATACTATTCAGCTATACGAAGAGACAACAGCTTTTCTACGAAATGTTTACAGACTTACCCCCACCAGTCTCTCTCTCACTCGTCCTCAGTTCTTCCTTGTCATTCTAGTAATCCAGCCGTGTTCTATGCACTCTATCTTGTGTGATTTCCCTCATTTCGGATCTAATAACTCGGCAAATAATAGTGATTCATCCCCCTCCACTTTCTCGGTTTTCAGTTATCTATACAGTATTCGTTCTATACTAGCCGTGTTCTATTGTCCTTTCATGTCTGATGGGCGTATATACAAAATAATTTCGGGAGGGGCTGGGAAAATTTCGGGGGGGCTCAGATCATTTCCGGGGTATGGAATACTAAATATTTAGAGCTTGGAATAGTTTTAGGCAACCAAAACGCTATTACACGTATAATAAGATATTTTTTATGAACTAAGTTATCTTATTTAATTTATTTTAAGGGTTTTACGACAAGTTTTTACCATCAAATCAAAATTTCGGGAGAAACTGCGCCCCCTCAGCCCCCCCCCTTTATATACGCCCATGTCATGTCTTAAAATGAGAAAAAAAAACTTTCGCTCGAAGACATTAGAAAAATCCTGAAAGAAGCTGATGAGAACCCCAACGCAACAAAAATAGACATAGCTAAACGGTTGAAATTAACTTTGTCAACCCTTGCGACTATTATCGGTAGGTGGAAAGAAATCGAGGAGTTTTTTTATATGAAACTTGAAAATAAGATAATGTACAACGTTATCCTTCATAAGCATATCTACAACGTTATCTAACAACAAATTATGTACAAGTATGTATATATACGAAGTATTCACTTCATTTTTCGTTCTCCCTCACATTCGAGTAAGTGAGACTCCACTGAATCTATATATACATATATATATATACATATATATATATATATACATATATATATATATATACATATATTTATATATATATATATATATATATATATATATATATATATATATAGGTTATAGGTTGCTTTTTTGAAAAAAAGTATTTAAAAACTTTTTGATGAGCGCAACCTTAAAAGCTATATTGCTTCGAAAAATGCTAAAATAATTCCGGGAAATCTAACAATAGGCAGAATATCACATGAGTAATTAATGTAGTATTTTTGCAGTATCAAATAATGTAATTATTTATAACATACTCGTATTTGTCGTTTGAAGTCGAACTTGCCCTTTAAGCGCCTTAAATTGAGTTATTTTTTAAATTCTCCGTGGTATGGTTTTAAAAATACTTAGGATGCTGATAATTTAAAAAAAAAAAAAAAAAAAAAAAATTAACAAATTTACTTTCTTTGCTGTCTATATTGTTTTAATAGGCGGAAGGCCATATATATATATATATATATATATATATATATATATATATATATATATATATAGTTCACTTTACATAATGTGCTTTATTTATTGTTCTACATGTTTCGCGTCCATTCACACCTCTTCAGGAGCAACGTAATTATATAAAAATTAATTTAGCTTTGGTTAGGAAGACCTTCGACATGTAGGGCCACGTCCATGCTGATACAATAAAGGTAATATAGTAAGGACTTGGCCCTAACTATGGAAGGTCTGAATTTATTCCTTTATAATTAAGTTGCTCCGGAAGAGGCGTCAAGTTACGCAAAACATGTAGAGCGATAAATAAAGCATATTATGTGAAGTTGACGAGTTATATAAATGCATGGCCTTTCGCCTATTTAAATAATACAATAAAAGAAAAGTGGGTCAAAATTTTGAAATGAGCCGTACAGATATAAATAGCGTGTAGTTAAGATTGTTTATCGAAAGTTCAAAACAAGGAAATCGTAAAGAACAATCTTTTGCTCTACTTTCTAAAGGAATTAGTGAATTTTTGAGTCTGTGCGTGATACGTCAATATCAGGGCTTATTGATCCAGCCGAAATGACCCAGTGGGTGAACGAAACTTCATTAATATGCTGCACGAAAGCCGCACCACACACCAGTAACACATATTGCATGAAAGCTATACATGGGCTTTCTTGTGTAAGTTTGCCTTTTTGACCTTCATTTGGACTTTATGAGTTTCGGAGAATTAAGAAGGATAATAGAATTTACATATAAATATACACTGAGCAGCAAAATAAAACGGACATTTTGATTATTGTATGTTTTTTTCCGGCAACTCCGGTAAATTTGTGTGATTTTTGAATTTATAGTATGAATTAACTGTGCAAGGCTATTTAAACAAGTTATTATTATTAAATTATTTCTTATTATTTAAAAGAATGTACGAATGATTAATAACGTTTACAAATAAAAATAATAATAAGTGTGTATTTTCTAGCACTTAATTATTGACTTTATCTACGTTTTCGACGCTAGATGGCTTTTTAAAACTGATTATCATCCCCCCTTGTTCGGCGAAGTGTCAGGCATTGAAGAATCAGCTTCGAGACCAATGGCTATCACGACCCTTTTCTCCTATGCCAAATTAACCCATTCGAGAGTGAAAATCACTTTCGTGGTCACGGGCAGTCATTCCCCGAGGCCTGATAGCCACTTTCGTGGCAACGAGAAGGAAAGCCCCGAGGCCTGATAGCCACTTTCGTGGCAACGAGCAGGAAAGCCCCGAGGCCTGATAGCCACTTTAGTGACAACGAGCCGGCATGCCCCGTGGCCTGATAGCTACTTTAGTGACAACGAGCCGGCATGCCCCGTGGCCTAGTAGCCACTTTAGTGACAACGAGCCGGCATGCCCCGTGGCCTGATAGCCACTTTAGTGACAACGAGCCGGCATGCCCCGTGACCTGATAGTCAATTTCGTGATAAGCCCATTTCTTCGATTTGGGACTGAAAGACACCGCTGTGGCAGCGTTTTACGATATTTATCGTTAAGATGTTTAAGCTTTAGCCACTTTAGAATCTTCTAGAGTTCATATAAAGCCAATTTGAGCCTATTAAATAAAGGTTTCCCTCTTCTATCCTTCTGATCCCTCTGATTGGCCTTATTTGTTTTACCAGTTGTTGTGCAGATAAAGATCATTTTCCGTAGATAGTATACCAACGCCGAAATATCTGACTTGATATTATTTTTAGAAACAATTACTTCAACTAGTTTTTTTTTTAAAAAAAAGGAAAAACAATATTTCAGAATTCAAAAAAAAATCTTTAAGCCTACCGCTGCCTGACCCTTAGCCCAGAAAGAGAAAATGATGACGGGAAACTTTATAAACAAAGAAATTACGAACGCGTATTAGGAGAAATGAGAAGAGACGAGCGGTAGAGGCTTAGCTATTTTGATACCGTCCTGTGGAACCAGGAGTATGAACCGGGCTCCGCTTCACGGGGATCTAAGGTTTTGCGGGTTTCCATCTTGTAAGGGTTAATACTGAAGGGTTATTTCAGTAAACTTAATCCTTACTACTCTACACTAGCCAGATTACTGCCAAAAAAGACGACATCACACACAATCGGCAATCGAACTAAAAAATATTATAATTACCCGGATCTTTTCTTTGCCGAAAACAGAGAAAGAATAAAAATATTTATATTTCCTGCTCACTCTTCTATTAATTTATAAGCCTTGAGGTAGTTAAGTCACTATAACAAACCCAGTGGTGTAAACATATATTGGGCAATAATTTTCCAAAGCCCCCTACGCTCCCTACCGGCCATAATTAGGTTGCTTGTCGATGAAGAGCGACCTCGCTTTAGATGCAAATTGGTAAGAGTTTAATGGAAGTACTAGAATGTTGGTACATAATCTCAACCTGCAAGCCATAACTAATTCCTGCTCGTGGCCTCTTTTTCCTTCCGGGTCTTTAACCCTTTACACATCACAAGCTGAAACAGGCAAATCATTAAAGAGGTGTTTCTTCTTGCAGATTGATGATATAAAAAGACTCCGATCTATAGAACTTATAAAACGTCAGACTCGTAGGAACTGCGTCATCTTAGCGCGATTCCGTTCATATCCCTAATGCTATTAGTAAAGGAATAGTAGCAGTTATTGGTAGGGTTTGATCTTTCGTGAAAAATATAAAATAAAATCTCGAAGACAAAATAGATTTAAGACACCACAACAGGAAACTGACAGCAAAATGGCGACTTCCCTCACCTTCTCATCGTTCGCTCTTGGAAACATTATAACAATGTTTCGCATTTTCTTACCTTTTTTCAGTCAAATACCCGTTTTACTGTTAAATCCAATTAAAATAAGCAACAACCTGTTAAAACGTTAGGTAAAGAGATACAAAAAGTCCTTATTTCTCGGATTTATATCACCCCATCAAAAAATACACCAGGACCTTCTTTTGTAGAGAATTTAGTAACATTTAGAATGGCTACCTTTCACTTCCACGATTCCCCAACTATTTTCGAGCTATATTAGAAAATATAGGAAGATCGCAAAACTTTTCATTCCTGTTAATGAAATATTTTATTTCTAGTACTTCCTTAACACCAAACGGAACCAAAATTTAGCTATCATAGATTATACGAATACCAAATGTCTGGAACAACTTTCTACTGAATAAATCGTTTTTGAATACCCAAACTGAAAATTAGTTTGGAAAAGTAGGTGTTTTAATGTTTCTCGAAAACGGTTACAGGTAACGCTTTGAAAATGGTTTCATTCCTTTTTCTTACGTTAAGAAACCTATAAATGGAGTACCTGCAAGCATATGAACTCAAAAACGTAAGCGTTACGATTTTTTTTTCGCGCGAATTTCGCTCCAAAAAGCATCTTCCGGCGGACGGATTCTGCTGGTTAACGTACTTGACCATTCAAATTAGTCGAAAGATTTTTGTACCTGATTTCATCAAAATCGGGCCACTTTTGAGCCGTCAGGAGCGCGAACAGACAAACATATATATATATATATATATATATATATATATATATATATATGAAAATTTCATGTTCAGATCCCATAGTTAAATAATATAACGGTGGTTCAAAATCACCGTTATATTATTGAACTATGGGATCTGAACATGAAATTTTCGTGTCGGCACTTCCGGATTGCGTCATTGGTTCTACCTTATAAGCTGGTTCTATGGAGGGAGGGAGAAACCCCGCTAAAAGACTCCGACCTATTGACATTGTAAAAAATTGGCGCCCTATTACCAAATTTTTAAAAAGAGAACCGTTTTATCGTTTGTATAAAGAGCTTACATGAACTAATATATTGCTCCCCAAAAGGTAAAAGATCCTTCTGCAAATACCGGTAATTAGAAGATGTGATAAAATCTTGTCTATAAAACAAGTTTTAGTCAAGACTACTGGAATAAGACGAATTGCAAACCTCCTATGTTCATCTCGTCTAGATAGACAGATACTTTTTCATGGCGATTTTATGTCCCTGAAAACAGTATGGTATAAATAGAGCATTGCGGAAATTTCTGATTTCTTTCCTCATTGCTAACAGAGGTTTTTTTCAAACTACAAGAATCTGAAAAACAAAGAATAAAAATGTATGACAAGTAAAAGTTTTGCGAGGAGTCTCATAGTACAATTGAAAGTTCCCTTTGAAAAAGAAAATAAAGAGGGGGAAATAAAAGACGGGGAAGAAAGTCAGTAAAAAGTAATCAGAAGAGAACTAAGTGGACTGAATCACTTTCTCAAACAGTTATTGAACATTTTAACTAGATAATTGAACAAATTTTCTTGGGCCAATTTCCTTTATTTTACTGAAAAAATAGAGAATGTAAACTTTCTTACAATATAGCCTTTACAAAAAATGAAATATTAGAATCAAAGATTTTCCTGTAGTTCTCAGAATAAATTAAAACTGGAACGGTACTCCTTGAACAAGTCACAACAAAGCAGTGCAAAGGAAAATCACACAATTCTAAAAATGCCTATTTATAACTAAAATCCTTGAGTAAATTTTATAAATAAAAATCACACACTTGAAAAATTACAAAAATTACCGATGTGACATCACAACACTTTTAATGTCGTGGAAATCCTTATGGATGTTTTGATCCACTTTGCGAAGCTATGCAATCCCAAATCGGCAGTAATACCGGCTAGTTAAAGTATTCGTTTCTACTAGTATATATACATACATATATATTTATTTACTAGCACAACTCATTTTCTTAATCCAAAATAATAATACGAACCAATAAACGATAGTTATTTGCCAAAAAACAAATTGAAATTTATTTATGTTTAATCATAGAAAAAACTGAATAAAAGATACGGATTACTTAGACGACTCCTTGGACCCTAATCTAAATTATCGATTCAAAACAAACTTACAATATATAAAACAATTATTCGACCAATATGGACATACGGACTTGAACTCTGGGGATGTGCAAAAACATCCAACATCAACAGAATACAGGCATTCCAGTCAAAAGTCCTTCATAAAATTGTAAATGCCCCTTTCTATGTATCCAAGAAAACCCTTCACAATGACCTTAACATCCCATTTATCCTTGACCTTGCTAAAACCAGATTCCAAATGTTCCACTCCAAATTGTCTTACCATCCTAATCCTGCAGGTCTATCCTTATCATACCAATCCCATCCAGACAATCCTCCCAGGCGGCTCAAGTGTCAGTGGCCTCAAGACAATTTAATCATCTGATCTTATCGTGACCATTAAAACATTTACTAAGACATCTCTGGAAGTGCTAACAGTGGTTGTCTTCTTCCATATTTTGTATGTTTTTTTCTTTTATTTTACTTTTACAGTTTTTGTCAAATTGTACATAATATCTGCATCAACAAACTTGATCATTGTACTGGTAATAATTTGTACAGATTTCAAATAAATAAATGAAGAAATAAAAAAAAAAAAAAAAAAAATCATAGAAACCTTTCAATATCATGAATAATGGCATTGCTCGGGTAATGTATCGTTTTGTAGTGATTCGACGGTGATCCCATTACGTAGTTAGTTATCATTTAAGTAAATTAATACTCTTTGTGAACTAAATCTTGAATGAAACCATTCATTTTTCAACTAATATTTTAACTTTGTATTATAAATGTTTTTTCACTTATCGAGGCTTCAGAACTTTCATTATTCAAATATGAGCACATTCTCGTACTTATCATCGTAAGCTTTTCAAATAATTTTGATGATACCATTTCAAATTGCATGGAATCTTTGAAGATATCTCATAGCTTGTTATAAGTTTTTTTTTTTTATTTGTTTGTAAATTGATTATAAGTATTTGCATATTGTGTGAATTTCATATATTGTATTTTTATTTATCAAGCGTTCTATTTATTTTCATAATGACTTAAAAGAATACATATAAATTGAGGCGTCGAATTTCAAAACAAAATGTATCCAAATCGTACATTTCAGGCGACACAAAAAACGTTTAAGCTAGTATAATTGCAATAGAAAATTAATATTAATGAGGTCAAACCAACATTCATTTTCTTGTTTTTCATGAGATTTAATGAATTTACAAAAAAAAAAAATAAAAAAAAAAAATAAGAATAAAAAAAAGGGTTTTGATGTGGGATAATCTAAAAATTTTGAAAATATGGCACACGTACTTTAAATAAACTCCCACGAAGGAGGGTTACACCAAAGTGGAAAACAGGAAAACACAAAGTTTTGAGAACAAAAATTATTTTGATGAAAAAGTAGATTTAATCCATTTTGAAAGTCATCATCTCAAGTTATATGTTAAATAAAAAACAACTCTACTAGTTAAAGATATTTTTTTCCTCTTCTGATTTTGTGTATACTTTAGGCACCTCTTTAGGTTTTCCAAGTATATTATTTGGACCCCTTAGAAAGTAATTTCTGCTACAAATAGCACCTCACAACTCGCACATATTTAAAAAAAAAACAAAAAAACAACAGTCCCGTAACAGGCCACGAGGGCCCTGAGGGGCAGATACTATAGAGGTATCTGATTCATGACCATACGGCACACTAGGGAGATAGTATGGTCAGTACTATGCTCCGGCCGCCTGATTTTCCCCTTGGCCGCTTCGACTGCTAGAGTCATTAGCACCCAAGGTACCCATTATTAAATTAATCAAAGGCTTGGTCGGCCTAGGGACGGTCAGGGAGGCCGAATTCAACCCATGAACGAAGACACAAGAAGAAAAAATCTTTAGTGCTTGCTCGGGGTTTGAACTCAGGCCTCCAGCTTATTAGTCCAGTGCTCTACCACTGCGCTAACATATTTAAAAGTGTAAATAAATTGTTTTGTTTTTTTCATGTAATAACGGAATTAAATCGGACGCGTATATTATTTATTGAATGTAGCGCTTGTTTATTAAAAAGTCCAGGGTGAATGGAGGAAAAGCTAATGAACCTGAAGAGATATTAGCTAAATAAAAAATGATGTGGTCTAATTGAGCTGAATGGTATTATAGGAGGCACTAGGTATTTCACTATACCGTTCCTGTCACAAACCTCGGCTTCGATTCCAACCAAACACCCTTCATTACTAGAATAACCCTTGATATTTTAGCTCTCAGCGAGAAATTTCATTTTCATATTTAGATATTTACGTTATCCCGAGCAGCGTTAGTTAAGGCTCGTATTTTACCAACTTCTAATTTGAAGACGAGATTTTACCCAGAAGAGACCAGAGATTAACTCAACGTGCAGACTTTTATTTAGCGGAAATTTTTGACTTTTCTAATCGCGAAAGTAGATAGGGTTCGGTCGTGCTATCTTAATGAAACTACATTTTTTATAAGATAATGAGTTTTACATTTGTCAACGTTTCAGATAAAAATTCAAGCTTTCATCAGGACAATGAGAGGGAAAAATATGTTTTACAGATGTTTTTATTTATTTATTTATTTAATTATACTGCCTCTACCCGTATGAGTCATTGGCAGTTCTATGTTTCTATATTTCTTGATAGAGGCCTATATCTTTGGCAAATTTGAATACCTTTCGTACAGCCCTTTCGTCGTCCTGAAAGATTTCAGCAAGGTTGCCTTCAATGTTGTTCACTTTTCTCGCCAGTGTGTATCCTATACATTCTGTTAAGAAGTGTTCAACAGTTAATATAACATTGCAATGTTTACAGGTGGGAGGGTACAGTCCTTTCAGGAGATAACTGTGGGTTAATTTAGTGTGGCCAATTCTCATTCTTGCCAAAACTACTTCCTCCCTCCTGTTCAGCCTTTCAGGGGTTTTCCAAGTATTTAGAGTTCATTTAATGTTTCTTAGTTTTGTTTCTGTTTCTAACCATTCCTTAGTCCACATTGTTAATATTTGTTTTTTAATAAATACTTTTAAATCTTGTTTTACAGATGTATAATAATTTCTGGAAGAGAAATAATTGTTTCTATAATTTTTATCGCCCTGATTTTGGCCCGAATTCCAGGCCAAAACTTCGGCAAAAGCAAAACTTGTTATCTTTTGAAAAATGTAGTTTTATTAGGATACCGATACTGAATCGTGACTCTGTCTGCCTTTGTGTAGACTTTTCTTCTCTTCCTTGTCCCATGATTATAAGATACAATTAATAAACAACGGCTCATTTAATCAGCATCGACTTACAGCATATATTAATCACACCCAAAAAATTAAAATAAGATATTAATGGATTTAAAGTAAAACAAACTATCTATGTTCTAAATACTACACAATAATGCAAAATATAAAGAAAACATTGTTTTAGAATAAATATAAATAGTAACAAATAATTCTTTACAAAAAGTCTAAATCTCATATTATGCAGTACTGAATCATATAATCTTGAAGGAAAGAAGAAAACGTCGGAAAGCATGCTACCAGATATAATCCTGACATCTAATGAGCTCCGTCTGCCACGTGTGCCCAGCTCAGCAGGTTACGACACGAGAAGATTTCCCGCAAAAGTACCACTTTAGTGACAACGAGCCGGCATGCCCCGTGGCCTAGTAGCCACTTTAGTGACAACGAGCCGGCATGCCCCGTGGCCTGATAGCCACTATAGTGACAACGAGCCGGCATGCCCCGTGACCAGATAGTCAATTTCGTGATAAGCCCATTTCTTCGATTTGGGACTGAAAGACACCGCTGTGACAGCGTTTTACGATAATTATCGTTAAGATGTTTAAGCTTTAGCCACTTTAGTATCTTCTAGAGTTCATATAAAGCCAATTTGAGCCTATTAAATAAAGGTTTCCCTCTTCTATCCTTCTGATCCCTCTGATTGGCCTTATTTGTTTTACCAGTTGTTGTGCAGATAAAGATCATTTTCCGTAGATAGTATACCAACGCCGAAATATCTGACTTGATATTATTTTTAGAAACAATTACTTCAACTAGTTTTTTTTTTTTAAAAAAAGGAAAAACAATATTTCAGAATTTAAAAAAAAATCTTTAAGCCTACCGCTGCCTGACCCTTAGCCCAGAAAGAGAAAATGATGACGGGCAACTTTATAAACAAATAAATTACGAACGCGTATTAGGAGAAATGAGAAGAGACGAGCGGCAGAGGCTTAGCTATTTTGATACCGTCCTGTGGAACCAGGAGTTTGAACCGGGCTCCGCTTCACGGGGATCTAAGGTTTTGCGGGTTTCCATCTTGTAAGGGTTAATACTGAAGGGTTATTTCAGTAAAGTTAATCCTTACTACTCTACACTAGCCAGATTACTGCCAAAAAAGAAGACATCACACACAATCGGCAATCGAACTAAAAAATATTATAGTTACCCGGATCTTTTCTTTGCCGAAAACAGAGAAAGAATAAAAATATTTATATTTCCTGCTCACTCTTCTATTAATTTATAAGCCTTGAGGTAGTTAAGTCACTAGAACAAACCCAGTGTAGTAAATATATATTGTGCAATAATTTTCCAAAGCCCCTCGCTCCCTACCGGCCATAATTAGGTTGCTTGTCGATGAAGAGCGACCTCGCTTTAGATGCAAATTGGTAAGAGTTTAATGGAAGTACTAGAATGTTGGTACATAATCTCAACCTGCAAGCCATAACTAATTCCTGCTCGTGGCCTCTTTTTCCTTCCGGGTCTTTAACCCTTTACACATCACAAGCTGAAACAGGGAACTCATTGAAGAGGTGTTTCTTCTTGCAGATTGATGATATAAAAATACTCCGATCTATAGAAATTATAAAACGTCAGACTCGTAGGAACTGCATCATCTTAGCGCGATTCCGTTTTTATCCCTAATGCTATTAGTAAAGGAATAGTAGCACTTATTGGTAGGGTTTGATCTTTCGTGAAAAATATAAAATAAAATCTCGAAGACAAAATAGATTTAAGACACCAAAACAGGAAACTGACAGCAAAATGGCGACTTCCCTCACCTTCTCATCGTTTGCTCTTGGAAACATTATAACAATGTTTCGCATTTTCTTACCTTTTTTCAGTCAAATACCCGTTTTACTGTTAAATCCAATTAAAATAAGCAACAACCAGTTAAAACGTTAGGTAAAGAGATACAAAAAGTCCTTATTTCTCAAGTTTATATCACCCCATCAAAAAATACACCAGGACCTTCTTTTGTAGAGAATTTAGTAACATTTAGAATGGCTACCTTCCACTTCCACGATTTCCCAACTATTTTCGAGCTATATTAGAAAATATAGGAAGATCGCAAAACTTTTCATTCCTGTTAATGAAATATTTTATTTCTAGTACTTCCTTAACACCAAACGGAACCAAAATTTAGCTATCATAGATTATACGAATACCAAATGTCTGGAACAACTTTCTACTTAACAAATCGTTTTTGAATACCCAAACTGAACATTAGTTTGGAAAAGTAGGCGTTTTAATGTTTCTCGAAAACGGTTACAGGCAACGCTTTGAAAATGGTTTCATTCCTTTTTCTTACGTTAAGAAACCTATAAATGGAGTACCTGCAAGCATATGAACTGAAAAACGTAAGCGTTACGATTTTTTTTTCGCGCGAATTTCGCTCCAAAAAGCATCTTCCGGCGGACGGATTCTGCTGGTTAACGTACTTGAACATTCAAATTAGTCGAAAGATTTTTGTACCTGATTTCATCAAAATCGGGCCACTTTTGAGCCGTCAGGAGCGCGAACAGACAAACATATATATATATATATATATATATATATATATATATATATATATGAAAATTTCATGTCCAGATCCCATAGTTCAATAATATAACGGTGGTTCAAAATCACCGTTATATTATTGAACTATGGGATCTGAACATGAAATTTTCGTGTCGGCACTTCCGGATTGCGTCATTGTTTCTACCTTATAAGCTGGTTCTATGGAGGCAGGGAGAAACCCCGCTAAAAGACTCCGACCTATTGACATTATAAAAAATTGGCGCCCTATTACCAAATTTTTAAAAAGAGAACCGTTTTATCGTTTGTATAAAGAGCTTACATGAACCTATATATTGCTCCTCAAAAGGTAAAAGATCCTTCTGCAAATACCGGTAATTGCAAGATGTGATTAAATCTTGTCTATAAAACAAGTTTTAGTCAAGTGCGCCACTAAAGGAATAAGACGAATTGCAAACATCCTATGTTCATCTCGTCTAGATAGACAGATACTTTTTCATGGCGATTTTATGTCCCTGAAAACAATATGGTATAAATAGAGCATTGCGGAAATTTCTGATTTCTTTCCTCATTGCTAACAGAGGTTTTTTTCAAACTACAAGAATCTGAAAAACAAAGAATAAAAATGTATGACAAGTAAAAGTTTTGCGAGGAGTCTCATAGTACAATTGAAAGTTCCCTTTGAAAAAGAAAATAAAGAGGGGGAAATAAAAGACGGGGAAGAAAGTCAGTAAAAAGTAATCAGAAGAGAACTAAGTGGACTGAATCACTTTCTCAAACAGTTATTGAACATTTTAACTAGATAATTGAACAAATTTTCTTGGGCCAATTTCCTTTATTTTACTGAAAAAATAGAGAATGTAAACTTTCTTACAATATGGCCTTTACAAAAAATGAAATATTAGAATCAAAGATTTTCCTGTAGTTCTCAGAATATATTAAAAGTGGAACGCTACTCCTTGAACAAGTCACAACAAAGCAGTGCAAAGGAAAATCACACTCTAAAAATGCCTATTTATAACTAAAATCCTTGAGTAAATTTTATAAATAAAAATCACACACTTGAAAAATTACAAAAATTACCGATGTGACATCACAACACTTTTAATGTCGTGGAAATCCTTATGGATGTTTTGATCCACTTTGCGAAGCTATGCAATCCCAAAACGGCAGTAATACCGGCTAGTTAAAGTATTCGTTTCTACTAGTATATATACATACATATATATTTATTTACTAGCACAACTCATTTTCTTAATCCAAAATAATAATACGAACCAATAAACGATAGTTATTTGCCAAAAAACAAATTGAAATTTATTTATGTTTAATCATAGAAGAAACTGAACAAAAGATACGGATTACTTAGACGACTCCTTGGACCCTAATCTAAATTATCGATTCAAAACAAACTTACAATATATAAAACAATTATTCGACCAGTATGGACATACGGACTTGAACTCTGGGGATGTGCAAAAACATCCAACATCAACAGAATACAGGCATTCCAGTCAAAAGTCCTTCGTAAAATTGTAAATGCCCCTTTCTATGTATCCAACAAAACCCTTCACAATGACCTTAACATCCCATTTATCCTTGACCTTGCTAAAACCAGATTCCAAATGTTCCACTCCAAATTGTCTTACCATCCTAATCCTGCAGGTCTATCCTTATCATACCAATCCCATCCAGACAATCCTCCCTGGCGGCTCAAGTGTCAGTGGCCTCAAGACAATTTAATCATCTGATCTTATCGTGACTATTAAAACATTTACTGAGACATCTCTGGAAGTGCTAACAGAGGTTGTCTTCTTCCATATTTTGTATGTTTTTTATTTTACTTTTACCGTTTTTGTCAAATTGTACATAATATCTGCATCAACAAACTTGATCATTGTACTGGTAATAATTTGTACAGATTTCAAATAAATAAATGAAGAAATAAAAAAAAAAAAAAATCATAGAAACCTTTCAATATCATGAATAATGGCATTGCTCGGGTAATGTATCGTTTTGTAGTGATTCGACGGTGATCCCATTACGTAGTTAGTTATCATTTAAGTAAATTAATACTCTTTGTCAACTAAATCTTGAATGAAACCATTCATTTTTCAACTAATATTTTAACTTTGTATTATAAATGTTTTTTTACTTATCGAGGCTTCAGAACTTTCATTATTCAAATATGAACACATTCTCGTACTTATCATCGTAAGCTTTTCAAATAATTTTTATGATATCATTTCAAATTTCATGGAATCTTTGAAGATATCTCATGGCTTGTTATAAGGTTTTTTTTTTTTTTTTTATTTGTTTGTAAATTGATTATAGGTATTTGCATATTGTGTGAATTTCATATATTGTATTTTTATTTATCAAGCGTTCTATTTATTTTCATAATGACTTAAAAGAATACCTATAAATTGAGGCGTCGGATTTCAAAACAAAATGTATCCAAATCGTGCATTTCAGGCGACACAAAAAACGTTTAAGCTAGTATAATTGCAATAGAAAATTAATATTAATGAGGTCAAACCAACATTCATTTTCTTGTGTTTCATGAGATTTAATGAATTTACAAAAATAAGGATAAAAAAAAAGGGTTTTGATGTGGGATAATCTAAAAATTTTGAAAAGATGGCACTCGTACTTTAAATAAACTCCCACGAAGGAGGGTTACACCAAAGTGGAAAACAGGAAAACACAAAGTTTTGAGAACAAAAATTATTTTGATGAAAAAGTAGGTTTAACCCATTTTGAAAGTCATCATCTCAATTTATATGTTAAATAAAAAACAACTCTACTAGTTAAAGATATTTTTTTCCTCTTCTGATTTTGTGTATACTTTAGGCACCTCTTTAGGTTTTCCAAGTATATTATTTGGACCCCTTAGAAAGTAATTTCTGCTACAAGTAGCACCTCACAACTCGCACATATTTAAAAAAAACAAACAAAAACAACAGTCCCGTAACAGGCCACGAGGGCCCTGAGGGGCAGATACTATAGAGGTATCTGAGTCATGACCATACGGCACACTAGGGAGATAGTATGGTCAGTACTATGCTCCGGCCGCCTGATTTTCCCCTTGGCCGCTTCGACTGATAGAGTCATTAGCACTCAAGGTACCCATTATTAAATTAATCAAAGGCTGGGTCGGCCTAGGGACGGTCAGGGAGGCCGAATTCAACCCCTGAACGAAGACACTAGAAGAAAAAATCTTTAGTGCTTGCTCGGGGTTTGAACTCAGGCCTCCAGCTTATTAGTCCAGTGCTCTACCACTGAGCTAACATATTTAAAAGTGTAAATAAATTGTTTTGTTTTTTTCATGTAATAACGGAATTAAATCGGACGCGTATATTATTTATTGAATGTAGCGCTTGTTTATTAAAAAGTCCAGGGTGAATGGAGGAAAAGCTAATGAACCTGAAGAGATATTAGCTAAATAAAAAATGATGTGGTCTAATTGAGCTGAAAGGTATTATAGGAGGCACTAGGTATTTCACTATACCGTTCCTGTCACAAACCTCGGCTTCGATTCCAACCAAACACCCTTCATTACTAGAATAACCCTTGATATTTTAGCTCTCAGCGAGAAATTTCATTTTCATATTTAGATATTTACGTTATCCCGAGCACCGTTAGTTAAGGCTCGTATTTTTTACCAACTTCTAATTGCAAGACGAGATTTTACCCAGAAGAGACCAGAGATTAACTCAACGTGCAGACTTTTATTTAGCGGAAATTTTTGACTTTTCTAATCGCGAAAGTAGATAGGGTTCGGTCGTGCTATCTTAATGAAACTACATTTTTTATAAGATAATGAGTTTTACATTTGTCAACGTTTCAGATAAAAATTCAAGCTTTCATCAGGACAATGAGAGGGAAAAATATGTTTTACAGATGTTTTTATTTATTTATTTATTTAATTATACTGCCTCTACCCGTATGAGTCATTGGCAGTTCTATGTTTCTATATTTCTTGATAGAGGCCTATATCTTTGGCAAATTTGAATACCTTTCGTACAGCCCTTTCGTCGTCCTGAAAGATTTCAGCAAGGTTGCCTTCAATGTTGTTCACTTTTCTCGCCAGTGTGTATCCTATACATTCTGTTAAGAAGTGTTCAACAGTTAATATAACATTGCAATGTTTACAGGTGGGAGGGTACAGTCCTTTCAGGAGATAACTGTGGGTTAATTTAGTGTGGCCAATTCTCATTCTTGCCAAAACTACTTCCTCCCTCCTGTTCAGCCTTTCAGGGGTTTTCCAAGTATTTAGAGTTCATTTAATGTTTCTTAGTTTTGTTTCTGTTTCTAACCATTCCTTAGTCCACATTGTTAATATTTGTTTTTTAATAAATACTTTTAAATCTTGTTTTACAGATGTATAATAATTTCTGGAAGAGAAATAATTGTTTCTATAATTTTTATCGCCCTGATTTTGGCCCGAATTCCAGGCCAAAACTTCGGCAAAAGCAAAACTTGTTATCTTTTGAAAAATGTAGTTTTATTAGGATACCGATACTGAATCGTGACTCTGTCTGCCTTTGTGTAGACTTTTCTTCTCTTCCTTGTCCCATGATTATAAGATACAATTAATAAACAACGGCTCATTTAATCAGCATCGACTTACAGCATATATTAATCACACCCAAAAAATTAAAATAAGATATTAATGGATTTAAAGTAAAACAAACTATCTATGTTCTAAATACTACACAATAATGCAAAATATAAAGAAAACATTGTTTTAGAATAAATATAAATAGTAACAAATAATTCTTTACAAAAAGTCTAAATCTCATATTATGCAGTACTGAATCATATAATCTTGAAGGAAAGAAGAAAACGTCGGAAAGCATGCTACCAGATATAATCCTGACATCTAATGAGCTCCGTCTGCCACGTGTGCCCAGCTCAGCAGGTTACGACACGAGAAGATTTCCCGCAAAAGTACATTCATTCATAAAGATACTGCTGACTGAATCGTTGTTAGTATATTGCAATGTTTTTCTGATTTTGTATTAATTCTTTCATCAAATTAAAATAGAGAGAGGAGGATAAACAAAGAGAGAGAGGAGAGAGATAGAGAGAGAGAGTGAATAAGAGAGTGATATCGATAAAAAAAAAGGGCGACAGAGAGTAAGAGAGTGAAAAAATAGAGGGAGTGAGAAAAGAAAGAAAGAGAGGAAGTGATATGGCTAGAAAGTGTGAAAAGAGTGATTGAGAGTGTGAGAGAGAGAGAGATAGAGAGGTAGTGAAATGGATTGAAAAAGGAAGATAGAGAGAGAGAATGTGAGATGGATAAAAAGAGAGTCGAGAAAGAGGAAGTGAAATAAATAAGGGGGAGAGAGAAAAGAGTGCAAGAGAGGGATTGAGATGGATAGAAATAGAGAGATCGGCGGAAAAGGAGTAAAATAGATTAATATATGTGTTTAGATAGATAGGAATGAGGAATAGAAGAAATAAAAATGAATAATGAAACCAAATAAAACGAAAGTCCTTAGGTCTTACTCTTGATAAACGATTAACATTCTCTCAACAGGTCAATGAAGATTGTAATAGAGCCAATAAAATCCTCTGCCAGATTTATCCTTATCTATCTATATATATATAAAAATCACGTGTCTGTCTCTTTTTCTGTTTGTCTCTTTGTTTGTTCCTTATACAAATCTACACCGTTTGACCGATTTTGACCAAACTTGGAATAATGGTAGGTCTTGATACGAGAAATCTCCTAGGCTAGGTCAAAAAAATCTACCAGCTCTCTGTCTCTATGTTTGTCCCTTATACAAATCCACACCGTTCGTCCGATTTCGACTAAACTCGGTACACATGTAGATCTTAATCTGGGGAGTGTCGTAGGCTAAGTCAAAAACGTCTACCAGCTGTCTGTCTGTATGTTTGTCCCTTATACAAATCCACACCGTTAGACCAATTTTTACGAAACTTGGTATACATGTATTTTTTGATACGGGGGGTGTTATAGGTTAGGTCAAAGTCGTCGAGGACTCACAGATGGGAGGCCACGGGTTCATAACAGTTACAGATTCGTGTTATTAGATTTTAATAATACTTATTTGGTGTCTAATTTATTTAGGCTTTTCTATATGCAGAAAGTAGGCGTATCATGGCACGCCGGGTAACGGCTAGTTTCAATATAAAATCAAAACTCTGCTCTGATAATAAATTACAACTTTATAAATCTACTATCAGACCCGTAATAACATATGCATGTCCTGTGAATGAATGAAATAGCCTTTTATATCATCAACAAATATTTACAGTTATTGGAATAATTTTACAAATTAAACGATTAATAATAAAATAATATGAAATAAAACCATTGAATGATAAACAATAACAAATGCATGTCCTGTAGGGAGCGTTATATCAAAAACTATTTCAGAATTAATGCACCAGAATAACATATAACCTACCCAGATATACTCGAATAATGACACTACAAGAAACTTCAAAATTGACTCCTTTGAAAACGTACATCCGGAAACTAACAGTAACGTGTAATCAGAAACAAAACCCACTGATTAAACAAATAGGAAACTACGACAAGTCGACAATACGACGTTACGTAACAAAAGAACTTTTTCTTTTTTTTTTTTTTTTTTTTTTTTTAAGGCGCATCGACATAATTCTTGGCCATTAGCGCCGAGATCCAGGGTGCAACCAGGAATTTTCTCAGCGAGCCCTGAGATGAGAAAATTTCTGGCGCCGGTGGTGATCGAACCCACCATCTCCCGCTTATGAATCTAGCGCGCTAGCCACTAGACCACGGGAGACCCCGTAACAAAAGAACTAAACACATTTTACTGAAATAAATCGACAGAAAGGAAATCTTTTCATAAATAGCACTAGGACGGGAACACAGATCTATATAATCTGTCGTATGAATGAATGTAAATATATTTCGTTACTATCTATAAAATTAATTAGAAAGAAAAGGAAACAATTTACTTAGGCTTGGACAGAGTCCACCGGCCTGAGTGCATATATACAATAATTATTTATTAGTAATACATAATAAAAGTTTACATCTGGAAAAATTAAAGACTTAATATCACCTTAAATAAATAAGAAAAATATAAAGAAATAAAACAAATAAATGAAATAATTAAAAAAATATATTTATAATGAAACAGAGAAAAAGATAACAACAAACACACAATTAAAACATTAATAGTGAATAAATATGACATAAAATAAGTAAATAAAAAACACGTTTCCGCGTCAATAATTATACTGGCTAACCAAAAATTGCCTTAATCTGCCGTATAAACAAGTTTGTTTGTTTTGTTTTTCATCTTAAATTATAGAATTATCATAAGTAATCTGTATGTGCACTAAAAATGTAATGTGTATGTTATATTTTAATATTGTTTAATAAATAAATACAAAATAGATACGAATAGAGAGGTAATGTGAAATGGATAGAGAAAGAAAGGAGGGAGAGAGGGAGAGAGAGAGAGAGAGAGAGAGAGAGAGTGAGAGTGAGAGGGTGGGGAGTAAAACAGATGGAGATAGTGAGAAAAGAGAGTGAGTGAGATGGATAGACGGGGAGAAATAGGTGGAAATGGATTGAAAGAAGAATGCAGAGAGATAGAGAAGGAGAGAGAGCAATGTTTTACGTTGGAAAGTAAATATGATAGGTGAAAGGGAAAGAAGACTATAGAATAACTATTGATGCGAGAAAGGATAGAATTGAGACGGAGAGAGAAGACGAGATCCCCAAGATGGAGAATCCCCTAATCCTAGTAAATAGGTATTTGATCCAGTCCAGCTAGGCTAGGTAAGAACTGCCTGCATGTGGGCGCTGGATATACCCTGTCAACCATCTTATACATACCTCCTTTCTTTAGCCATGGAAAACATTTTATATTCTTTTTACTCCGACCATAATAAAATCAGGCGGTATTTTCGTTATCCACACATCATATATACACATTTCACATTTGAATACTACCAATTTAAAACCTTGTTTTCTACATAGTCTGTTTTGTTGGCTGCTGGAGCACTCATTTCATTTTCATAAGACAAATTTTTATGTTTAAACTAGAATTATTTTTTCATTCTAAGCCCTCAGGTTTAATACCCACTTACCCTCGTCTAGGTTTAGTATCTATCTGAATAAATCATTCACCTAAGTATTCAAATTTTGGTATTGGGTTTTGTTAGGAGAAGACCAATATTACGACCAGAATGTCGGCCCTGTCTATATAGAGAGTTTCAGTGCAAATCGCTAACGTTAAATCACTCGCAAAAAGTATTCTATGCATACATACTCTTTAGCAACATTTCTTTGAAATTTGTTAACAGAAGCAGCTTTAAAATAGGTATCTCCCTGTTTAACTGTATAAATGAATTTATTATGAGTTCCTTGAAAATACCGATTAAATTATCAGGACAGCATAATCTAAGTCCGTTAAAGTAGTTTTCAGATTGTATGAACAACAGAACACCAGAAAAATAAAATAAGACACAAGAAGAACATAACACAATCAAAACGTATACAACAATGATTATATAGAATAAAAACAGGATAAAATCAAGTATTTCTATTGAAGAATACATATTTGCGAATAATGTTTTGTAGATTTTAGATGTGTAAGAAGTATGTCGTTGTATGAGCTACTCTTTAATGTAAGGGATGTAAGCTGCTGCGTTGTCTAGAGTTGGTCAGTATATGTTTGACAGTTCTGTTGCATTGTCAACAAGTGGGTCCTATTCGAAGTCTGGATAAATTTACTTCGTCCTCTCGATAGAATTGACCTTTTATCCAAGCTTTGGTCCTGGTTTTGATGCATCTTAATTTTTAATTCATTTTCAACGAATTTCCTTTCTATCTGTACAGTTAGTTCTTATGGTTTTTCTCAATTTGGGTGTCGTCACTGTGTTTCCTTCTGGTATAGGTCGCCTTGTAGCTAGTTTTCCTGTATGTCACTGCTGTATTTATATCGATCTCCTCTATTTGAATGTATTTATTAACGCATTTAAATGTCTTTGGCATACAGTAGTATTCGATTTGAATAAGTTAGTTTAGTTCCAACTATAATTATGTCAATTGAAATATTCACGAGCTAATAGAAAATAATAATCTTCTATCTGTTTAAAGAGCGGAAAAGTATATAATTGGGGGAGGAGATAATATTTTTCCGTTACGAGAATTAATGGCTGCTTCTATTCTGCACGTCCCTACTTATTAGAATAAGTTATTAAAGTTGATTCTATTTTTATCCAGGTCTTCGACCTGCTAGCTAAATGTCAAGGAATTCGACTAGATTTTAAATTAACTTTATGATTACACGTGTTCCTACTTTCTCAGTGGCTGTTAACAAGATATCAAACACCTTTTCAGTTGTTAAGCAACAAGACTTGATATAAAACATCCCCAAAACAAACTATTGAATATGTTTGTTAACCAGCAAAGTCTGTCGATTAACAGTTTGGGAAAAATATAGGTTTTGTTATTTTTGAACTTTTTTATTTTTTGATTATTTTATTTTAGTTTTTTTTACCATTTGTTGATAAAACTATTTCTTTCGTTTTTTTTTTGTTTTTTTTTCAAAACAAACACTACTAATGTGAACTTATTAACATTTTTTCAAATTCCTTAGGCACTTGTCTATATTATTAACTTAGGACTTCTAATCACGTTCGATACTATATTATTGCTAGTTTTACTTATACACAGCGCATAAGAAATACAGCTCCCTCCGTCGTTAAGTCTTAAAATATGACTTCCATTCTTGCTTTTAAAGATTGCTCATCCAAAAAAGAACGGTTCACTTCTTTTCTCCGCCACGAGGACATTAAACAGACCTTTTAGTGTATAATTAACACCCACTGTATTTTTTCTTTCCTTTTTTCCTTCGTGAAATAAAGAAGAGTTACTCCGTAAAAAAATCCGGGTGGACTGATAGGTCAATCTTGTAAGATTGAATGAAGTGACCTATGCGAGGTTCATTCTCATGATAACCACAATATTTAATCAATAAGAGGATAAGTGGTGGCCTTTAGTAGTAGTCACTACTTTGTGCTGCGATACCTTAACCACAATATCCACCACAACAACGAGGCTTGCTTTGGCTAAGCAACTTGTTATCGGCTTGTTTAGAACTGAGTTGTTTGTAGGATAACTTCCATAATGACCTATTCCACAATTCACTTATTTTCCGCATATATAGTTACGTATATAGATATCTATATTCTTTAATATGTAAGTAGAAGTTGAAGGTGGGGAAGTATCAATGGATTCTTGAAGTTACTAGCAAGAGTTGCTCCACAAAATTGTTTAAAGCATTAACTTATATTTGCGACGTTTCGTATCTGTTTATGTTCATATTCAGACATCTTCATAAAATAGAAGTAAAATGGAGAATAACAGACGAAGAGAAGTTTCCTCCTTATTCTTCTTATTACTTTTATTTTATGTAGATGGGTGATGATCAACCTAAACAGGTTCGAAACTTCGCAAATATAAGTTGCTCCCTAAAATGTTTTAAACAATTTTTGGGAGCAACACCTGCCAGTTACGTCAATAATCCTTAACATTTACTTTTTCAATTAGTGAACTATTCATAGACTAATGAATAGTTGAGAGCTTCTTCCATCCATTGTGGCAAAAAACCCTGCCGATGAAGTCAACTTGATGACAATGTTAACTACAAAATTTGACGCTCCAAAGAGTATAATTCCCGGTTTTCACGACCAGATTTTGGGGCCTTAAATTGGGTCCGATGGCCGTCGCTCGCGAAATCCGATGGTGAAAATCTGGCTCCTTCTCCCGATGTTGGGTGGCGAGCCGGCACACAGTGGTCAAAAATAGCCAAAAAGCGCTCAAAACTTGATTTTTTGAAGTATTTTCTCCGAACCCATTCGCCTTAAAAAAAAAAAAAAAAAAAAATCAGTCCCGTAACAGGCCACAAGGGCCCAGAGGGGCAGATACTGTAGAGGTATCTGATTCCTGACCATACTGCACACAAGGGAGATAGTGTGGTCAATACTATGCTCCGGCCGCCTGATTTTCCCCTTGGCTGCTTCGACTGCTAGTCATTAGCACCCAAGGTACCCATTATTAATCGAATTAATTAAAGGCTGGGTGAGCCTAGGGACGATCTGGGACCCCAAATTCAACCCTCGAACGGCAGCACTAGAAGAAAAAATCTTTAGTGCGCGCTCGGGTTTTGAACCTGGTCCTCCAGTTCATTAGTCGAGTGCTCTACCACTGAGCTAACCCCGCCCCATTCGCCTTAAATATATGTTTAATATCTCGTGAGAGTGCCATTTCTTGAGTTTTAGGCCCCCACCGTTGATTGCAGAACGGTGGTTAATCTTTGAAATACTCGAAACGAAGAAAATTTCCCAAATCCTCATGTACCAAAATCGTTCCTTCAACTTTACTTTTTCAGACCGATAAGGTTGACGCGTTTTTCTTGTTTTAATGGGAAGTTCGAAGGGCAAAAAAAATATTTTTGTATTTTTCGAATCGCCTTCATGGACGGGGATACTAAAAAAGTAAAAAAAAAAAAAAAAAAAAAATACACGTGCCAAATTTCGTTTTGTCATATAGCTTTTGCGTCTCTCGGATTTCGGGCTTAAATATTCCGTGGACATGTATAGAAAGACCCCAGGCTAAAATTAGCTGCATAAGTCTGCCTACTTCGATACTAGAGGTGAACGAACTCGATAAATGACTAACAGACAGACGCGCGTTATCTCTATGTAAACATTGGAATCAAATCGAAGACGGATTTTTTTTTTGCAGTACTCAAGTCAGTGTTGACTGCAAAAAATGCCTCAAGTGATCCTAGTGAAAAATCGTGTCCTAGTTAAAATATTGTTGAATTAAAACGACAAAAGTGTACTTTCGGTATGCGAGTATTTGACAGATCAATTTCCAATAGCCGATGAGCATATTTCGTTACTACTACGGAAATTATCTCAAACTGTTGTGCTGGAATTTAAAAAAAAGTTGGCTGAGATAGGAGCAGATGTATTTTTTCTTTTTTTTTAATTGGTTTTGACCCCCTAAGCCGGCTTGCTTTAAGCCGAGTGCAGTTCAGTGGCGGGGGCGACCACAAAAAAATGTTTCATGTGAGTGACTTATGAATACCTTCATTGTAGTTATAAGACTGGTAAGTGTGCACACTTTCAGGTTTCTAAATCAACAATATCACATGTCATTGAGTTTTGAGCGCTTTTTGCCGGTTTTTGACCACTGTGCGGCGGGGAGGCCGTGGCGGATTTCCAACCATTTCGGTAGGAAGACTTGAAACAGACCACGCCCTTGCTTGGTCGCTCAAAGCTCTTGTCTAATCTATTGACTGTTTTTTATTTACGTGTTTTGTAGATTTTCATTTCATTTTGGGAAGTGGATTCTTCACAACTATCAGTAAAAGACGTTTTGGCACAAAATTTTGGGGTGTATAAATTTTAAAAATATTTGACAAATGAATATAAAATGCGAAAAACCAAGCGCTTGCCTTCTTACTTGACGTTTACGAGAAACTAAAGCCAGAAGTGACATTGAATTAAGAGATGAAGTAAACATGAGAAAAAACGTAAAATACGGAGCTAAACATTTTCAGATTAAGATCCTGCCATGTCATTTTCTTCAGGGAAAAAGAGGATTTCCTAGGCTAGGTCTATTAGGATCTAGAGCAGATAAAAGATAGTTGATAGGATTTCTAAATTGATTCCTTTCAGATTGGATTCGCCGGGTAACATTCTCATTTCTAGTAATCAACTTCTCTTAGCTATCTCTTTAGACGGGCACTTTATTCTTAAAAGCAGAAGGAAAATCATCTTACCTCAGGGCCTAAATATTCATTCAAAAAATAAATAAAGTCGCTTGAATTAACATTGGGATGATAGTCGTATTTATAGAATAACATTGACACAGCAAGTGTCATTGCTACTAAACGCAACAAGTCCTACAAATGTGATGCTTTGTTTGTTGCTAATCATTCATAAAATCTACGTAAAATACGTTTTCGTCTTTTAGAAACAAATTTTCCAGTGAATGAACATTTTAATGAACACAGAGACTATTCGTGAACTATTAGAAGAAAAAATCTGTCTCATTGTTACCATTCTGAAACATCTTAAAATAAATCCATACAATGGGACAAAATTTACTGTACTTAGAAATTAATAAAAGATTTTGGTTAGCGACAACTTACTTCCGAAAGTTACTACTCTTCCAAAAAAAACCTGCAGGTTGCCGAAGCTCACAAAAGTTGTCAAATTTTATCAGCTATCCAACGGTATAGCTAAGAAGTGAGATTATCTCTCAATCTCTTAATGTAATTGGAATGGAAGAGGAAAGAAAAAACTAATATCATGTTTATATTTGTTCTACAAAGGATTCATGATGGAATTTACATTTAATAATTAATGACGGCCTTGCTTTTATGTTTAATGCAAAAAATAATATAAACTGGCCTTCTCATTGCAGAACAGACTGACGGCATCTCGTCATCACCACTCAAGTGCCCTTCGAATGTCTTAATGGTTAGCTCCCATCACTGCACATGGCTCGGAAATCCTTGCTATCAGGTGGGTTATGTTCAGAAGGGATACTTTGTACTCCTCAGACTTAAGCCTACCCCAAACGAAAAAGGTGACAAAAACTCAGGGCTTCGGGCCGGCTAATGTACAGGTCCAAATCTCCCAATCCATCTTCCAGGATAATGTTCATTCAGCAAGTTTATTGTTTATTAATATTCTCTTTCGTCCCATATTAGAGCTACTGACACAGATTGTACTCGTTATAGTAACGGTTAATTTGCAAAAACCAATAATTGTGATACACATTTAGAAATAATGGATTTAGGTCGGAAAATGTTGAGACGGCCATGGGAAAGAAATTTAATTTGAGGAGATGGTAGTGGTTGATTTCCCTTAGGGATTGCGTGGGTCCTTCACTATGGGTGCTTGGTCCTCTCTCTCTCGGCTCTCATTCATAATTAGCACATTCCACTCTTCTCTCTCTCTCTCTCTCTCTCTCTCTCTCTCTCTCTCTCTCTCTCTCTCTCTCTCTCTCTCTCTCTCTCTCCTCCCCCCCCTCTATCTCCCTTCTTCCCTTTCTAATCCTAAATAACTTCCTATAGGAATAACAGTCACGCCAAGCTTTAAATAAACATTAAGCTTGACTCAAAAAGGAACATTATTTGTAGTTATTCGAAACAGGGTTTAGGAATTAAAATATCAAAAATACAAAATTTAAATTAAATTTTCGAAACGATATGCCCATAAAAATCGTGAAGTCATCGCGATTCGCAGTCAGGGGTTTAGTTACACAGTAAATGGTCTAAAAATCCTATATATTTGTTTACTCTTATTAAAAAGATTTTGCTTTTCATTCCTGAAAGTATGAAATAAAATTATAGGAAATATTTTTGAGTAAAGACAATGCCGTTGAAACCATGTGTTGTTTATATTCTTAATATATTTCCTGCCTAGAATTCCGAATAGCTGAATTTGTCTTCGTGCCCTTTCTTCCGAGACGTTATTACATCTTAAAGTAATATATTTGGAAAAGTATTGTTTTTTTTAACATATCCCTTGATAATACTTTTGAATCCAGTTTTCTTCTTCATATGCTGCTAGCAATGCTGTTTTCTTTAACTAGAGGTTTATCAGGCTTGACGACTATTCATAACCAAGATAAATGTTCGGGGGAAGAAATAAAAAAAAAAATCAAAGAAGGATATTTATTTAATTTACTTCCCTTTGTATCCAATGTTTAAATAAATGTTACATACATTTCAAAACAAATATTCCTCCATAATTAGCCTTGTTTCATTTAAAATAATTAATTACAATAATTTTTACAAAATCCCTAGAATGTATATTTAATTCTCAGCTAACACTATTTTAATTTACCTTATGAATTATCCCGGAGTCATTAAACTTTATAATATAAAGTATTATATTTTTTTTTCTAAATAGTTAATATATAATTAAATTTATATTTTTCAATAAAACTGAACAATAAAAGAAGGCAGAAAAAAACATTTATTTATTTATTTTATTTAACGATGGACCACAGTCACTTTGTGTTTACATGCTGAAAATTAAACATTTACCTTGGTTTATAAAACACTTCATTTATTTCATAAAAGGGCTTATTTCAGTTTGCTAAAATGCGAGCCGAACGCGTGTGAAGTGTTTTCATGTGCCTCATAACTCCCCTGGATGTACGATCAAAGAAGCATGGAGCAGAACAGCAACAGTAAGTCATTTTATAATCATTTAGAATGTTTTTGTTTGTTTTTTCAGTTTATAAATTAATGTATTTTTTTTAAATTGTTCAGGGGCATAATTTGTAGAATAACTTCCATATTTATGTCTTAGTATGTTTATTATTTTCCATTTTGGTCTAAATTTTATGTAATTATGCCTCTGTCTATACAAACAATATTTCAATAAAAATGAGTTTGGAATACCATATTCAATTAAACAACATTAGGAAATTAATAGCTATATATTTTCTTGTAGTATTTATTCTAAGTTTTATTATTTTGTAAGGACCTTATTTAAACGTTAAAGTCTATGAAATCGAATTAACACTGTCAGTTAATTTATTACTTCACACTATATATAATTATTATTATATTATTAGGTTTTCCTAAAAAATGTAGAAATTTTAAGATTAGGTTTTATCTTAATTGTTTTAAGTTATAATGAATACAAAGGATATTCTTGGTTATGTAAATAATTATGATAAAACCTACTCCTGTAATTTTACTCAGGCATTTTAATCTCCTAAAATAAGAAGGCCGAATAAAATGATTTACGAAATGTGCATTATTTAAATATTTTTTTCCGTTGCACTTGTAGGATATTATCTAAAGTTATATCGTACTAGAGTTGTGGAAAAATTAACATAATGTAATCAGTACATTGTCCTTTTTGATGGGAGGAAATAAAAAGTAAGGAATTCTTAGTGTATTCAGTAAGTCAAGCCGTAGATCTTCATAGTTAGAAATGAGCCTTCAAATGCTTTTGAGTACTTCCCCAAGAGTTTGGCACTATTTTCCCTAACGGTAGGAGCCTAATCCGTAGCTTGCCTCTGATAAATTCAAAATGGCTGACAGCCCCCCCCCCCCCTGAAAAGTTGGAGGAAGCTGAAGTCCTCCCCCCCCCCGCCATTAGACTGTATAATTTTCGGCTTAGGCCTGCTAAGTGTCCGAATAAACAGGTAGTTGTGCCTTGGCGCACGCCAAATCCCCATCAATATACTGTCCGTGTTTGATCAATCACTTCCTATTTCAAGGGAGAAACATGTTTTTACCTCAACTATATCTGCACATTAATTATTTGGTTCTGTTTTAGTTTTATTCTTTCATGTTTAATACATTTTATCATTACTTTGATTCAAGAATATTTGGTTTAACTATACGAAACAATGATATTAGTATTTTTACTTATTATTAATTTATAAATTTAAAATATAATTAGTCATATACTGATATTATTATTTATGAACAAAACTACAATACTGGTACACAACTGAGATATTACATTTATTATTACTGAAAACTACAATAAGAAACCTAATTAATAATATTTATTAATAATTATGCAAAACTGCCAAGGAACAAAACAATCACTGTCATTTCTGTACTTCTGACCGATGATTAGTCATTACTTATGGAAACGATATTTTACATTAAACGTACGCCACAAAATTTCACCTGACTACAATTTTTCATTATAGCATGTCATTAATTGTATTTTTTTCCCTCTTTTTATTTAAATTTTGTATTAATAATTTTTATGAAATTACATTCATTTTCTCGATTGTAAAATATGATTATTGTTTTTATAATGTCACCGTTATTTATTGTTTCCCCTGAAAATAAAACTTGTTTCAAGTCTGGTATTTACATTAAGGCCTTCAAATATGCTAATTGCCTATTTGCGATCCGGCATTACCAATAAATAATGATGACATTTGGTTTTTTGATTGTTTTTGTTTAATACATTGCTATCGATTCCAATGATATATATATATATATATATATATATATATATATATATATATATAATTCTTTTTTTTTTTTAAATAATTTTCATTTTAAAACACGAAAAATTGAAATGGTATTCCAAACTTATGAATTATGTTTTTAATTTATGATTTATTTCATGTTTAATGGTATTTGAACATGTTGTGAGGTTTTATTCATGTCATATCTCTACCTCTCGTTATTGTTGGGTCATACATAACAAATTGTACAACGCAATGGATTTTAAAAATCTTTAATGTTTTAATATAATATGCTAATTTTGTTGTTGGTTTTAAGTATTATATAGGTATACAATTTATTTTTTTTGTACATCATATATTGTTCGATTTACTTTTAAAATGAATCTCATGGATCATTCAAGGGACTGAATTATTCCGCTTTATAATTTCAAAAAAAGTCGCTTGTTATTACATACCTTCTGTGTATGTGATAACTTGTCTGGATGCAAATTGAATTAATTTTTTTTTGTTTTTATTTTTCGGGTTAATTGCTTATTGTATTGGCTTAATTCTATTAAAGAGTTCAATTAGAATAATAAGTATTTTAATTAAATAATTTATTTATTTTATTTTATTGATTATATTCTCCTTATCTTTCGCAAATGGCATAAACGATAGCACTTTTAAGGTTCATCGAACTCATATGTGGTCAATAACCGGGCTGCTGTAAGGTTTCATCCGGCCTACGATACATTTTGAAAAATCCAATTAAAAAAAATAATACTACTCTACTTACTCACACTCACTCCAAATGAGGAAGATTGAGTGAATTGGGGTTTGTCGCTTGCTCCTGCCGAGTGGCGGCGACATCAACGACTAAGGCGGCAAACTGCAAAGTCTTTGATTTTATTTTGGACCATCTACGCATCTAGCGAACGTATTTAAACACGAAAGTGTCAAATGTTTCTCCTACGCGATCTAACTCATCTGTTGGGTTGATTTGAATTTATGTTATAATATTTTGTTTAATTGCTTAGATATGAAATAATTAAATAAATTAAGAAATAACTCTGCGAATTTTCGTTATAGACGGACGGTCAAAAAATAAAAAAGTTCACTAAATAGGTTCAATAATTTTATTTCTTCCCTACATGTTTCGCGCCCTGTTGGTGCCTTTTCAGATGAACAAGTTACAACTATAAGAACTCATAACCTCAACTTGAGGAGGAGAACCTTCCACATGTTGAGCCACGTCCAGACTGGACAAGTTAAACCGTACCCGACAGTCAAAGAATGGTTGAAATTCGGCTAACATGATATTTTTAGAAAAATCTATATTGCGAACGTTTCTGCATGCTCTTTGGGAGTCTGCTTCAGCCATAAATGCCTCTGTGATGGAGGAAGACCACGATAACTGTTAGGTTACCATGGATATGTGCTAGCTTACAATATCTATGCTAACCAAAACGTCATCGTGGTCACCCTTTCTCACCTAGGCAGGCATTTAGTGCTGAAGAAGGCTGCTAAAAAGCATGGCGAAACGTTTCCAATGTAGATTTTTCTAAAAATCTGAGGTTTTCTCTTATCCAAATTCCAACCATTGTTTGACTTCCAGCCATTCAGTAATGTTTTCGATACTCCTTAGTTCAAGATTGTATTTATCTAATGTTATAAAAAACGTAGCCCCTGTATGAGGTGCCGTCCTTAGTTTCAACTTTTCTAAGCCCGTTGCATCCCTAAATACTTAGCCTGGATGATTTCATTGGTGTTTATAGGGCATAAATAAGGAGTGGAGGGAGAGAAAAGGAGCTGTGTCAACATCCGGCAGCCGTTCGACCAGGGAAAATCTTGTTTGAGCTAATTCCTACACCCCGTCGGCAATCCTCTACACAATACCTTGTTATTCCATTAGCTCTCATCGCCTTAGTCAACAATCGATACATCGTCATGGCACCGTCTTTTAGTTACTTCCCACTGCAAGGGTAAACAAGATTTCCAACTGTGAAATTCAACGTTCAAGTCGATATTTTGTTTTCGGGAATCGTGAAAAGCACTTGACGTTGAGAGTTTCTTATTCCATGTATCGGGCGTCTTCTTCTGGTTGTAGCCATTGCGCATTGTAGCAACAGAACATGGTAAATCGAATCCTGTAAAGCATTGCCTTATGAGGTGCCCTCTCATTGCCATGGCACGGAGCATGTTTTGAACTCACTTTAATGTGGCGAAAAGGCGAATCGCCTTACAATTAGTTCCTCATAAACAAACGTTCCAGAAGGTCAGTAATAAAATAACACAATGATTTACGCTCGAAATCGTTTTTCCTGGCTCTACGTAATTCACGGCCTTCTGGCCTCTCTTAGATGCTTATAACTTAAACTATTCTGGAGACATGACTAAAAATTTAAAACAGCCCGTTAGGCAGTATTGTCTCCGTCGGGGACTATGGAAGATATAGCAGTCCCGTGGACTTTTCATAATTTTTAATGCTGTGATCAAAAGCAGATTTAGATATAGGCTTTCGAAGAGGCGTCAGAAGAGTGAGATAAAGCAAGTAATAAACAATTTACAGCACACGTAATTGTTTTTTTTTTTTTCTTGTTCTTCCGCTAGAATTAAGCAGTTTCAATGAAATAGAAGTCCATATATATACTCACACTTCATATATTTAAAAGATTATGTATTTACAATCGAAGTTTTGTAATCAGCACACAATAAAAAACAATTTCTGAGACAAACTTACATTTACGTTTTGTTGGGTTTTATGAGTAATACAATACGAACAAAAAGAGTTTTTCAACAAGTAAATGATAAAAATATAATAGAATAATATTGGATAATGAAAATTTAATTATTTTCAAAACCATAAAAAAATAAAATAAGATTTTCAACTGTTTGAAAACTGTAGCATTATCACACAACAGGAGGCCCGGTGTCCGTGAGTGCTAAGTCGTATGCACTCCGTGCCTAAGGTCGTGGGTTCCATTCCCACTAAGTGCGGTGGCTTTTCTTTAGAAAAAAGAAAAGGCATCAGCCTTATTCTGGCTAGAAAAGGGTGTTAACCTATAGATAACCCTTCCTAAAATTCTTAGTGTAATAATAAATGGACGTTAAAATTTAAATAAATATAACACAACACAAGATATAGCATGATTTGAGTCGACTTAGCAGGCACTTATTAATAATTAAAATGTAAACGTTTTCACACCATACCTGCGACAGAACATCTAATCTCCTTTACCTCTCTGTATTACTAGTAATATTTCTTAGCTTCACTTTATTATTATAACAAGATCCCATTCCGATCTTCTTGTCTTACTCAATCAAATCTCACTGTCCGATCCAGTTAAAAAAAAAAAAAAAAAAAAAAAAAAAAATCTTCCCTTTAGAAGATTGAATGTTCTGGACAACTGGGGAGGGCCCCTGGCCACTATCGACCGCCTCACCAACAAGTGGGCCCGCCACTCTTCCAAAACTTTCTAGTTCTCTCATCCCCACTATCTCAAAGACTCATCTCTCTCCCACTCCCTCTCACTCTCAATCTCACCTTCTCTCCCTCTCCCTTTCTCTCTCTCCCTCTTTTTCTCCCTCTCCTCCAAACACCATCAGAGAGTCTAGGAAAGAAAAGTACTTCGGTGGATTTTCGGCCCTGTCAAGGCTGGGGAAGTATGGAAAATGCGAAAGAACCAGGAGCTGAAAGACCTCTATGGCGAAGCTGACATTGTGATGTTTATAAATCCTTGCCAATTAATATGATTTAGGTACGTCAAGAGGACGGGCTATTTGTCCTCGACCAATGTTTATTGGAATTGTCTACAAAAAAAAAACACAAAAAAAATTATATAAAAAAATTATTACGCAAAAATAAATTCAGACTGTTCAGGTACAATAAAACTTGAAAATGCCTCACAGATGATCACGAAAATGTCCACTTGCCACGCATGCTATGAACTACGCATAAATAGAAAACGTAGACAAAATAATCACTTCAGAGAATTGAAATGAAAATGATTCTGTTCCGCTTGAACTCTGGTAAGAAATGATTTCAATAACGGTAAAAATTATCAGCAACCAAAAAACGCACAATTAGAGTAAACTAGAATATATTTGTCTGTGTCAAACATCTAAGAGTACATATCGCACAAGTATTTCTAAAGTGACACAACTCAAAATAAAACTCAACTGAAAATGTGACACACTTGCCTATGTAGGGAGAGCCTAGATTTATGACAGGAAGGGTAACAGAAGTGCCTTCTGGTGTACAAGCTCTGATGCTAGGTACATACAGTTTGATGGTTGATAAATGTATATTTACCTTGTCTTTCAGAGTCCTGACTATGACGGTGTAACTAAAACCGATTTTTGAGTTGTGTCACTTTAGAAATACTAGTGCGATATGAAAAATACGAGGATCTCCTGGTGGAAAAGAGATAAAAGAAATGAATTTTTATAGTGAACAAAATGGAGGACCTATTGCCAATAATTAAAGGACTGGAATTCAAGATTACAGAGATACAATCTGCTTAAAACTCTATTTCATCTCAAAACTCGTGATCAGATAGCAAAATAACTAAAATTTCCGAAAAGATGCGACTACTGCAATCATAACAGCCATAATTTGAAGCAATCTGACAGACAGTATAGTATTAAAGAGCAAAAAAGAACTAAATAAAGACACCCTTAATGAACTATGTAGCGCGTTATATTTGTCCCTGAAAGGAGCACATGTTTAATTGGTAACATTCCTACACCGAAATTCTCTGGTTTCAACATTAACTTAATAGTGGAATATCCAAATGCCAGAACTGGAATGCAAGTGGACTAAATTATATTCTGCATTATTCGTACAAAACGTTCACATCTCTTCATAAATACCTATTTCGTGTGACGAATCATTTGACCAGGTAAAATATATGTAACATGTAAAACTAAATGTAGGTACATATTGTATATCCTCTTTGTAAATAAAAATTTCTTCTTCTCTCTTGACCAGGGCTAGAAGAAAACTAGGTATAAGACATTTAAAGCTAGAAATAATGAGCGTATGTAATATATATATATATATACAGGATTTTATGCATAAAACACAGGAGATTATAGGCGATTACATATCTTTGGATAATCTATAAACTCTTTATTGAATTGAACCTTATACAATTGTTGGGAGGGTCGTTGGCTTTGAGTGTTAAGGTGTGAGCAATTAACACTCAGTGCCAAGGGTCATGGGTTCGATTCCCACTAGAAGTGGTGGCTTTTACGGGGGAAAAATAAACGGCATCATCCCTATTCTGGCCAGAATGGGTGGTGAGCTATAGATAACCCTTACTAAAATTCTTAGTTAATTATAATATAAGTTAAAAAATAAATTTAAATACAATTTTGGATCATTCTTCTTCTTGGATGTTCTTTACTGATTGGTAGAATAAGGCGTGTTCTTCAGTCCGGCTCCAGGACGTAATTCATTGGGTATTGAGCTCTTTTATTTGTTTTAGTTATTTTTGTGGGGGGGGGTCGGAGAAAAAAAAAATCATATGTTTTAGAAAAGTGGTTTCTTTGCGAATAGTAATGAGTTAAATGAAAACCCTAGTTTTTAGCTGACTGATGTAAAAAAGTAAAAGGTTTTGGAATCGCTTCATAAATAAAATAAAGCTTATTATTGTTCCCTTCTGAATTGACTGATTGGAGAATTCTACTAAATCGTGCCGTTTACTCTATTTTAATATGACTATTGGCCTCTTATGAGGAAGTTGTAAAATTGTCTTCCATGTTCAGGCGTTAATTCAAAGAACATATCTGTGATTTAAAAGTCGTTGTTATCGTTTTTAAATTCCATGTGCTCTCAAAATACACAGAGAATGCGAATATGCTTCAATTGGGCAATATCGTGTTCGTCATAATAACTCATTTGTTATTGGCAGTGACAAACTTATAAGAAATTAACATAATTTCCCAGTTTAATGACTAATTAGATCTCATTTTATGAGAACTACCAAGATTAGATGAAAAATATATAAATACATATGAAAATGATTGTTCCAAGATAAAAGAATAGAGGTGCAGAGCCCGCCTTAGGTTTCTGCTCTATTTCCCAAACTGAAATTGATCTATGCCATTATACTGATTGGAACGTGTCCGGCCTTCATTCCATTCATCATAAAGTCACCTTGATAAGACGGGCTTATTTTAGTCAGGAAAACATTAACAACAAGCCTATAAACAAGGTTGATTGATTAGTTCAGTATTATTTTCTTTCTTTTTATAATTGGAGATTCCAAAGAAAATAACCTATTTATGGTTGATATCATTTAGTAGCCTTTTAAAATGTATGCCATATTACCACTAAATTATGATCTTTTTACTTGACTTATAAGATAAAGATTTTTTTTTTTATCACCAAACTCTCATGATCACATGTAGTTAAATTTTATTGCTGCTTATTCTGTAGGGGTGATCAAAAAATCCCTAAACTATAAAACATATTTCTAACTTTTCATTTAATGATTCTATTACGGTGGGACTGAGTAGTTTTTTTGAATACGAACATTCTTTCAGTTTTGGCAATTTTGATACTAGAATAATAAATATAGAAACTAGCATATTTATTTTGTTACATACATGTTATATGTATGTTAGTTTCTATAGAATCTATACAAATACCAACAAAAAAAAAATAAAAAAGTCACAATTCTATACAGATAATAAAATTCTAACGGATCGCTGTCTGTACATGGAAGATGTGAGGGGAAAAATACTATTTGGGGCCTTTTTCAACGCAATAGTACCCGAAAAAATGATTGTTAGATTTTTTGTCTGTTTGGCTGTGCGCGCTGATCTCAAAAATGGCTCATCCGATTTAGTCGCGGTTTTCACTAATATATTTTGGTTAGCTTCAATTAACATTTTGGGGTTTGTTTCAAATCAATCGGTTCATAAATAAAAAAGTTATGCCAATGTCAAGAATCACGTCGAACATTTCAGGAACTATCGTTAACACGATACATACTTTTAGTCACTTGGTATATATAGTACTCTCCTAGCAAAATTGGTTCATCTGGAGTGGGGGGGTTATTCCGGACTCAAAGTAGTTATTCACCCATACCGGCCGTAATTATTGTTGTATTGCAACAAAACTCGGAATTCCTTGTGGACATATTAATAGAAAAATATAAGTCAGTATCCACGCGGACGATGTCGCGGGCACAGCTAGTATTAAATACGATTATATAAAAATTAACATTCATTATGCTGCCATTATCAACCAATTTTCATTTCAATTAATCAAATACACTGTTTGGTATTTTTATAGGTGACAAAAAGCGAATATTTAGAGAACACACAAAAAAACGTGGTCTCGAGACAGGACGAGTCCCGCTCATAAATACGTACGAAAGATTCCCACACATGGATAGAAATAATTAAATATAACTCTGAAAGTACTGTAGAGTGAAACTAAAAAATAATAAGTACGTGCAGTTTCAAAAGCCGGCAGGTGGAGAAATTTCCCTATGGTAAGGCTACGGGGTTGGAAATGGGGATACAGGAAGGGGAGAAAATGACAGCCATAATCTTGCTTTTTCCAACTGCAGTAAGCCCAGAATTTGACCCGGACAAAAAGGGAAGCCGGAAGCGAATAAAATTGCTCCTCCATAAAAGGACGACGCACCTGAGCAGGCTAGAATAACGAAGCGAGCCCCTTTCTCTGAATCTTAACTGAGACTGACTGGTTAAGTCCTAGACAGATAGGCTGCGAGTCCAAGGAACAGGCAGGATACAGGCTCATGGGCTTGTTACGAACATCGCACAGTGGGCAAAAATCCATTTTTAGGCGGACAAAATTATTTTTTTGTGTTTTGTGACTGAGTATGGTAAAAATCTTAAATGAATTCTTTGACCTATAGTTTTTAGAATAGCCAACAATGTAATGTTGTAGACACACACGGGGGTAGAGTCTGTTATCGCACGAGTTGGTAAAACTTTTCCGTTCGACCTGAAATACTAGACAATATTTAGTGGGCGATATGTAAAATATTTTATATGAATTTTGTCCTCCTAAAAGGTGATTTTCGTCACTGTGCATCGCCTGATATGCGCATCATCCCTTCTTCCACGAAAAAAGACGGGGAGGGAAAAATCCACCCTCTCTCGGTATTTCTCACTTCATCGTGTAAAAATATAGAACATCCACATTAAACGTTTTGTTAAAAATCACCAATTTACAAGCAATAAACATTTTGCAATCGGTATGATTGGTGTGATGGTCTATTCAATCACAGGTCTATTAATGGTTTCAATTTTTCCCCTCCTCATAAAAACAAATCCAGATGATATTCATATCAATATTTCATTACTATATTGCAGACGGCCAGTTTACATTTGGGACAACAATAATAAATAAAAATAAATTTTGGAAATATTAAATACAGCTATGATAAAACAGAAGTAAGTGGATCCATGATCTATATGAGAAAATGAAAGCAAGTTTATCTTGAATTCCTGTAATTATATCTTAGTTGTTTCCTTGTTTTTATATAGATTGATAATAGCGTGAGAAGAAACGACTACACTAAACCCCTAAGCTAGCTAAAGTTTATAGAACGGAGTTGATTTGTTGTTCAGAAACTATCAGAAAGAAAATAGTAAAAATGTTTTTTCATTCTTCGTCCTGCCAACTCTACTCACAAACATATAAGAATGACTTTTTTTTTACTTATATTCTTCGGGATCTCCCCGTGTTCTAGTGGCTAGCGCCTTAGATTCATAAGGCGGCTTAGGTTCGATTCTTCCCTGGATGTCGGTACTAATGGCCTAGATGTCGAAGCGCCGAAAAAAAAAAGAAAAAAAAATTATATACTATATATATTTTTTTTACCAATAATGTCAGGACATTTGCCGGAAAAATCGTAACACTGACATTTTTATGTTCATAGGCTCGTAGATACACATTTCGTCCTTAATCTACGGAAACTGAAACCATTTTTAAGGCGATATCTTTAACCGTTTTCGATAAAAGCGAATAAACCTAGTTTTCCTAACTATTTTTCAGTTTGGTTACTTAGAAACGATGAATTCATATGAAAAGTTTCATATGAAACGTATAGATGTATTACATACATAGTAGGATATTAAAATTTGGAGTTTAATTAAAAAATATATTTTCTTAACAGACATGAGTATTTTTTTTGGATTTTCGTATCTTTTCTTCAATATTGTAAAAATGGTTGGGAAATTAGTCTAAGTGGACAATAAAACAGTTCCAAAGACATTTTCAATGAGGCGTACCCAGGTGGAGAAATAGGTGCTGAAAACTTTGAGGTGTTTCTTTGCTTTGAACGATTCTTTACGTTTGTTTTCCCCAGTGGTTTATTGCTTATTGATTTTGTTGGTTGAAGCAGTAAAAGGAATTTTCTTAGTAAAACAAGATACTTGAAAAGAAAACGAATTTGAGATTTTTTGTAATAGAGTTGTCCGGCAAGAAGTTGTAAAGTTAGTCAGTAAATTTTGCTACTGTAAGTTTTCAGTCCATGATGCGCCTAGAAGTTTAGGAACGTGTTAGGATCACGCAGTTCCTGCTAGTCAGTTTTTCTAATCATGAGTCTTCTGAAAAGTTGTATTTTCCGTAATAAGCGAATGAATACCCACATTTACACACGAGTAACTAGAAATTTCTCTCTATTGATTATCAGACAAGCCGAGCGTCCTTGTAAGTCGCCCCTTGATTATAAAGGGATCCCAGACAGGTAATGCCTAAGACGTGACTAAATCTGGATGAATGGGGTATCGGGATATGACAAAGGGTTGAATCGATTCGTGGCCCCGCCCTCTCGAGTCTGCTCTTGTTACCAGCTACTTGATCTTTTATTCCTTCAGACGTGTTGAACCTTTAAAAAAATATTGGAACGTCAGTTGGGCATGAAGAAGTTTTTAGATGAATTTAGATTCGTAATCAATATTTGTCAAGGAAATTAATGGATTTTGACGTCTTTAAACGTTGGCATAGCAATTGAAGTGACAAGATTATATTTCCTCAGAAGGTATACAAAGTTTATGGCAACGGTTAGTTCGGTAATTTAGGAAAGAGAATCCTTCAAAATTCATTAAAAACTAACCCAATATACGACAATTTATTGAGATACTTATACAATTTTTTGTTGCGAATAATCAAAAATGAAAGTAACTTCCTCAATAGTAATAGCAAATCGATCCAAAGAAGAAATGGCATACGCCATCTTACACTCGTCCTATCTTTAAATGAGTACACTCATTTAAAGATAGGATGAGCTAACAGACCATTTTATATCGCCCTCTACCAAAACTTACTGAAGAAAATGCAAATCGATCCAAAGAAGAAATGGCATACGCCATCTTACACTCGTCTTATCTTTAAATGAGTACACTCATTTAAAGATAAGACGAGCTAACAGACCATTTTATATCGCCCTCTACCAAAACTTACTGAAGAAAATGCAAATCGCCAACAAAGAGTTGCAGAAAAATCAATAAATAATAATTACACTTTTTTCATATAATGTTTCTCTCTAGTGTGATACAGAAAGCTAAGAATGGGACTAAGCCAACACTTTAAAACTTTAAGCAAGGTTTTCTCCGACTCTGGTGGTTCCATTGGAATTTATTCTTACAAATTTTTCTTATAAGGCATTTAGCGATTGAAGGTGCACTCATAAAAGAAGTTTTGACAATTTTTTTCAATATATAGCCATTTTTTCCCCACGAAACTTGACACTCGTATGTATCATTCCCGTAGAAATACACGAGTCCCTTAACCATCCAAATCGGTCCATTGGGGGAGGGGTTACCCTTGACTTGAATTTCTAATTTTCCCATTCCGGCCGCAATTTTTGTCTCATTGCGAAGAACCTCAGTATACGACGTGAGTACTTATCTACAAATAAAGATGTGTTGTAAAAATGAACTAATTTGGTTCATCAGGAGGAGGGGTTTACTTATAACCTTATCGTACGTAATTATTACTTCCTTGAACGAAACACAGTATCTAAGATGCTTCACCAATAAGTAATATGTGTGGTAAGAAAATCAAAATTGCTCCATTAAAAGTTGGGATTAATTCCGAAAAAAAAAATCGAATGCATTTTATAATTAAGTCAGTTGTTCATTAAACTTAGGGATTGAGCAAAAGTATTCGTGTTTATTTCAAATTTATTTATTTTGAGAAATGAGCTTAGTAATGCAGCTCCTGCATGACGGACTTGAGACATTCCGATTCTGATATACAGTAAAACCTCTTTAACCCGGATGTCCGGATAAGCCGGACCAGTTTTGAAAACGAAATTATGTTGTTCAGTGTAGAAAATGAAGACTTTTTTTACAGACGATAAATTGCTATTCTCAGTAGGTAAATTAAGCGTCACAGTCGAAATATAGTTTCGTTTTGCTGCTAAGTTTGGGGTGGGAACTTCGACAGTATTGGAAAAAGATCATAAAAAGCGTTGAAGTCTGTTGTTTCAAGGTTATGTCTAAGGACAGTTTATAGCGGTTATAACCCACGCAGACGCAGTAGCAAATATTGAGAAAAATTGCTGGTGTATTTCGAGACTCAAACCAAAATATTGCCAAATGTACTTCTAATGTTAAAGTGGTTGCGAGATCGTGCTGATCGTAAGCGATACACTAAACTGAAATAGCAGAAGCTCACTGCTTTTTTTTTTTTTTTTTTTTTTTTTTACAAGTTTCTAGGTATATTGATAACAGAGCGAATACATCAACTATTATAGTACTTATAGTGTATGTTTTTAAGGCGAAAGTGTGTCAATAATAATTTCTAAGCTCCATTAAAAATATTTCAGTGATTTACATGTTTTTTTTTTGTTTTTGTTTTTTTTTTCGTTTTTCCGACATTCTCTGGATAACCCGGATTTTCGTTAGCTCGGAACGTCCCTGGTCCCAGTTGATTCAGCTAAACAAGGTTTTACTGTATTTAAGAACATTTAGGAAACGTCAAAAATTCTCTCATGACTACTGATAAAATATCTTTCTACTAACACATCCTCTACTCCAAACGTAATGAATAAGTATACACCACAGCCTTCATGAATGCCCAAAACATCGAACTTCCAAAAATCCAATTTTCCTAATTTTTTTTGGCATTAGTCATTCGATTTTACATGTCAAAATACCCATATAAATTAAATACGGCAGCCGACTATATTTTGAAGTGAGTTTCCATTGTATGATAAAAATATTCTCTCTAGCAGCCATTTTTTTTTATCTAAATTAGTTATGAAGAATCAGGTCAAAGCTAAATACTATATTTGAGAAATTATTGGAGAACGTTGTTCTGAGTAGGGACTAATCCATGATCAGACAAGCCATCGATCAATTTTTAATTAGATGGTTTGGACTTTTATTCCCATCCCCCCCCCCTGACATTTATCCATAAGCCCTCGTCTCGGCCTAACTTTAATACTGCTCCACTGATTGGAACTCTTATACCTAGGCTTCTTTCATTCAATCTCTCTTCAGTTCAATCATTTCGAGCATCTTCTCTACAAACTTTCCTCAGACTTCTTTTAGGTATAATAACTTGTTTTACTCCATATAGATTTAATTCGTCATCCTTAGATATAAAAATATATTTAAACGCTCATTCAATTGTTAAGAGTGCTTAAATTACCATGCGAAATTTGAAAAATAGTCTCTCAGGCTAAGGTGGTATTTTATAATAGTTACCTTTCACTGATAACGATTATTTAGCCGTTTTCGAGATATTTTACAACACGAAATTTTGACATGGAAAATATTATAATCCTAATCCTTAAGCAAGTGTTGATCCTCTCATTTCAACCCATATTCCCAGGTTTCTTCTCGTTTTCTTCAATATGGTTTGAGATTAACGTAATTTTTTTTTATTCCCTTTATTTTTGGATTAAACAATCTATTTATTAATTTTACTTGCTCGCAACTATGGCGAATCATTTGCTTGAACCGAAGAAGTACAATATATAAAAACAATTATACAAGATTGTTAAGATATGCGGGCAAACAGAACTTTCTTATCTCCTTTTAAAATAAGTTTCTTTATCTTGTTTTATAGAATTCTCATAGAAGTGAAGTAGTCTGTAGGTGCACTAAAAATTAACATATGTATTTTATATGTCATTATTGTTTGTTAAATAAATAAAAATAGATCCTGTTATTGAACGGAAAATACCCAATTCATTTCCTTAAATAGTGAAAAAATAATTAAACAGTTTTCGTCTGGATAAAAAGTAATAATACCGTTAAATCTACTTACAGAGTTGCCATCTTGCGTTTACGTATTTACTCATTGCACTATTGACATTCGCTGTCGTAGTACCTATAAGATAATAATAAAAAATGTACTTACTCATAAGCCAATATTTTTTGTTCATTATTTCAATTCGTTGGCTAACTTTTTGTATTCTAATTTATTTTGTTTGTATTATCTTTCCACCTGTCCCTCGAATTTCGATTACTTTTCCATTATATTTTAGAATTAGCTGTATTTTCAACTAATTAAGGGTAAATAGCCTAGGTAGTAATCAAAGTGAAATAACATTATAAATAAATAATTTACGGCCAATTATTTTGCTATTATGGCAAAATATTGTTCGTTTGTTATTTACTTAAGCGGTTTTTTTTATATAGAATTGAATTATGTTCAATCAAAGCAACTTTAACCCAGGTCTTTATAATATATTAAAATGCTTTTCGTTGAAATATTTTCAACAAGAATATAAAGGCTTCCCTTTTTTTTTTAAAAAAAAAAGAAAAAGAAAGCTAAAACCTTTTATTTATTCTTGGGGTAGATAAGTAAAATTATTTTTTTGCAAGTAAAAAAAAAAAAAAAAAACACGGAAAAAGGTTGCTGAGAGGTAGAGTAGGAGCTACCTTATCTCGCTCATGGCCCTTATTTTTTTCAACCTTTTTAAGAGTTTTATCTAATAATGTCCTTTTCGTTTCCCTTCGTAGAACGTTAGCCTTGTAAGGCTTCTTAATTCTTGCAAGGGCAACGTGTGTTGGCATTATGTTTTCGTTTTGTAATATCCACACTTAGATCCATGTTCTAACGTTAGTACAAACACAACCTATTACTCGATAGATCAACCTCTTATATATCCATATAATGTATTACAAAAAAAAAAATGGGATGACGTTTTTATGTCCGCAATTATCAAGTGAATTGTAGCTTCATTTCCTCCATGGCCGTAAAAAATAAAATATATTTTGACTTAATTTTATAAGAACATAGATTTTGGGGCTTCATTATCAAACTCATCGCTAACCTACTTTTCAAGTGTTTTCGCCTACCTATATGAGTAATTGTTTTCACATACATCGCTCATGGAATAATAACGAATCTTAAGAGAATTTCAAGATCCTTCTTGGATCCAAATAAACTTATTTCTTCGTTCACTGTAAGAATACGTTTCTCTTTTATTTAGGAGCTTTCAATTTAATTTTCACTATGAAAAAAAATAATCGGTAATCTATAGATCACGATTAAGCAGAAAAGGGATCAGGGGACAATAACCTGTCAGAATATATTAGTTCCGAGTAAAAATAATGCAGGTTTGAATATTCATTTTCTTTGGGCAAGACTTTGCCATAATAATCTCAATGGGTTATAAACAATTTTTATTAGTTTTTTTTTTTTTTTCTCAAAGATTAATTTAGTTTGTGTTACATTCAGAGGTAAGGCCCTCTGAAATTCATGATGTAAAAACAAGATTTTCGTCCTGGTAGAAATGCGGGACAAAAAGCGCAGAATAGCAATTTTTTTTCAGGGTGAATAGAGCACCAGAGAATGCTCAGTGCAACGATGGTTTTGTCTTGGAGATTCTGATCTCGATGACAAGAAAGGTTGCGGTTAGCCTTTAGTTGTTATCACGACCAACGGTGGGCTTTGGTTAAAGAAATCTCTCGCAAAACTACTCGTCAACAGTTGTTCTCCAACTGGAACGAATTGATCATATAAAAACCTGCTTAATTTGTATACCTTATCAATACAATAATACTGGTTCGTTTTATTGAAGAATTAATTATACAGGGTGTATCGCAGTTAATGACAATACTCCAGGGAGTGAAACTAGACAAAAAATGTATTATAGTCTTCTGGTATTGACCGTGTCACAAACTTCTTTGCCGACGTTTCGCTAGTCATACTGCCAGCTTCCTCAGGGCTTAGTCTGAGAATGAGGATGTTCTTCTTGTTGTCCTATATAAGTACTTGTCTTTGTATTCATCCACGGGCGTAATCTGCTCTTCCATGTCTCTGATTGGTTGGTCCCTGTCTTGCTTGAACCTGGTAGGTGGGTTCCATCTGGAACGCTGATTGGTTGAATTTCGTTTCTTCTTTTTTCCTTAGGCCTAATCATCGGATGCCATAATTTGCTGAGCATATACCCATCTTCTTTGTTGAAATTTTCCCATTAACAAAGAAGATGGGTATAAGCTCGGCACAAAGAAGTTTGTGACACGGTCAATACCAGAAGACTATAATATTTTTTAATGACTCGGACCGTGGAAGCCTACGAGTTAATTAGACAAAAAAAGTAGTTCAACACCACCAACCACATATTTCTATCTCACTCCAATCCAGACATATGCCGTTTTAAAGATTCTTTAGAAAACTCCGTGTTTTTTTTTTTTTTTTTAGTATAGACATGGTTTTTCAACGATCCATTCCATTTTTGAAATCAGCATTAAATTTTCTAAGGCTAATGCACATTCCATGTTCACAAGTATATTGTTTAAACAGCAATATCAATTAAAAAATTAGAAATCGTTACAGTGTCGATATTAAGTTAGATGAAAAATAAAATATTATTTTTTGAGAGGAGATCGTTGACCGTAGATGATGCAAGGTAGGGATTGTCGGGGTTCGGTAACTGCTACTAAAATATTATTTTATGTTCACTTGTAAAAGTTCGAGAATTATTTACACGTAATTTGATAAACAGTGGTTAGACAAAAATCTGGCGAGACTGTGTTTTTCTAAATTTAAGATTTGGAGGCTGTAGACTTTTTTGAATCACGAAATGTCGTTTGGCCCCATTGTGCGCCGGGTAAGAGCTATTTAATATAAAGTAGGTGTAGCATGGCACACCGGGTATTAGCCAATATGCATTAAAAATCCAATTTCTTGTTACAATAACGCATAATATATTTTCATATTATTAATTGAGTTATAATTAAGGGATGGAAGTAACCCGCAGATAACTGCTTACTGGAAGGTACAAGTGATTAGGTACCATTCACTAATGACAAGTACTTAGCTCGTGTGAACTAGTCACAAGGTACCTGCACGAATGTAGAGAAACTGGGTTTCATACCCGTTAAATTTTTATAAATTTAATAATTTGACAGTTTGTTCCTGTCAAATTTTTTTGAATTTGACAGGAATTTAAACAATATACTTGTGAATATGGAATGTGTTTAAACAATATACTTGTGAATATGTTTAAACAATATACTTGTGAATATGGAATGTGCATTAGCCTTAGCAAATTTAATGCTGATTTCAAAAATGGAATGGATCGTTGAAAAACCATGTCTATACTACAAAAAAAAACACGGAGTTTCCTAAATAAATGAAATTTCTTTCAAAATAAATCAATTTATTGTAACTTGGGTATTTTACAAACTCCTAACTCGTTCATGTTTTCAGTTTAACTACTCGATGTACAATTTTCTTTTTCAAATATGATTTACAGTCAACCATGGAGAGTGTTAATAGAGAGTATGAACCGCGGAAAAGTGGTTATAAGGATGAAGAAGGACTGAAGTAATTTTGCAAAGTCAATATTAATTTGTCATAAACTCATCCTAAGAGAGTAAAGTTTCGCCGAGTTAAGAGCGCCGATGTTATTATCCCCTAAGTGTTTACAAAAGCTGAGCAAACTTTGAATAACTTCGATGGAACCCAAAACCCCAAGACTTGGTCTACGATCAAGCTGGCCAAAGGAGAACGTCACTCAAATGGACAATGGAACCAACGTTAAGTTTTAATGTGGATTCATTCCGTTCCTTTGGTTTGTTTGATAAATAAATTTTCTTTATTTAACGCCACAGACGAAGAATGCTTTAAAACAAACTTTTATGTGAAAGAATATTCTAAACCTTTGCTAATTTATGTTTTTTTACCTATTTTGCCACCTTTGATCAAGTTAAATCTTCTGAAATGACAAACGGCAATATAAAGACTTAATATCTAATCATTGTCCTGTATGATAAAGGCAATATTAAGGCTTTATATTTAATCGTTGTCCTGTATGAAAAAGGTTGTGTTTCAACAGGGAAACCAGAGCTTTTTGAACAGAAACAATAATGTTTGATAAAGCTAATACGCCTGTAGTTCCAATATTCTACAATTATCCATACAGCAACCTTGGCATTTTACGGCTGAATTAATATTTGCTTTTGATGTAGGCGAGCTCGATGTTTGAATACCATAGGCTAGAGGCCCTTCAAAGCCTTGACGAAGTTACTATTATCAAATTATTAACAGAAACACGCAGTTTCCTAATCAATATCTTAACAGTTTAAACATGTTGCTATTGGGCTCTATATTTGTTATCCAAAAACCTTAATTTACAGGCGGTAATAATGTACCCAAAATGATCCTCAATAATATCCACTTGATAAATTCTATAAAAAAAAAAAACTAAACGTGTGGCTGATTTTAAATTTTAGGACCCATGTTCACTAGGGTCTAGCCGATTTCGCAACCATCGTTTTGTTTTGTTTGTTTAGAAAATATAGGGCGAAAAACCTCACGGTCGTCAGCGCCCTACTATAATGCCCTGCGTGTTATTGCAACGCACAACCACTCATCCCATGTTCACGGTGAAAGGGTGCTTTCCTTAGGGAGTCAGGGAATTTTTATATATATATATATATATATATATATATATATATATATATATATATATATATATATATATAATTAGTATTTTTTTTTTATTTGCCTTTCTAATTTTATTTTATTTATTCTTTTTTATTAAATCAGCCCTTGTACTTATATGTACTTTTCGGCATATTCTTTTTTTCTCACTTTCTATTTTTTTTTATTTTCTCCTTTTCTTTTCCTTTTTCTTTTTTTCTTTTTTTTTTTATCCTGACACACACCCACACTCCCCGATCTAAAAACCGTTTTGTAGATCATTCATAATCTCATTCCTTATGTAAATTTAACAAGAAAACGATGATATAATAGCTTATAAAACAATGTTTTCTTTTTAAAATATATCAGAAGAACCGTTTAATCGATATCTACAACTAACTGAATTATGAAGAATTATTTGCATATTTTATTTACAAAATTTCTCATTCAAATAAGCTCAGATAATTAAATCTCTACCCCGGAGGTAAAGGACACTATATGTCACATATTCGTATTTGTCCAGGAGAGAACATTTTCTTTGAAGAAGAAAGAAGATTTATAATAAGGTCAGTTGACGAATAATTAGACATGATTTTAATTTTCACAGACTTTTCTTATATTCTGACTTCTGATTATATTTCGCCATGTTGGATTATTTCAGACCATGATCAGTCTAGAGGTGGCTGTACTGGTGGAAGGTTATCCTCCTCAGATTGAGGCTGTAAGTTTTATATATGTAACTTTTTCCCCTGAAGAGGCTCCAAAAAAGGTGTGAAACATGTAGGGACGTAATAAAGTTGGTGATACTGTATGGTGAAGTTTTTATTATCTGACCTTCCGCCTGCCACGAAAATAAGAAGATTAAAAAGGGTCAATTGAAGAATAAGAATAAGTTGTTATTTTCTGGGAACAAGACATAGTGCCCTATACCAATATATGGATCGCAAATTCCACATTAAGAACATGGTATTTAGTCAATTTATAAAATATGGACGTGGTGTCCTTTACCTCAGAGGTACAGAAATAATGCATACACAATGCACAAACTCAAAGGTTTCTTTTTTTTTCTTATTTTCTTTACACGTTATCACGGAATACATAGATAAATAAGCCACTAAAAATTGATATATTTTAAAATTTTCACATATCTCTTCACAGATAGACCACTTCTATAGAACAAATCTTTGGGGTCGTATGTTTGCTTTATTTAGGTTCTTTATTGAAAACTACTGCTTATAGAGAGTTTGACCCAAGACCATAGGATTGTAAAAACTGAATTTCTGAGATTTTTTGAATCCCAATATGATTCATCATAATGGCTGGAAATCAGTTGTTCAACCAAATTGACGATTTTTCGGTTTAATTGCACGTCTTGCAGTAAAATCGTAAGAGCTGATTCCCTGAACGTTCCTGTTGTGTAGGAATCCTGCTCTGGCAGAGCCGGAAATTTCAAGATAAATATTCATTTACTCTTAAGACTTATCACCGTAGATAAACCTTATTAAAATATTTCATACATTTCAATAACTTTCTTATCCTGCTTGTTCATTCATTAAGAACTTATAATTGCATAAACAGAATGTAGGGAAAGTGAGAAGTTTTAAAAAGGAAGAAATCTAAGCATTCCTATCAGTGTTATTGCAGGCCTTCTGCATTATGACACTGCGGTATTCTTCCTTCTTCTATTCATAACATCCTGCTGCTGTAATACACATTCCATGTTCTGTCTGTAATAATTTATTCATCGCTGGACCCATGATTCATGCATGATTTTCGCAACACTCCGCTCAGATTTTCTTCAAGTATTTTTTTTTTTTTTTTTTTTTTTTTTTTTTTTTTTTTGTCTTTTCTTCTCTTTTTGTTTACAAATATTTTGACATTAGAGCACGTTGTCCGAAAGCCTATAAATATGATTGTGAGTCGGAGGAAGTCTCAAAGAAGGATTTCCTTTTAACGGAGGTGTGCGACATTGTTTCTCTTCCATATGAAATTATTATTAAAATGAAAACAAGCTTCGGGAAATAAAGCCATCCATAAAACAATAACTCCAGCTTTAGAAGCTGCCGGAGAGAAGAAGTAGTCCTTACAAGACTTAGACTAGGACATACACTACTAACTCACTCTTACTTGATGACAAAACAAGACATACCACTATGTACAGAATGCAATAAGGCATTAACAGTAAAACACTTACTGACAGACTGCAGGAAACGTGAAAACATCAACAAACCGCGTGATATGTACGAACTTTTGACAGATGGTAGCCCACACATATCCATCATTTTAGACTTTTTAAAACAGGTAAACATGTATGAAGGAATATAGCAAAAACGAAAAATTTTAAATATGTTAAAATTAATTTTATAATTATATTTTATTTGTACAAAATAAAGCGAAAAGATCGCATATTTAGTTTATTAAAAATAATTTATTACTTACCTGTTTTTTTTTATTTCATAGTTGACCTTTATATTTGGCATTTTTATTATTTTATTTTTCTCTTTTTGCCTTTCTTTTTTTTTTTTTTCTTTTTTTTTGTCTTATATAGCATTAATGTTGGTAGGTTCAGTTATTTCATTTTTTTATTTAAATGTTTTATTTTTGATTTTCTAGATCTTTTATTTTGTTTACACTCTACGTGTTTATTATAGAGCTTATCGCCCAGTTGCTAGCTCTAAATCTACATAAATAAATAATAAAAATATTATTAAAGAATTGTTTTATTTATAATAAAAGTCGCCAACATGATGAATATACCATTGGAATATGAAGAATTACAATTCCTTATAGTCAAATGGTAGTTAGAACTGACTCCTGCGGTAGTTTGGTTCTTTCCTAATGAATCCAATTATTAATTATGTCTAAACGAAATATTAATTAAATATAGGGAGAGTTTAAATATTTAATATCTATGACGTAAAAGTAGTACTTTGATTTTGAATATTGATTTGTATAACTGTAATTGTCTCTTAAACAAACGTATTTAAATACAATTTGTTGACAATATTGATTTGAAATAAAATCATATCTGCGCATACGACTTTTTGTTTTTTCAGATTAGTAAAGATTTTATAATTTTGGTGATAATTGCTAAAGCATAAAAAAAATATTGTTTTTTAACCCATTCGAGACCGATTGCACACCGTGTGTGCAGTAGATTTCCGAGGCTATAAGACGGCCTGCAATTACCAGTTATTCTGAGTAAACTAGTCATCAAAATATGATTTTTCTTGAAGTTGTGAAATATCAGGAAAACATTGTATATGAAAGTTCAGGAAAACAAAATTTAGCATTGCTTTTACTGTGTACCAAAAAATCTAAAAATTATCTCTATTTTCATTTTACCTTACTTTCCACACATAGTGCTAAATCCGCTTCTGGAAATGAAAATTTTCTGAAGAGCGAGCTGCACACCCATTCTGCCATGATCTTGTTCATGTGAATGCACTTACAATTTGGGTGATTTCCATAGTAAAAAATCATGTTTTTTTAATTAAAAATAAACAATGTAAAGAAAAGAAAAAATTCGCTTCCGGGGACCGAGTTCGAAAAAATCGTCGTCTCGAATTGGTTAATAGGCAGTATCAAACGCAGGATTTTGTTTACTTGTGCTATGATTCGATATCCCATGCCCAAATATCTTTACAAAATTTCACTTTTAAACCTATTAATGCAAAATACTATGAGCGGGCGTTAATGTAGGTGAAATGTTTCAAAAAAACGTTTTTTTACCGAATTTCACAAACATCGGACAATTTTTCAGAAAGTAGGATTAAAATATACACGTGTATATATATATATATATATATATATATATATATATACAGGGTGTCCCGTAAATGTCTAGTCATATTGTGAGGGGTGATAGAGGACTTTTAGGGGAACAAAAAATGTTCTATGACGATTTCCCGAATTCTCGCCCATAAGGGAGAAAACGTCGTTTTATTGTTTTTTCGAGACAAACGTGGTTTTTAGAAGAATAATCGTTGTAGCTCCGTCCCAGGTGGTACTACCAGAAAGGGGGTGAAACCTATCGAAAGCTGAGTACATTTACTATAAGACTAGTTGAAAGTAAACGTAAAAATGAATTAATGTAAGTATGTATATCTTACCAAAAGAAGGCTATTCTAAATTTCCTGAGATTTTATTGATATTTCTTTCCAGCGTTACTCCTCAATGGGCAGGATCTGTGATTTCCGGCTTTTAGAAAAACCTCCTCGTTTAACCAGCTTTCCATTCATGTATCACAACCCTGTGTTATTGAAGTATTTGAACGGTTTAAGAACAAAAGTTTTTTAAAAAACATGGATCTGTGAAAATAAAATTATATTTTTTTCTTCAGTTTATTCAAAAAGCTGAAGAGAAATATTTATTTTTATAAATGTTTACATAATAATAAATAAATATTTACTTAAAACAATAAAAAAAATTACTTCCACGAATATAAAAAAAATTCCTAAAACAGTAAATAAATAAAATACACATTTATTTTGAATTTATTAATTCAGGTAACTAATACTGGGCCCAGGTGGCGGCCATTAAGGAACACCAACCATACATTAACTTCAAAAATTATTATTTTTACCTAGATCACGCATTTGAACACATTTTTACAGGACTATGTATGTCTTATTTATGAGGGATAGAATTTTTAATTACCACAACAACAACGCATGGGCTCACGAGAATCCCAGTGAGTTTCACAAGCATAGCCATCAGTATCAATTCAAGGTACAGCATTTGTTATAAAAAAATATAAATACCTGTAAAAATGTGTTCAAATGCGTGATCTAGGTAAAATAGTAATTTTTGAGGTTAATTTATGGTTGGGGTTCATTAATGGCCAACTCCTGGACCCAGTATTAGTTACCTGAATTAATAAATTCAAAATAAACGTGTATTTTATTTATTTACTGTTTTAGGAATTTTTTTTATATTCGTGGAAGTAATTTTTTTTTATTGTTTTAAGTAAATATTTATTTATTATTATGTAAACATTTATAAAAATAAATATTTCTCTTCAGCTTTTTGAATAAACTGAAGAAAAAAATATAATTTTATTTTCACAGATCCATGTTTTTTAAAAAACTTTTGTTCTTAAACCGTTCAAATACTTCAATAACACAGGGTTGTGATGCATGAATGGAAAGCTGGTTAAATGAGGAAGTTTTTCTAAAAGCCGGAAATCACAGATCCTACCCATTGAGGAGTAACGCTGGAAAGAAATATCAATAAAATGTCAGGAAATTTAGAATAGCTTTCTTTTGGTAAGATATACATACTTACATTCATTCATTTTTACGTTTACTCTCAACTAGTCTTATAGTAAATTTACTCAGCTTTCGATAGGTTTCACCCCCTTTCTAGTAGTACCACCTGGGACGGAGCTACAACGATTATTCTTCTAAAAACCACGTTTGTATTGAAAAAACAATAAAACGACGTTTTCTCCCTTAGGGGCGAGAATTCGGGAAATCGTCATAGAACATTTTTTGTTCCCCTAAGGGTCCTCTATCACCCCTCACAATATGACTAGACATTTACGGGACACCCTGTATATATATATATATATATATATATATATATATATACAGGGTGTCCCGTAAATGTCTAGTCATATTGAGAGGGTTGATAGAGGACCCTTAGGGGAACAAAAAATGTTCTATGACGATTTCCCGAATTCTCGCCCATAAGGGAGAAAACGTCGTTTTATTGTTTTATCGAGACAAACATGGTTTTTAGAAACATAATCGTTGTAGCTCCGTCCCAGGTGGTACTACTAGAAAGGGAGTGAAACCAATCGAAAGCTGAGTAAATTTACTATAAGACTAGTTGGGAGTAAACGTAAAAATGAATGAATGTAAGTATGTATATCTTACAAAAAAGAAGGCAATTCTAAATTTCCTAACATTTTATTGATATTTCTTTCCAGCGTTACTCCTCAATGGGCAGGATCTGAGATTTCCGGGTTTCAGAAAAACTTCCTCATTTAACCAGCTTTCCATTCATGTATCACAACCCTGTGTTATTGAAGTATTTGAACGGTTTAAGTACAAAAGTTTAAAAAAAAAACATGGATCTGTGAAAAGAAAATTATATTTTTTTCTTCAATTTATTCAAAAAGCTGAAGGGAAATATTTATTTTTATAAATGTTTACATAAATATTAAGTAAATATTTACTTAAAACAATAAAAAAAATTACTTCCACGAATATAAAAAAAATTCCTAAAACAGTAAATAAATAAAATACACATTTATTTTGAATTTGTTAATTCAGGTAACTAATACTGGGTCCAGGAGGCGGCCATTAAGGAACCCCAACCATACATTAACCTCAAAAATTATTATTTTTACCTAGATCACGCATTTGAACACATTTTTACAGGTACTTATATTTAGAAAACAAATGCTTTACCTTAAATTAATACTGATGGCTACGCTTGTGAAACTCACTGGGATTCTGAGCCCATGCGTTTTTGTTGTGGTAATTAAAAATTCTATCCCTCATAAATAATATGTACATAGTCCTGTAAAAATGTGTTCAAATGCGTGATATAGGTAAAAATAGTAATTTTTGAGGTTAATGTATGGGGTCCTTAATGGCCGCCTCCTGGACCCAGTATTAGTTACCCGAATTAATAAATTCAAAATAAATGTGTATTTTATTTATTTACTGTTTTAAGATTATTTTTTTATATCCGTGGAAGTAATTTTTTTTATTCTTTTAAATAAATATTTACTTAATATTTATGTAAACATTTATAAAAAAAATATTTCCCTTCAGCTTTTTGAATAAATTGAAGAAAAAAATAAAATTTTCTTTTCACAGACCATGTTTTTTTTAAAAAACTTTTGTTCTTAAATCGGTCAAATACTTCAATAACACAGGGTTGTGATACATGAATGGAAAGCTGGTTAAATGAGGAAGTTTTTCTGAAACCCGGAAATCTCAGATCCTGCTTATTGAGGAGTAACGCTGGAAAGAAATATCAATAAAATGTAAGGAAATTTAGAATTGCCTTCTTTTGGTAAGATATACATACTTATATTCATTCATTTTTACGTTTACTCTCAACTAGTCTTATAGTAAATTTACTCAGCTTTCGATTGGTTCCACACCCTTTTTAGTAGTACCACCTGGGACGGAGCTACAACGATTATTCTTCTAAAAAGTACGTTTGTCTCGAAAACACAATAAAACGACGTTTTCTCCCTTATGGGCGAGAATTCGGGAAATTGTCATAGAACATTTTTTGTTCCCCTAAGGGTCCTCTATCACCCCTCACAATATGACTAGACATTTACGGGACACCTTGTATATATATATATATATATATATATATATATGTATATATATATATATATATATATATATATATATATATATATATATGAACGACTGGTACTCTCATTAATCAATGTGTGTTACGTGAATTCAAGATTGATTTTTGTCGATGAATATAAATTAAAATATATGAGCCAGAGAGAAAATGCATCTTGACTTTACACAACAAAAAGTAATGTAAACATACTTTGGTCACTATTATATATTTTTCACAGAAAAAAAAAATGTTTTACGTAAGTATGAAAAAAATTTAAAAATCTTGGAATATAAAATATTAATTCTAAGATTTTAAAGGCGGTTTTTAAATTATTTCTTCATGTTCCTGAATTTTCTAAAGCAGTTTGTTGCTTAATGGTCTTTTAGTCATTAGGCAGCTAGCCAAAACGGATATATATTGTTCTACTTGAAAATTTTCTCATTTGGAGTTAGCTTCTCGGGGAGGAAAAGACTTTTATACTTACATTTGCTTTTGAATTTATCATCCCTGTTTATACAGTTCATTATTTCTTTCTTATATCATCATAATTATTCGCAGTGAACCACAACAAGTGGCGTCTAAGTGCAATTTGGACTTATATTTACATTTTGTTAACAATATATTTTGTCGAATATCTTGAAACACTATAAACGGAACTTGAGAAAGTACGGATCTTAAATTTCCCACGAATAATTTCCCACTTAAAATCTGGTAGGATTAACACGGTGAAATTGATGCTTGAAAAGAGCGTATTATTTAAGGCGAAATTACATATTATAAAAAAAAAAAAAAATGTAATCATTTATTAAAGCACCGCAACAAGGGAGATATGGTGTTAATTTTTCTCAAGAACAGCCATTAACAGTTTAAAATAAAATCTTCAATAAAACATAGGTGTAATTGATGTTATATACATTTCTATGTATATATATATATATATATATATATATATATATATATATATATATATATATATATATATATATACGAAGCCCGGTGGCCGTGAGTGTCAAGGCTAGCACTTAACAATCCGTTCCTAAGGTCGTAGGTTCGATTCCCACTATGGGGTGGTGGCTTTTCTTTAGAAAAAAGAAAAAGAATCAACTCTATCCTGGCTAGAAAAGGGTGATAACCTATAGATAACTCGTCCCAAAATTCTTTGTTAATGAATTGGACAAAATTTAAATAATATATATATATATATATATATATATATATATATATATATATATATATATATATATATATATATATATACACACACATGTAGGTCGTATACAACGTTCAGTTTGTCACGTCGTTTACATTCAGTGAGTATACATTTAATTGTCAACGTTATGTTACAAAGTATACATATAGGTTTGTCTTGTTTCTCCATTAGATAATTAACTTTGATTAATGACCGTCCAATGCGAGGTCTGGTCATTACTACTTCGTCTCTTTTTTGTCAACGTGGATTTTTCGTAAGGCCAAGCTTTTACTACTATGTTCTGAAGTTGTGATAATTGATTTTCTTTTCTTAGCAAGTAATTACTCGCGAAATTATTAGAGTTTATATTTCAAGCTTATTTCATTTGGTGTGTGTTCTACGGCGTATCAACACTTGGGCTATTAACGCCGGGCTATCTACAGGTTGCCTCTTTTTTATGCCATCAGCACGTGGCCGGTCACCCATTCAGGTACTGACCACGCCCGACGTTGCTTAACTTCGGTGATCAATGGGATCCGGTGAATTCAACGTGGCAATGGTCGTTGGCTCCTAGGTTATTATGTGGAATATAGTGTGGAAACACGCTAGGAAGACGTAGTGCCCCCTCATTTGACTTCTTAACGTATCTATTCCACGATATTTTTTTTTTCTTCTTCTTCTTTCATGGAATAATAGAACAGCATACCGTACCGCCAATAATTTAAATTGCTAGATAAATTAGAATTATCTATTGCCGACGTTTGCCTATAAATATTTATAGAATATACAAGTAGCTTGGGGCTTGGATACATAACTGGTCGGGTTATTGGAGTAATACCTTTAAAATTTATTCAGACTGTAGTAGCTGAGAAGGTGCCCCCAGGGTATCAGGTCACTAGGACCAAACCCACTCAAAAACCTTTCAGAACCAATAAAAGTATCTTTAATGGAACTTTTCTGCTTTATTGGCTTCCTCTCCTACCCTCTTTCCAAGAAGAGAGTAAATGGATTTCCAACTTTTTCTCTCATTTTTTTATTTTTTTTTATTGGTTCTATTTTATTACCTATTGATTTATAGTTATTTATAAATTATTTGTCTTAATTTCGGCACTTTCTGAAAAAAAATGTAGCTACTAAGGCTCCATTCATCAAAGAAGTTTTGGAAGAGACTTCATAATATGAAGTCGTTTCCAAAACTTCTTTACAAATGCAAAGTATCGATTGTGCAAAAACGCAGTGTCGATACAAATGCAAAGTATCGAATGTGCAAAAACGCATTTTTCATTTTCAATTTTTCTGATAGCTGTATGTACGTCGTGGGAAACTCTCGAAAATTAAAGAAAACTAATTATCAAACTAAAGAATGTGCATTGCGTCAAATTAAAATATATCATAGGATAAAATATATATATAGTCATCTATAAGGTAACAACCACTTTTCACATTCGATACCTTGCATTTGTACCGACGATATCTTCATCGATTATATGCATTTTTTCATTTTCAATCTTTACTGATTGCTGTTGGACTGATGGGCGGCAAACTCACGTATCTAAGCTCTCTCAATGAAAGGGAAAGTAACCATTGTGAAAAGGTCGAATCTGCCGACTATTTGATGTCTAAAAGCAACGTAACGAATAAAAGTTTTCTTCACTCTGCAATGTAGTGATTTTTACATTCGATACTTTCCATTTGTATCCACGATATCTGCTAGGCAAGTAATCCCTTATTATATATATATATATATATATATATATATATATATATATATATATATATATATAATAAGGGGTTAGCACTGATATCGTTGAAATTAAACATACAAACCTTGATTAGACTTGGAAAAAATTGGACTGCCATCTTTAAAACATAAATTTAATATTATAATTCAACAATGAGATTAATTGAAAAAATATGTTTTTTGAATGATTTGAAAATAGATTTTGATTTTTTTCAAGTCAATTTGTTTAATTTCAAGGAAATCAGTGCTGATATTAAGCTTGATGAGAAATTAATTATTACTATTATGTTCAATTGCAAAAGTTTGTGAATTATTTACACGTAATTTATTAAACAGGGGGTACAAAAAACAATAATCTCGCTAGACAAAGCTGTTCTAAATTTTATTAGCATCCTTAAAAAAAAATGCATTGAAATCGGTTAAGATTGAGAGGCTGTAGCCTTTTAGCACTTTCCTCCGAAGGAAAGTAGCTATTGAGGTTGCACTCATGACGGAATTATTGAAAAACAATTTTCAAATCTTTATCGATCCTACCTAGTAGACACCGAAAATGACCCCCGTTAAAATGTATATATATATATATATATATATATACATATATATATATATATATATATATATATATATATATATATATGTGTGTGTGTGTGTGTCTGGTAACACGATAGCGGCCAGAGTTTTTGTTTTTTCGTCACGAAACTTGGTATATAGCATTCAATTAGCAAACGATTAAACGAGTTCGTTAACCACCAAAATCGGTCCACCAGAAGGGGGGGGGGGGGTTTACCCCGAACCCAAAACACTAATTTGACCATGCCAGCCGTAATATTTGTTATATTTCAACGAAACTTGGTATTCGTAGTGGTAATCTAGAGAGAAAAGTGAGATGTAAAAATAAACTAAATCGGTTCATTAGGAGGGGGGGTTTACTTCGGACCCACAATAGCAATTCGCCACTACCAGCCGTGATTTTGGTTATATTTCGACGAAACTCGGTATTCGTAGTGGTAATCCACAGGTAAAAATGTGTTGTAAAAATAAAGTAAATCGGTTCATTAGGAGGGGGGGGGGGGTTTACTCCGGACCCAAATTACTGATATACTCATACCGGTCGTAATTTCTGCTTTATTGTAACGAAAGGCGGTATACGTCGTGGGTAACTCATGGGAAAGAAGTTTTGTAAAAATGATCTAAATCGGTCATTCAGAAAGAGGGGTTTACTTTGTAATATATTTCAATGGAATTAGGTTTGCAAGGAGCGCTCTCTACAACTAGAGGGACTGTATCCTGTTCCTGCTTCAGATGAAAATACGAAAATATGAAGTTTTTTGTATTTATTAAATATTGTAGTAGTTACCGTATGTAAACATAACTCTGGAAGCAAATTAATTACAAAATTAATAATTGAACAGTTACCCATTACAAAATTAAAAGAGAACTATTCATGCTTTTATTTTATTTATGTAGTATATTATAAGCAAATTGTTCTGGTAAGCAGTCTACACTACCCAAATTCTGAGGAAAGTACTTAGTTATGCAGCTCCTGCGTGACGGACTTTTTTGAAACACGAAATGTCGTTTGGCACCACTGTGCGCAGGGTTGAGACAGAGCCTTCTTGCCGGCTTCGGGTTGAAGACAATCTACGTGTCGATTCATAAATTCTTGTCGAACAATTATTCTTGCTGACGTCTCCCTGTCTGTTATTGTACGATCTTTGAGAGATTGTGGCTGATAAGTATTGAGTATTGCGTCGATAGATAAAGCTAATTGCCCAGAAGATTATGCATACCGTTCTATACAAAGAGAAGGTTATCTCTCTCTCTAGGTCAGCAGAGGATCCCTCTATTCCACTAACAGAATACAAGGAATTCTGCCGGGAGAATTCTCCTCTGCTTTAGATGTTCTCCTTTAACTAAATTAAATTATATAACCCCGTAGGCATTTGGGGTGTTGGGAAAATTTTAAATATTTTTGTGTAAAATGGCGGGCTTTATGGTCCTCTGGACACCTAGTAGACATTTTTCGTTGTTATAGGCTTCGTTTACATGAAATGTTCTCGCCGAAAAAAAATTTCGGGGGGCTGCGGCCCCCTTATATACACCCATAGTGGAATATTCAAAATAACAGAGGTTTGCTAGCAGTCAGGCAGAAAAGCTGGTTTTAGCCAATTTCAGGACTATTGCTCAAAAATAGAAAAAAAAATTCGTTGCGCAACAGCGACATAACTAAGCACATTCCTCAGAAGGTGGAAAGTTTACACTGCATTCCTGCATAATGTGCTTAAAATTACCTATATAAATAACCAAAAATATATTCATAGATTTTCTCTTTTATTTATTTATTTAAATTTAAACGTCGATTTATTATTGACACAGAATTTTAGGGCGGCATATCTGTAGATTCCACCTTTTTCTTGCGAGGATAGGGATGATGCATTTTTCATTTTTCCAAAGAAAAGCCATCACTCCTTGTGGGAATTAAACCCTTGAAGCCTAATTATAATTAGGTTTATAATTATAAACTACCTCAGTACTCACGGCCACCGGGGATTTTCTCCTTTCTAATTGTATTGAACAGCTGACTCAATGAACAGCATAAAGCGGACACAGAGGCTTTTTTCAGTGCGCCTAGTGGTAGAAGTAAGAACTACTGTTTGGCGGCATAACTCAATTTGAACATAATTCAGAGTAAACCCCAAATTCTAATGAACCGATTTAGTTCTTTTTTAAAACAAACCATTTTCGGTATGTATTGGGTAGGATCGAGGAAGATTTAAAGGATTTTGAACTACTGATAAATTTGTTCATAAAAAACCTGTGTTTACCTAATATACACACAACAAATTGTTTTATAACCTATTGCCATGGATGTAAAAGTTTGCTTATTTTAATTTATTTATTTTTTACGGGTCATTGACCTCTGGGCCATTAGCGGCGACATCCATGGCGCAGCAAAGAATTTTCTCAACGGGCCCTGAAATGAGAAAATTCCTCGCTGGAGTTGGGACTAGAATTCCTATCTTTTGCATAAGAATTCGAGGCGGTAGCCTCTCGACCACGGGGAGACCCAAAAGTTCTTTTTTTTTTTTTTTTACGGCGCACCGACTTCTGCGTCATTAGCGCCGACATCTATGGCGCAGCGAGGAATTTTCTTAACTCGGACTCGACCCCATCATTTCCCGCATGAGAATCTAAGGCCTTAGCCACTAGACCATGGGGAGACCCCAGTTTTGTTATCGTTGGGATTTCTCGTTAGAAATTGTGTTTATATATTTATTAGCTGAAGAAGGCTACTAAAGAGCATACCGAAACGTTCGAAATATAGGTTATTCTGAAAATCTAGCGTTTTTCCTTGACTTGACTTAATATGTGTTATATTTATTCTGGGCGTTAGACAGGAAGAGCTCTAAGTATATCTTTATGTTTGCCATCTCATCTCCATCCCTAGCAGCGATGTTCAACCCTTCACCAATGATAACACAGCATTATCCTTGCTGATAATATTATCATAGCTACTACCATGTATAACAGGACGCAAGAGCTTTGTTCCTTCCTTTGTTTATGTTTTCCTCTCGTTTAGTACAGTAATCACCTTCAGTTAGTGCTTTGGCTCTTGGCCAGGACAATTTCCCACTCTCCAACTAGCCCACGTAATGTCACTTAACTCCCTTCTTAAGTAGGTCAGTACTCAAGGAGTGTAATAGTCCGCTGTAATTGAGTCAAAATTGCATTATTATGTTTTTCTATCACACTTTCACAGCTCTTAAAAGAGTTTGTTTTAGTTAAATGAGGCATGTTCTTTAAATTATTCCATAAATGATGATTTTTTTTTTTGTATTTGATCAGCTACCTCAACCGTAGGTTCTCAGTCATCAGGTCGACTTAATAAGTGGGAGAAAAGGGAGGAAACTCCCTTATAAGATTGACCTGGTGACGCCATCCGGAAGTATCTATTGTCTATTCGCTCTCTCAAAGGCTCAAACATTGTCTCATTTTGATGAAATTTGGTTCAAAAATACTTTGTCTAATTAAAAAAAAAAAAAAATCAAGTTCGTTAACGGCAAAATTCGCATACCAAAACACTGTTTCAGGGGCGAAATTCACGCGAAAAAAAATATTTGCACTTACGGCTTTTCGTTTTCAGGCTTCCAAGTATTCTTTTAATAGGTTGTCTATAGGAAAATGAACGAAACCATTATCAAGCCAATATCTGAAATAGTTTTAGAAAAAGTGTATAAAACTCGTTTTCCTAACAAATTTTCGATTTGAAAAATTCATCTAAACTAAGGTATTGAAATTTTCGTTACATTTGGAATTTAGGAAGTATTCGAAAAAGTATATTTTTATTAAAAATGCAGTTTTAGGATTTTCCTACATTTTCTTAAACATCTTTAAAACGGCTTGAAAATCGTTGTAAATCGACAATAACTATCTGAAAGCCTAATAAATGCATGGCTGTGTAACAAAAACGGCTTGAAAATCATTGTAAATCGACAATAACTATCTGAAAGCCTAATAAATGCATGGCTGTGTAACAAAAACGGCTTGAAAATCATTGTAAATCGACAATAACTATCTGAAAGCCTAATAAATGCATGGCTGTGTAACAAAAACGGCTTGAAAATCATTGTAAATCGACAATAACTATCTGAAAGCCTAATAAATGCATGGCTGTGTAACAAAAACGGCTTGAAAATCATTGTAAATCGACAATAACTATCTGAAAGCCTAATAAATGCATGGCTGTGTAACAAAAACGGCTTGAAAATCGTTGTAAATCGACAATAACTATCTGAAAGCCTAATAAATGCATGGCTGTGTAACAAAAACGTTTCTCGAGAATCATTTTCGATGGGTGTGTCACATTCGGAGAAAGAAGTGCTTAAAACTTTGAAGTTGTTGGTTTTGTTTGTTTAAACTTTTTTTTTGTACCCCTATACAAATGTCACTAGGGATTAGTACGGAAACGCGCTTAAATGAGGTAGTTTTCGCTATTCGGACTCTTTTTCTTTTAAGTAAGTATTTTTCTGACACTGTGACCAAGAGTATGATCTTGTCTCTGAAAACACCAACAATTGTTTGGTCTTGTGTCTGAAAACATTCTTAGGGCATGAGAAAAGACCCAACGACTTCCTCGTATTGTTTTCTTTCGACTCAAATTGTTTGTGATTATTTCAGCCGGGCTTTGTTTCGCCATATTTTTTATTTTCAAATTACCAGGCGAGTGTCTCTTTTATTTACATGCTGGTTTCGTCTGGATGTAGAAGATGTCAACATTTTTTATACAACGTTCTATTATTTTCTTTCACAAACAATATCCCACTTGTTTTTGTTTTTTTAATATTTCAATGTCTACAACTTTTTTTTTCTTATTCCTATGAAAAATGTTGTGGAACATAAGGAAATAAATAATAAAAATAAGATACATAAAAAATGGTTTATTGCTTAAAATGCCGCTAAAATATAACATTCTTCATTTTCTATTAAGAAATCCGTAGAAATTCGGTCGTAAAATCGATATAATTTAATAAACCAAAAAAAAAAAAAAAAAAATCTACGTACTTTGCTAGCAAATATCATTGGAAAGCTGCAGTTGAAATTTGTAGTTGATCGGGTGAAAATCAAAGGCGATAGCGTATCGCTCGATTTAAAAAAAAAAAGTTTTGAGAAAATCTATTTTAAAGTTTAATGAACGGAAATGTTAATTTCCTTTCTTTTTAACTCCCCCCCCCCCCCAATTTCTTGAAATAAAGTTAAACAATATGATTTTTAATTTTGAAATGTATAGGGACTTTAGCTGAGGAACCTTGCACATCATTTTTGATTTTAATAATAATTATCATTTAATTCCATAAAAAGGAAAATTGTAAAAACAAATTTACAAGGTAGTATTATCCCTTTATGAAGAGTATAACAAATTTTCAGAACCAAGTAATAATATATTTCCTTGATGGGATCAAATGTGCCCGTTTGGCTATTTGTATATTACAGAGTATAAATTAATTATTATTTAATTTACGTAAAAATGGCGTATAATTATGAAAAATGTCTACCGTAAGTATTATATTCATTATGATATATCTGTTTTTGTAAAATCGGCACTTTTAACCCCGCCCTCCCCTACATTGTTTATCCTAAAACTCATTTAAATTAATGCGTGCAAAAGACGATAAAGGAGGAGGCTCTGTTTATTTCTGCTGCTAAGCCGATGGTAAGTAATTTGCTTTTGAAGTTGCGGGACTTAGGAAATTAAGCTAATTACTTAGTTAGCCTAAGAAGGGCGACCAACTTGATGGCTTGGTAGTTGGTTCATCGTCCTTTGATGGATGATTGTTATAGTCCAGCGAGACTCCCTCACGACCAACTTAAACAGATTATCAAGTTAATAATAAAAATAGAATATTTCGGATTGTAAAAACCATTGTTAACGGTAAAAAGTAAAGTGTAAGCAATAATATTTATTGTTAAATAGAAATACTTATTTATTTATTTTCCTTTGAGCTTCGCAAATTTAGCAATTACCTCATAATAAAGCAATTTTTCTCTATCTACTAAAAAAAAATAATAAAAAAATAGAAATATGAATATAAAGTCTGCTGTTAAGAACCGCTGCCATAATAACACTATTAATACAAAAATGTTGTTATTGCATTTAGAGCTGGAAGCAATAAAACTTCGAATATGCAACTAAAGCAGATATGGAACATAATAAAATTTTATCGACTAATTTAGTTCTCTACAAGATTAATATAGCACCCATTCCCTATTATTCGAAATGCCTAAAATAATGAATCCACAAATCGTTTTTCAGTAGAGCTCTTTAATAAGAGAGATCGGTTCTTCAATTTCATAAAAACGCCCACGATGTATTGTAGGTCATTAACCGTTAAAATTACTATGTACAACTCAAATCAAAAGGACGCAAAAAAAAGCTAGAACAATGTATTCGGAAATCATACAGAAATAGGAAAGAATGACGAAAAAAATAAGACACATCAAATTAATAAATTGTTTCTGGGATACCAATTGAAGTTTCTTAAATAAGCAGTTGAAATTTAAGTTTAACATTCTAATTTATAATATTATAATCACTTTAAAAATATATGAATTTGTATAATTGTTCGCCAAAAAGAGATATCTCAAAATAAAACCACAGAAAAAGATATTATTTTCCCCTGTTCATCAAAGAAAGTGGTGAGATGTAGCCCAAGTTATCCCAAGAAGAGAACATATATCGTTAGAGATATCTAGATTGTTGGGCCAGGGCCAGAAGCTTCGACCCAGAGGGCAGCACAGGAAGTAATCGATACATAGCCAACATTTATTCTCATCACCACGATTTATTGTGCCTCTGTCAAACATCCTTCCTAATAAAAGTATTTAGTGCAACAGATTGGCTCCTTTTGTACTAATAAAAATGAAAATTTATTGGTTTCAGATATTTTTTCACCGCTAATTCGGTGTTAAAATTCGAATATTTTTAGGAACTCTACGCTGATTAAAGTAAATGATCAAGACTGAGAATAGAAAAGTTTCGAACTGAAGTTTATATCTGTCTTGAGCCAGATATAGAAACGAATTAATTACTGGTAAACGAATGTCTATGGTAAAAATACTTAAAATCAAATATTATGATAAAGAATATAGCTCTTACAAGGTTTTGGAGTTTTCTTTAAATTTTAAATAAGAATAAATTATTTTAACCTCATTTTTCAAATATTGATTATTTTGTTTTGTCGTTTCCTCCCTCACTCTAAAAGAACGGCTTATGAGGTTTTCCCCCGGTCTTAGGCATAGTATGATAAAATTAGGTACGAAAATGCTCTGTCCAAAACAAGACTATTTAATATTTAACCTACTGGCAAAATCCATGATCCGTTAATCGGAACTATTTTAGCGAAAATCGGAGAGAGGAAAAATCGTGGCTCTTAGAGTTATTCGTATTTTGATACGTGGAATTGAATGGAAACTCATCGAACGGAGAAGTGAAATGTTTGGTTTCTGACGAAATTGGGAAAAACTTAGATGTATTGTTTTTTGCGCTCAAATATCCAGAAATCTTTAACTAATATATGTTATTTTCCTTTTCTGTAATACTACTTCAGGTCTATGGTATATGGAACCAATATTTATATATATATATTGGTTCCATACAGACCTGAAGTAGTATTACAGAAAAAATATTTTACCAAAAGACATTTGTGTTTTTAGAATTCTCTTGTTTTATCTTAAAAATACCGAATATGGTTAAACCATTGCTTTAAAAGAAAAGTTATCATTTGAAAATAAATTTAAAAAAAAACAAAAAACTTTTAGGCGTAAATTTTAGGCCACCGTAGTCGGAAGGCAGTCTTTGAAGTTTTGAAAGTGTTATTTTCCTTTCCAAACCAGATTATATCGTACTAGTATTTCTAAAGTGACACAATTCAAAATAAAACTCAACTGAAAATGTGTCACTCTTGCCTTCTGGCGTACAAGCTCTAAAGCCAGATACATACAGTTTTGATGGTTGATAAAGAGATATTTACCATGTCTATTATAATCATTACAGTTTTTTTTAGTTGTGTCACCTTAGAAATGTTAGTGCGATATGTGCAAACTCCGCCAACTAAGCTGTTATCAGTACATGCCATTATTTACAGGTATATATGCTGTTATCCACTTATGCAGCTATCTACATGGGCATATAAGGGGGGGTCTGAGTGGGCTGCAGCCCCCCCTGAAATTTTGAGTTGATCGGTAAAAATGTATCATAAACCCTTAAAAATAAATTAAATAAGATCACTTAGTTCATAAAAAATATGTTATTTTGGGAGTAATAGCGTTTTAGTTGGTTAAAACTATTCCAAGATTTAAATTGTTAGTATTCCATACCCCGGAAATGGTCTCAGCCCCCCCCCCCGAAATGATTTTTTGTATACGCCCATGCTATCTACATGTGTTACTACCTTCAAATGCTGTTATCTGCATATTCTATAATCGACGTATACTGTTATACTATTGTATACTGTTATACTATTGTATACTGTTATACTATTGTATACTGTTATACTATTGTATACTGTTATACTATTGTATACTGTTATACTATTGTATACTGTTATACTATTGTATACTGTTATACTATTGTATACTGTTATACTATTGTATACTGTTATACTATTGTATACTGTTATACTATTGTACAACTATTGTCGATATCGACGTTATCTAGTCACGATCTTATCTACATCTCAACATACATTTTTTATATGCACATACACTCTCGAACATACTCATCACTAAATACTATGGCGATATTGTGACACGCCTAAATATCCATTTCTCGTGAGTCGCAATACGTTTTATTTTCTTAATCTAACTAAGACCTCATGAAGTAGTGAAGTTTATTTTCAACGTTCTCTTTTTACTGATTCTCAGAATAACATCTTTGCACCACTTGAGAAATTTGTCTGACATTGCGTCTTTAAGAGGAGAGTACTCTTGTAAATCTAAGAAAGAACACCCCCCACTAGCACAGTCTTTAGGGAGTTAATCCCCCGCTGGGTACTAGAGTTAGTATCCTATAAAACAAGCTGTAGCTGAGCTGTGCAGAGGGAGGAATCGTGGCTCGGGATCTGACGGATCCAGATAGGGGCCGTAAAGGCGACCTATTTTTCACCTCGGTTTCGAACAAAGACCTCCCAGTGTTCACAAACTCACACTCAGAAACGAGTAACCGAACATGAAAGCTCACCGGGTGACACACGAAATACACACTCTATCTCAGAGTCTGAAACACAATGGTCAGCCCATTGTCCTTTCATTTTATCTCTACCATTTATTAAATGAACTGTGTTACTGTCTCTTACTTTATTAAATTACCAATTAGTAGTTTCCATTTCGATTTTTATCTTTGGGAGCATTTGATATGTGATAAAGTTTAAAAATTGAACAGTCAACCGATTCCATTTTTATATCTCTCACAAAACATCCATTAATGTCGTCGTGACTCGAATTGTTGGAAGAAAATTATTCGCTTCTAATAAAACGAATAATGGGTGGAATTTATTATGTTTTTTCGTTCATTATGGTTAAGATTTAAAAAAAAAAGTCCAAATCGCAGGAACTGCATCATCTTAGCGCGGTTCCGTTCTTATCACTAGCCTATTTGGGAAAGATTAAAATAGAAACAGTTATTATTTTGGTTCCACGTTTCTTGAAAGGTCTTGATTTATGATCTTACCTGGACGGGTCGGCCAACCCTAGAAAGGCCCCTGCTAGTTACAAGGTCTTTGAATCTCGGAAATCTATATTTCTAACAATAAATTGTTTTTGTTATTTTACCTAACCATTTTTATTGTCAAATACATTAGCCAACTATAAGCAATTAATTAATAACAAGGAATAAAACAGACAAAAAGAACCGTTCGAATAAACGAAAACAATTACTTTAAAGTTTTAAGCACTTATTTCTCCGATTGTGTATTTATATGTATATATACATATATATATATATATATATATATATATATATATATATATATATATATACATACACACACACACACACAAATTTGAACCACCGTTATGTTCCTTCTCTAGGGGTTCTGAAACTCAAAATTTTCTAGTCGTAACTTCCGGATTGCGTCATGAGATCAACCTCATAAGCGGGGTTCCTCCCTATGGAGGGAGGGAGGAACTGCGCTAAAAAGAACCCAACTCCACAATTGAATTACCTGGGAAAAAACAACTAATAATACGAATTCTTTCATGTTAATTAATGTTGCTTTATAACTAACAACGATTTTTAGGACGATAAGGTTACCATCCTTTTCTAAGCAGGAAGAATTTTCTTATTGCTAACGAAAACTCACCAACCCTCTTGGGAATCGAGCCACGTCCTCAGGCAATGAAAGTCCATGCCTTAGCACTCAATGCGATGATAATACTCATCAGTATTATAATATTCATCAATGAATTAGATTTGATATTATTTTTTGAGGGTGGGATGTATTCCGTAAAAGGATATATTGCCTTGAGATTTTTAAAAATTTGTCTTTTTCTTTACTACTAAGAATGTTTTAAACTTATATCTACCTGGCGGAAGATATCTCGAGACCTTGACCACCTATTTTGTTGAAACTTGCTACATATTATATACATACAATGAGACTTACTTATAAAAGCTTAATAGAAAGATCCAATTTTATGTTTGAAGTCTTTAGATATTTCAAAAATTTGACATGTTGAGTGCATTCTTATGTTGATACTTTTTTTAAAATTTGGATACGTGAGGATTTAGACAATATAATTAATCTGAGTTGTAACATTTTTACGAAAATGTTTTTGTAGATTTTGGGGTATCATGCAAACCTGTTTCAATAATACATTTTTAATTTATACTCGTAAATACAATTAATCAAGAAAATAAAAGAAATATTTTTCTTAATAATTTTTTTTACCGACAAACATTTGAGGTAATTATTATTTAATCACACATTTTAATAGATCCTAATCTCAAACTTATCATATTTATTTTTTCCGTCCTTCTTTACATGATACGTTTCGGCTATTTTGCCATTTTCAATCTAGAATGACAGAATAGCCGAGAAGTATGTCAAGAAAGAGAGAGAAAATAAATACGATTGGTCTGAGGTCAAGATCTATTGACAAGTGTGCTTAATTAAAAAATATATTTTTTTTAGAAATCTTAAGGTATTGTTATATACTAAGCATGAAAGGAATCATAAAAATATTAAACCTGAAAGATTCAAAAAAATAAATATATGCTTTCCTTCTTAAGGTTATTCTTCACTGCAGTTGACTGAAACCATGCACCGTAATGTGTATATTTATTCAGTATTTTGTATTCGCCAAAAAACCGGCTTAAGTTATTATCCGAGGCCCGTAGCATTTACCTGTTTGGTATATAATGTCTATTATCTCGGGTAATTACATTGAGGAAATAACACTCCATTATACTGAAGAGCATAATCCCAGACTATATACATCTCTCTGAGTTCAATGAGTGTAATTAATGGTATTAACTCTTTGATGACACCCTATACTGTACTTATACCACGGGGAATATCCTCATTCCTCGGTCAACTAACCCATATAGCTCGGAATTTTTTATCGCTTATATTATTTTTTCGTTTGTTCTATATCTTATACACATGACGAAATGGGCTAAATCTGAAAACAAACTGAGGCAAATTAAAAATACAAGACCCATGTCAAAAGAAAGCCTTACAAGACGAGAACAAGTTTACTAACCTAATATTATGTAATTGAATGACAAGACAGACCTTTATGCATATGATGTAATGATAAATTAACAGTCAATAACATACGTACCGACTGCAGATTACGAGGTCACCTTGCAGTTCCACGTGACTTACACGACCTCATACCTTTATCATACATTATCATGATACTAAGTCACCTAAAGTCAATTAACTTATATTCAAACATACAGCACCTATCTACGATTTACCCCTCAACCCCTTTTTTGTATTTTTTACGATATTTATTGATATATTAGGTTACTATTCGTAAAACTCATTGATATATTATTTAATGATCTCTAAAATGTAATGATATATAACATCACGATTTCTATAATGTTACTTCCTTCTACGTCATAATTTGTATAATGTATTTATATTGAAAAACGTATTTTTTTTACATGACTAATATTATACTACATATTACTATATTACACATGACTAGAGAGTAAATCGCTAAAAGTTGCGAAACTCTTAGAAAATAAAAAATAAAAAACTTCTGGGCATTCTCTAAAATTATTCGGATAATATGAATTTAGAAAAAATTAGACAAACTCATTGCAAGGATTCTAGTATAGGGTTTTTTTTGGCTCGTGAAGGTACATCATTATGATTTAGGATGAAGAAATTGCCAAAACGCCTCAATTGTATATATGTTTTATTGAACAAAACGTGTTTAAGATCACAACCTCTAAGGATAAGGTTCTTGTTAAGTTAACAAGAACCTTATCAATGACATTGTTAACAACCAATGTCATTGGTGAACCTTAACAATGACATGAACCTTAACAATGTCATTGTTAACAACCTTCTCAACTGAATAATTGAAATACTGTCATGTTGTCTGAGATCAGTCAAACATAAGAAAACAATACTAGTACACCATACTGAACATTAAAAAAAATACTAGTCGACAATTAAAAACAAACAAACTCTATAGAGTTGTCAAAGCCTCAATTAAAACTGAAGGGCATTTCTTATCGGACAGGCTGTTTCAATAAAAAAATAATTGTTTACAAAATTATTCTGTGCGTTATAAATTGTGGAAATGTTTAAGTTAAAAATAATCTGTGTTTTCTTTGAGAAATGAAATAACAAGTGGAAGAAAAAAAAAAATGGTGTTTCCTTTTTGGATATTTCTGAAGGATATTTTCACCACTGAAATAGAAGAGACTCCAAATGAACCATCCTGCGAATTTAGAAACCAATACCTATAATTGGTGGATTAGCATGCTGTGTTGCCATCAACCCGATATAGTTGGGCATCCCACTTTGTTATTTATTAATAAAGTTTTCTTCTTCTTCTATATATATATTTATATAAACATACACACTGACCCAATTCATGGTCGTCTCCAAGTATAGTAAAGAGGACCATGAATGTCCATTAGATTTCGAAGACCCTCGACGTCTTTAATGTATTTGTTTAATAGTAAGATCTTAATGACGTACTGTGTAATCAGAGCATTCTTCCCGTTTTAATAGGTAAACATTCGTAAAATTGTTATACCCAATTCTTATTTTTCTAGAGTACCAACGCATCTCGCCTAGAGTCCTGAGTTAGTATTTTCTACGCCGAGTATAAGTTTTGTAGAAGTGCATTCCAAACTGCAGTTAAACCTTCACCCTATGAGAGTAATAGTATTTTGTTTTAAACAAGTAAATAACAAATGTTTTGGAGTGATTAAGTATTCTAGTTGTTGAATGTTGTAAGGGGCTATGTCCATTAGGAGTGAAGGGGTTGAGGTTATAGAAGGGTTGAAACCCTAAAGAAATACGCACCATGAAGGAGGTCACGTCCCATTAAGCCGATTTATCGGTCTCCTTCACCGCATGCAACAACCGCTAAAAATAGACGAGTTAATTCTTTCTCCGCTCGCATTGGAAAACTTTACAACTTGCTTAGCAATACACCAATACTATCCCTTTCCCTATTTACTTAGCTAAAATATTATGTGCTTTATATGTCTATTGTCGCTATAGTTACGGATGCTCATAAAATAAATATATATAATACTCTTACAGATCTATTAAATTTTAAATGTTTTTTTAAGACTTATAACATCTTACATTTCTTTCAGAAAACACTCAGACATAGTCTCCATCGCATAAAAAAACACAATATAACATACACCCTTGGCCGACAGATAAACTCCGAAAGTGGGATGGATATACTGCCTAAATATGTGTTTTATTTTGACAAATTCTGTAGTTTTCTTTCTCATGTATATATATATATATATATATATATATATATATATACTCATAAGTAACTCACGCTGAATGCACTGTTTCCCGTTGATCACCAAAGTAAGCAACGCCGGGTGTGGGTGGCCAGTACTTGGAAGAGTGAATTTCTTTGAATACCTTGTGACGTTGAAATTATAAAAGGGTGGCAACCTCCAGATAACACGGTGCTGTTAGCCCATTTGTTGATGTGCCTTAAAAAATAAAATACTCAAATATAAATAATACATAAATAGTAAATAGTATATAAATATCAATTTGACCAGAAATATATACCGCCAACCGTTGTAAAATTTAATTAAAATCCAACGTCCGCGTTGGAGCTCATCAAAATCATGTGACGCGTGAAGCTTTTCTAGTATTTTTTAGCGCGGTTCCCCCCATAGGGAGGAACCCCGCTTATAAGGTTGATACAATGAAACAATCCGGAAGTGCCGACAAGAAAATTTCGCGTTTCAGAACCCCTAGAGACCGAAAATAACGGTGGTTCAAATTTGTATATATATATATGTATATATTTATATATATATATATATATATATATATATATATATATATATATATATATTTGTCTGTTCGCTCTCTAGCTCGAAGACGAATGGTCCGATTTTGATGAAATTTGGTACAAAAATCAGTCGTCCAATATGAAAGGTCAAGTTCGTTAACCAGCAAAATCCGCCCACTGGAAGATGGAGTTTGGGGCGAAATTCGCGCAGAAAAAATCGTAACGCTTACGTTTTTGAGTTCATAAGCTTGTAAGTACTCTTTTTATAGGCTTCTTGGGCTAGGAAAACGAATGAAACCATTTTCAAGGCGATAGCTTTAACCGTTTTCGAGAAAATTGGAAAAATAGTTTTTGAATACCGTTTTTAATTTGGGTACTTAGAATCATGGGATTCAGTTGAAACATTTTCTACATGTTCTACTTTCATTAAAACTAATATGTTGAAATTTTGGTTACGTTTGGAGTTAAGGAAGGGTTAGAATAAAATATTTTATTAACAGACATAAAAAGTTTTGGTAACTTTGTATATTTTCCTTAATATCTCGAAAAAGGTTAAGAATTTGGTAAACGAAAGAATACCATTAGAAAGCTTACTAAATGCTCTACAAAAAAGGTTCTGATGAAAGTTTTGATTAGGCGATGTCAATCGGAGAAATAAGTGCTTAAAAGATTAAAGTAATTGATTTTGCTTATTCGAACTGCTCTTTTTGTCTGTTTTTATTCCTTGTTATTTTTTAATTGCTTATAGTTGGATAATGTATTTTACAATAAAACAGATTAGGCAAAATAAGAAAAACAATTCATTGTTAGAAATATAGCTTGCCAAGAGAAAAAGATTCGTTGACGTCTTTTGAATATTTTCAATTGCCTTTATGCTGTTGGTTTTTTTATTTTATTTTTTAATTGATTTTATCTGTAGAATTATTACTATAGTAAAAGAACACAGGAATGTGTGAAAATATTTGATATTTTCCAATTCATTGAAACGTATGAAATGAAGTATCGGTAGAAGAGGATTCTAGGGTCTTGCGGACCTGACCCCAGGTATAGCCAGCCATAAAACCCTTTGAACAAAGGCCGAGGAAAATATTACCTGTTTCTATTCTATGCTTTTCAAATGAGAATAGGGATATGAACAGGAACCGGGGTCTCCCGTGGTCTAATGGCTAGCGCCTTGGATTCATAAGCGGGAGATGGTGGGTTCGATTCCCAACCTCCGGCAGGAATTTTATCATCCCACGACTCGCTGGTGAAATTCCTCGCTACACCCTGGATGTCGGCGCTAATGACCTAGATGTAGATGTGCCGTAAAAAAAAAAAAAAAAAAAAAAAAAAACCTGGAACCGCGCTAAGATGACGCAGTTCCTGCGAGTCGGACTTTTTTAACTGGATTTTTTGCTCACAAATAGACTTGATTATTGTTTATTAATAATTAATTTAATTGCTGGTCACAATAATGGTGTGCTGCAAGGGTACTCTTTCCCTAACTTTGTGTTTTAATCCAACGTAACTGCTTGAAGCAGTCATGAATGTGTAAATTTTGGCTGTATACGCAATACGCAACACTCCAGTCAAATTGGACAGAATCACTGTTTGTTACCTTCAGATTTCTCCCATGTTATAAATTCTGAAATATACTGGATTTATTTACTTTGATAATGAGGAAATAAAAATACTGGTTTCTAAAAATAGGGTTAGCGTATATTTAATATCAATTCATGTTAATTTTTTTTAAATTAAAAAATCATTGAAATTATAGGTTACGTTGGACTTATTATTTCCCCCAAAGAGTGCTAAGAAGCCAAACATGGACTGAAACCGAATAATAAAAGTCCGTCTCGCAGGACTGCATCATCTTAGCGCGGTTCCGTTCATATCCCTAGTCTAATTTGGAAAGATTAAAATAGAAGCAGTTATTATTTTGGTTCCACCAGTCTTTTTTTTTTAATTAATTATTATAATGGCGTGTCAGCCCTTAAGGTCACTAACGCCATTCCTGTGAGTAGTAAAGTCTTGAAAGGTCATGATTTACCATCTTACCTGGAAGGGTCGGCTACACTAGAAACGGACCCGCTAGTGACAAGGTCTTGGAATCTTGGAAATCTTTATTTCTAACAATAAATTGTTTTTGTTATTTTACTTAACCCGTTTTATTGTCAAATACATTATCCAACTATAAGCAATTAAAAAATAACAAGAAATAAAACAGACAAAAAGAACCATTGGAATAAACGAAATCAATTAATTTAAAGCTTTAAGCACTTTTTTCTCCGATTGACATCGCCTAATTAAAACTTTCTTCAGAACCTTTTTTGTAGAGCATTTAGTAAGCTTCCGAATGGTAATCTTCCGCTTCACAAGATTGTCAACGGTTTTCGAGATACTAACGAAATTATACAAAGTTACCAAAACTTTTTTTGTCTGTTAATAAAATATTTTATTCTAACCCTTCCTTTACTCTAAACGTAACAAAAAATCTCAACATATTAGTGTTGATGAAACTCGAACATGCAGAAAATGTTTCAACTGTATCCCATAATTCTAAGTACCAAAATCAAAGACAAAGAACCCTCCCTAGGAAGGACACTAGGCAGTTGAAAAGCTATATATCTTGGAAATCCATATCTCTAACATTAAATTGTTTTTCTTATTTTTCTTAACCTGTTTTATTTTCAAATACTTTACCCAACAATAAGCAATTAAAAAATAACAAGGAATAAAAAACAGACAAAAAGAACAGTTCGAATAAGCGAAATCAATTACTTTAAAGTTTTAAGCACTTATTTCTCCGATTGACATCGCCTAATCAAAACTTTCATTAGAACCTTTTTTTTAGAGCATTTAATAAGCTTTCTAATGGTATTCTTCCGTTTACCAAGATTCTCAACCTTTTTCGAGATATTAAGGAAAGTAAACAAAGTTACTAAAACTTTTTATGTCTGTTAATAAAATATTTTATTCTAACCCTTCCTTAACTCCAAACGTAACCAAAATTTTAACATATTAGTTTTGATGAAAGTAGAACACGCAGAAAATGTTTCAACTGAATCCCATGATTCTAAGTACCCAAACCAAAAACGGTATTCAAAAACTATTTTTCCAATTTTCTCGAAAACGGTTAAAGCTATGGCCTTGAAAATGGTTTCATTCGTTTTCCTAGCCCAGGAAGCATATAAAACGAGTACTTAGAAGCTTATGAACTAAAAAACGTAAGCGTTACGATTTTTTTTTGCGCGAATTTCGCCCCAAACGCCATCTTCCAGTAGGCGGATTTTGCTGGTTAACAAACTTGACCTTTCAAATTGGACGACGGATTTTTTTACCAAATTTCATCACAATCGGATCATTAGGGAAGCCAGAAATGAGCGAACAGACAAATATATATATATATATATATATATATATATATATATATATATATATATATATATATATATACATATACAAATTTAAACCACCGTTATTTTCGGTCTCTAGGGGTTCTGAAACGCGAAATTTTCTAGTCGGCACTTTCGGATTGTTTCATTGTATCAACCTTATAAGCGGGGTTCCTCCCTATGGGGGAGGGAGGAACCGCGCTAAAATACCAGAAGCAACTGTTATGATTCTGTATGACATTGAAAGGAAAGATCTATAAGTGAGTCCTCATACAAAACCGAGCGTATAAGATCCTTTAAGCCGATATCATCTTCTTAGCTCCTTTCACTTTTACTGCCGCCTTTTCATGGCTGATTTTCCTTTGCTTTCCCTCAACGCTCAATTTCATCTCAATTGAATCATTCTTTGTGGCAAAGTTGTTTTTTTTTTTGTTTTTTTTTTCCATTTATACAACTATGCTCATTTGTAGGTATATTCAATCGTATTAAAGGTTTTTAACACAATATAGTAGTAACTGATATAAATTCTTCTGAAAGCTGACCCAATATATATGTTTCTCTTTTTCTTATTTCTTTTAGCGCGATTTTTATGGCAAGGTGTCGATAAAGCAGTACAACATTCGTCCAATTTGACTAGGGCAAAAGATAGCAAATAAAGAAGTCAAATTGAAGGTGTACTGCTTTATCGACCCCTTGCCATAAAAAGAAATAAGAAAAAGAGTAATTAATATAGCAATCATACTTTTGGTATTCACCTTTGTCTAATAAATAATCATATTTAATATAGAACGTTAAATAACTTTATACATAATTATAAATAATATTTAGAAACGTATGATGACAAAGAAGAAAATAAAAAAAATCAAGGGTTCACTAAAATAGTATCTAACTTTGATGCGTTGACAGATTTTTTTTTTTTTTAAATGTATTCTTGAATTAACATCTGTAAGAAAGAGCGATTTATTGCACAGACTGCAACGACGATAGCGATGAACAATAAACAAAAGTATTGAAAACAACGAAACCGATTTGGACACATGATTTTGCAGACCTGCAAGGACGACTGATGGAGAAAACATCATTTGGTGTTTTTTTTTTCGTCAGTGCACGTAGGATTTGAAAACGAGAACCATGGCATTCATTTTTCGAAAAATTAAATAGTTAATTTCTCTCGCATTAGAACGGAAACCTCTGTACATAATATAGCATCGACGTCATATCACAACAGGATTTTTTTTCTTATATAGGTATATAGGATTCAATTTCAACTCCTCGTCAAAAAGGGGCAAGTTTCATTAGAAAACAATCGAAACATATTTTTGGCTTTTCGAGTGTCCAAGTAAATAATATATGGAACTTCCCTACCTCTTCGCTCTCTTAATAATTTTTTTTTTCATCCATTCAGTTGTCACATCACTGATTAGGAAAAATATTTTGTTTTGTTCTGTTAGTTTATATTGTGTTGTGAGTTTTGATGATGTTACTAATAGTCGACGAGCATACTAATCATCCTAATTACTGATATTTTAGTCCTGTTTGTATATTTCAAATAATTACTCTCTATTAATTTTCCAGAGAGTTAATCGAAGATATATTATTTCAAGAATGTTTCGAGAAGAAATCACTCTTTATCACAGACTGAATTTTGTGTATTTTCAGCATATACATACATCTAAATATATAAAAATCACGTGTCTGTCTGTTTGTCTATATGTATGTTTGTATGTTTGTCTGTTTGTTCCTTATATAAATCTACACAGTTTGACAGATTTTGACCAAACTTGGCACGCAGCTAGGTCTTGATATGGGAAATCTCCTAGGCTAGGTCAAAATAGTCAAATTTCAAAATTTGGTCAAAAGGTCAAAAGTTTTGTTCAAGAAAAATTGGCTGCACTGAACCATTCGGATTTTGAATCTGAACAGACGGCCATTTTGAATCGACAGCCATTTTGAATATTGTATCAAATTTTGTTGTTGATTTTCTTGATAATTAGAATAACTCGAACTCATTGATGACTTTACATCATTATATAACTATGTAATGCAGTTTATTTCAATTTTATATCAACAGTCACTGTCAAACTAGGGACCGCTGGCCATTCTTTGATAAGAGCTATCTACTCGAAGGCTCTGCTGTCGGCTGTTAGATGAAGTGCTGTGGTTCTGGCCTCTGCCGGTTGCATTAGGAAGTACTAGGCAGATATAAATAAATTTAATAAACACCGTTTGACCGATTTTCGTAACTGGGTATAGACAACTGGTTATCAAGTAGATCATGATACGGGGAGAGTCATAAACAGAAAGTAGGCACACTGGGTAAAAGCTAGTGTATATGTATATATATATATATATATATATATGTATATATATATATATATATATATATATATATATATATATATATGTATATATATATATATATAAACATTTATTTTATATTTCACACATTTTTTAATGAAATAATAAAGGCAGCGGAAGCGATAAGGATACGGAGGGAGGTAGAGTGAGGGTGGTGGTACTTGAATAAGGAGGGGATGCTCCTTTTTGACTGCAGGAGGAGTGGTAGGTCAAATCTACTTGACTACCAGCCACGTAGTCAAGTGTCTGGGTGTTTCAACGGCTACTTGGCCTTTATACATCCTCAGTGGCACAGCCAATATCTTAAGTACCCCCAAAAAAGTTCAAATTTATAACCTTATAGTGTAGAAGTGCATTATCCTCATTTACAAAGTTTATTTTAAACGGTAGCTGCCCTTATGTGATCCTATTATTACTTGACAACGTTTATTTCCAAAATATAATTCTGCTCTAGTATGGGCACCCATCAGTTGGTTTACTTCTCGTTTTGTTTTGAATTTTTTTTTTTTTTTTTTTTTTAGACCTTCAGTTACAAAAGTCTTGTGGTTAGTCCTTACCGAAGGAATGTAGCTTTTGAGGTTGCAGTAGAATGATATATTTGTTATGACGGATTCTTGTAGAAAATCAAATTCTAAAACGAGTTTTTATTGGTGACTTTCGATTTGACGCATTCTTGAGCTGTCAAATGCTCAAAACCAGAAAAACACGTTCTTGATTTATCTCAGAAACAGTATATTTTGTTTAAACATTCTGCGACATAAAATTTGTAGTCAACAAAATTATCTTTGATACAAGGGTACGGGAGAAAGAATGGATTTTGAATTTAAAAATATGATTTAAATCGAGATAATGAAAACATATTCTTGAATGAATCCAAAAAAGTATTTCTTCGAAAAACAACAACATAACAAATCACATTCGTCGAATTAATTTAAACCACAAGATACAGATTTTTCCCTATCATACGATTGAACGAGATAAGCAGCAAAATCGGTCTATCTGAAAAGAGAGTTGATTCCGAACCTAAATATCTTATTTGCTGAGGCCGGTCATACTTTCTATGGCAATTTAACGTAACTTGGCAAACGTCGCGGGCACTTAAAGAAAAATACGTGGCTTAAAAATAAACTAAATCGCATTAAGAAGAAGTTAGAGTTTACTCTATATTACGTTCAAATGGAATAGTAGACAAAACGGCATTGCTTGTTTCGTCTACCAGTAGGGGTTCTGAACTGCGGCACTGTATTCAGTCATGCCGTTGTTACGATTGTGGGATTTGTTCTTTTTACGCGTGGATGCTTTTATTTTTCATCAAGACTAATAAATAAAAATGTGGATATTTTATGTATTTATTTAAGTTGTATAATGTCTCTCATACCCGGAAGATGTTCATTAAAAATATAAAAAAACGAAACTATGCTAACGATGCTATTCTTAAGAAATAAATGTAATCCATATACATTATGATATAGGTAATAATAAATTCATTGTTCTATTTAAATCATATAATATAAAACCAGGCGTAAAATGTTCTCCTTTTTGTATTCAATAAATGTTTCATTTTGAAATGGCTGCTCAGATACTGTTACTGTCCTTTAATATGGAAAATGTGGATGCTTTAACGAAAAGTCCGACTCGCAGAAACTGCGTCATCTTAGCGCGGTTCCGTACATCTCGAAGAAATGGAATAGATTAGGCATTACAAAGCACAGGAAACTTACAGTAGCCAACTTACGCAGAGCGGATAATTCTTAATCCTCATTCTTGAGGAAGGCTGTATAAGTCAATACAATTATTTACTGAAAACGTACTCACTCCTCGACTACTGATCAGAAGGCTCTATTCCAAACAACCAAAAATTCGTTTTCATTTTAAATTTCTTGTTTTACTTGCAAATTCATTTTACTGTTATAATCAACTGTAAATATGTGCTTCATGACAAATAAAATTCCATTCTCTCGTAAGTTAAATCTTTCTCTAAATTAAGAAAAATGATAACTTCAGTTGTAGCAGTATAAGGAAGGTTATATAGATAGGAGAATTGAAAACAAACCTATGTATACACCATCATGATTAGCTACTGCCATCATGATTACCACAGCCATTCCAAATTTATTACCAATACCTTTCGTAGTTTCTTTGTTTATTTTACTAAAATGCTAATTTTACTGATAAATGCAATTTAAAACAAAAACAACCAATTAAAAATTTAGTTAAAACAAAGACAAAAACCGGTTCAAAAGAACAAAACAAACACTTTTAAAGTTTTAAGTGCTTATATCTCTGATTGACATTTCCCCATCGAATATTGCTTCAGAACCTTTTTTGTAGAGAATTTAGCAAGCTTTCGAATCATCACCTTCCACTTAACATGATTTCCCAACCGTTTTTGAGTTATTTACGAAAAATGTACGAAGATCCGAAAACTTTTTATGTCTAATAATATTTTTAGCGCGGTTCCTCCCTCCCCCATAGGGAGGAACCCCGCTTATAAGGTTGATACAATGAAACAATCCGGAAGTGCCGACAAGAAAATTTCGCGTTTCAGAACCCCTAGAGACCGAAAATAACGGTGGTTCAAATTTGTATATATATATTTTTTATTTTTATTTTCATTTATTAGGAGATACAATACATACACTCAATTGTTACTATTATTCTAGAATGCAATAAGTCAATTAACAATTGGGTGTCTCCTTCACCCTCGTTATTTAGGCTTGAACACAACACAAGCCTAGTTGCTGGAAGACCTAAATCAATAATATGTCCTCATCAGTCTTCAGAGTACCTCATAACGAATATAAGAAGGCACAAAAATAATTAAATAAATAAAGTAAAATAAAATACAAAAAAAAATAACCCTAAAAAAAAAAAAAAAACCTTACAAATCAGTATATCTGATAATATAACAATATATAATAGTATAAATTAATATAATTATTACAAATATAACCAAATAGATAAAAAAAACAATAAATAAAATAAAACTAAATAAAATAAAGCAAAAAAAAACCGATATTAATAAATAAAAAATAAAGACTAACAATAACAAGGTCAATATAATAATAATAAGATAATACCACGTTTTGAACCCAAACACTTCACCCGCTAGACCAGAGCACTCGATAAAGACCTAACGTGGTGCAGTCACATCTATCAACCACAAACATACCCACACCCCAAATTAAAATATAAACAAGTAAAACACATAAATAAAAAAAAAAAAAAAAAAAAAAAACCCGGCGATCCTCAACGGCCCGCACCGGCGAGGAGTGTCCTCCATCGACTGAAGATGATGCAGGAGCCCTTTAATACCCGCAATGTAATGCTTCTCAGCACCCCCATCGGGACACCAAGCTGCCTTAAACTCTTGGCAGAAGCACCGCTCCACACACCCCTCCAGCTCAATGTACAGGACGTTACCTCCACGTCGGTGACAGGCACGCCAAACATTCGTCCCACTGCCAAACGCACACCAAGTCTCCCATACTTCCGACACTTCGCCCGGTGCAGCGAGTTCAGATCAGAGGAATTCCCATTTACAATCTGTGCGTCCAGAATCATCACCTTACCCTCTTTAGCCACAATTATGTCGGGTTTCCAACGTCGGCCATCAGCTCTCAGGACTGTCTCGAGGTGTACCTCGTACCCCCTCCCGGCTAAGGCTTCACCCAGTACATCCACCACAGTGTCGTGCCTCAAACACCGACCTCCCCGTGAAACATAGCACTGCTGAACAGCATGAGTGCCGGTCTCATCCTCAAGGCAACCCGCCCTGCAAGTAAGAATCCGGCCCTCACGCCGGCCTCTTGTCGTTCTCACGGTGGTCGGCAGAGCATTTATGTGGGTACGAACATACTGGATGAAGTCCCACCCAGAAGAGGTTCCAGCTCCATCATTGAGCCAATGTGTCGAGGCCTTACTAGCAGAGGATTCCTTTAATCCTGCTCCGTCGTTGGACGAATGGAGCCTACCTGCCCACCAGCGCTTCCTAACTTCAGGGCACCAAGCGTCTTCATCTATTAAGCCCTGCCTGGCCAGGGCCTCCCTCGCTCTCCGCAGCCTTTTGGTCACGTCTGCCGAACCATAAGCCGCCCTTGCCGCGGCTAGACCAGACCATTCCATTCTAGACAGACGGCCTATAGTCAGAGCCGGCACCAGGACGCCCATGCATGGCACACCCAAGCCTCCGTCCGTGCACGAAGCATGGAAATACCCAACTGCCACCTCCTCACCGCGGCTCTAACCTTTATATTAAACTATTATAAGATAGTGACCCTATTTTTCAATATATTCGTCTGTGGCAGAAGGTCAATTTTATAAAAACACACTTTCTCTTTTCTGTACTCTTTTATTTGGCTCTACATGTTTCACGTCGCTGTGACGCCTCTTCAGGAGCACTTAATCTAAATAAAATAAAACATGGTTACAGCCTATCCATTAGAGAACCTTCCGCAGGTAGGGCCACGTCTGGACTGATAAGATCAATCATGTCTACTAGGTATCAGCTGTTTAAAATCGATAGTTTTAGGGTAAATGTCGATTTTCCAAAAGAAGTTTTTTGTCATTTTATAAAATGTTTTTAAGTCGTCTTGTTTATTAAATTAAAAAATATTTTATCCAGGTATTTAATATCTGTTTTTTTGTTGACGGCCTTTTTCCTATTTTTAATTATGTGTATATTTTCCTTAATTTTTCTTTTTATGGGGTTTTTCTCTTTATCTAATATCTTTACAGTGTCAAAATTAAATGTGTGGCTATATTGTATCGCATGATCCACCAATGCAGTCTTGTTGTCTTTCTCGTCAAGGTTTTTGGCATGTTGTTTGATTCTCTTTTTTAAAAGTTGCCCCGATTCTCCTACATACACCTTATCACACATTGCACAATCAATTTGATATATGTTATATTTGGTTTCTCTTTCTTTTAAACCATCCTTAATTCGGCTGTAGCTTTTTATGATTTTGTCGTGATATATCCAGGAGATTCTTCCTAGGTCTTTACATTTATGTATTATCTCATTGGCAAATATTGGATTATAACGAAAGGTAATATAATTAACCAGCTCTAAAGTTTTTATATCTTTACTGTCATTATCCAATTTCTGTTTATAAATATGTTCATTGTGTATGAGTTTATCTGGTACAACTCCGTTTGTATTTAAAATGTTTGTTTTCCTATCGTCAAAAAAATCACAAATTTTACTTTGTATTAATTTCCTTCTTTTTTCTTGGTTGCCTTTTATGTCGTCTATTGTTTGTGTATCCTGAAGTTTACGTTTCAGAGTATGGTTGGTGTTGTCTGTTGCAACAGTCAGTTTTGGTTCTGTTAATTTAACTCTTTTGCTCCTATTAGAATTGTCATTACCTATATGTTCAGTGTCATCCCTTTTCCGTTTACTATCAGAGTCATCATAAAAATAGTCGTCCGTAAAATTAAAAACATTCAAGTCAAAATTGATTAAATTTAAATTTTTCCCCACATCTAATTTCTTTTTGTAAAAAACATTTCTTTCGGCTCTTTTAATTTCTTTATTTATAATTTCCTCAGGGTAATTATTATCTCTAAATATAGTTTTGAGTTTATTTGTTATTTCATTTAAATATTTTGGTGATGTTCGCAGAAGCGCCGTCAGTGTCCTATTATAAAGCAAATTCTTTTTAAAATTTAAAGGGTGACTAGAATAAAAATTAATCATACGACCAGAAAATGTATTTTTAGTCTGCCATTTAAACTCAAGTCTATTGTCATTAGTTCGAATTATTTCCATATCTAAAAACACAATTTTGTTTTCATTTTCAATTTCTAAAGTGAACCCTAAATTCGTCTTATTATTAAAAAACTGGAAGAGTCTATCTATATCGTTTTCATGTACACAAATTAATAAATCATCCACATATTTATAAAGAAATTGGACATGAATGTTACAGTCATTTATGATTTCTTCTAATATGTGGTTCATTACAATTCCACTAATAGAAACAGATAAGTGGTTGCCCATTTGTACTCCAAATTTTTGTTTATAAATTCTATTGTTAAACTTGAAATAGCCATCCTTTGTACATAATTTAATACCATCTATAAACAGGTTTTTGTCTTTTATTTTAGTTAGTTCTACAATTTTATCCCAATTTTTGCCAATAAGTTTGATAGCCAAGTCCACCGGAATACTCGGGAACATATTAACAACATCGAAGGAAACCAACTTATAACCAGAGATTACTGTCATCTTTTCTAATTTATGTTTTAAATCTATAAAACTTATAGAGTTTATATTAAACTTTCTTAATGCTTCGCGGGAGGCGCCACCAAGTACCAGCTTGTGCACGTAACTCGGAAGGAGGTGATACCTAAGAGCGGTCAACCTCTGCTGCGGCTTGAGGGGTGCATTCCCAATTCTTAAAAGGGCCCTTCCAATTTCCTCATCAGGCCTCTCGGATCCATGGTTCCTATAGGTGACTCCGAGGTACTTAACGGAGTCATGGAACTGCATTTGCCTCAGCGGGGCTCCACCAACGGTAAACAGTGCGTCCTCAACTACCTTGACCCTGGCCACACGCCCAGCCGGTACCAGCGAAAGGGCACAGCACTTACCAGGACTAAGCTCCATCCCCAGTTTGGCGATGGCCGCCCCAACCGCTGCAAGTGCACCCCGCATGCCAGCCACCGAGGACGCCACCAGGACCAAGTCATCGGCAAAGGCTAGATAGTTAATCCTCACTCCATCTCACTCCATCCAGAGTATATCCTACCTGGCTTGGAACCGCCTGTAGGACCCAATCCATCGCAAGGTTGAAGAGGCACGGAGACAAAGGATCTCCCTGCCTAATCCCCCTTCCGCTTACAACTGGGTCCGTCCACCTCCGACCATCGGTAATCCGGGTAAACCCTTCACCGTACACCCC
>OX328124.1:36070577-36134258 GCA_946811695.1 Gonocerus acuteangulatus | reverse complement strand
CGTTTTCACCAGTTCTTTCAATAAAAAAGGGTCAAGGATGGACCAATACAATAAATACTCGGAATAGGAGTTGAGCCAAGTTTTAACTATCAGCACAAATTCGACCCTTCTAAAAGGAAGTGGAATGAGGCATTGACGTAAGAAGCACCAAACGACACATTAGTTCCAGCCAAGATGGTAAGTTAAGTAAAAGAGAATGGCTTGACAATAGAAAAGAGGAAAAACTTCTTCTTGGAAAGTTGTTGTTAGAAGTTACAATATGAAGTCTTCCAAGACATAAGGTCGGCACTCTTGAGGCACTTGTGGTTTATCTTTCATATGGGCCCTACGAGATTGCGGCCTCATATTAATCCCAAACTCTCCTTCCATTTCCTCTAATATAGCCTTTTTTCTTATTTCTCTTCTTGAGTTTTATACAAAATACCATTATTACTTCCTCTGACATCTGTACAAGATTGTATTAACTGGGGTTTATGATGGGAGATTAGTTCAGCGGTGAAGCTCTCGACTAATGTTCTGGATGACGTAATTTCAAAACTCGGACACCCACTAAAGATATTATCAAATGACAGATTCGAAGGTTGTATTCAGATCCACAGACCGTCCCTAGCCTCACCCAGACAACAATTAATCCAATTGTAACCTGTAAGGAGAAATTCAGGTGGCAAGATCATAGTATTGACCACACTACCTGCCTATTACAGTGCCACTACTGTATCTGCAACTCTGGTCACTTCTGGTTTAAGGGACTGATTTTTTTTTTTTTTTTTTTTTTTTTTTTTTTTTTTTTTTTTTTTTACTGGACTTTAAAATTTATGCTTATTTTACCTTTATTTAGCTTAATTCAATTTAGAAATTCATGGAAAACGATTTCAACAACTTCATTTTGGATTGTTTCGGCTTAAATTTCGAAATATACCATTAATTTCTCAATATTTGCTTCTGCGCGGAGCATAACCACCATAAACTGTAAAGTTTATCAATAAATCATCTTGAAACAAAAACATTCAATACGTTTTCTGTTCTTTTTCCAATGAGATACGGTCGATGTTCCTACTCAAAACTCAGCAGCATGTTCTTTAACGATTCATCCTTATACATTTTTGTCAATGCGTCCATCCTTTTTTACATAGTCACAGCAAAACGATATTGTACCTCGATCATGACGCTAGGAAAACTTGCGTACATTAACCTAAAAAAATGGCGTAATTTACCTACTGGGAATAGCAATTTATCGTCTGTAAAACAAATATTCATTTTTTACACTGAATAACATAATTTCGTTTTCAAACCTGGTCCGGGTTATTCGGACGTCCGGGAAAAGGAGGTTTTACTGTTTATGTTAAATTTACTTCACTTATTTCTTTTCAGGTAAATAATGTAACGGGTTAGGGCCGACAGCGAATTTACTGTGATTTGTGGTAAAGACCTTCGCTACTGGTATGGATTAATGTGGGCAAGCAGAACATTACCAAGCCACTGTTGAGGTACTACTGAGTCTGGTTTGTGGAGTATACTGCGTTTTTTTTTCTGTTTGTATGTGCATTTACAGAGACATTGGTGTGTCTATGATACTATAAAACAATTTTGCATGTACATTTTCTTGTTATTACGATATTTCGTTATAATGCATTCTATATTTCCCCCCACATTATCGCAGCTGCAAAGGACCATTTTATTTGTTATAAATTAACAAAAACTCGATTGGTTCCTTTATATATATTTCTTTTATATTAGTTTATTTGTAGATTTTTTAGTTAAAATTCACAATAGTTTTGAATGATCGGCCGTTATTGAGTTGTTTGGTCAGCATGTTTTTGAGAGCGCTTTGTAATCTGCCGGTGAAGGTTTGACTTTTCTATTCCTTGGCAATATTAATTATTATTATTGGGGGTTTTCTCCTCAGTTACCTGGGATAAATTCTTTCGGGGGCTGTTGCCAACCGAAAGAATTGTTTTTATTGATTTTTTTGTTGTTGTTTTTTTTGCGGGCGTTCATTTAAAAATTTCCGAACCGTTCTGGCGGTATCAAGCAGTACCGCTTGTTGGGCATTTTTAATTAGATCCTCCGGCAGTTTCAAATAGGTATTTGCGGCAATCGTCGTTTTTGGAATGAGCCCGTTGGTCGAGATTATGACGGCTGTAATCCTTGCGGAATCCAACTTATACAAGTCTTTCAGCTCTATGGCCAACTCCTGATACTTGCGCAGTTTCTCGGCATATGATTTCCGGACATTCTCATCATTGGGGATTGCGAAATCAATAATATCGGCTGTCTTACTTCCCTTGTCAATGATAAGAATGTCCGGTTTATTGTGATGGACAGTACGGTCCGTTAACAGTGCTTCGTCCCAATACATTTTAATTGTACCTTTCTCCAAAAGTCTATTTGGGACGTAGCGGTAATAAGGGACCACACCATCCAACATACATTATTATTATTATTATTATTATATTGAAAAGGTTGTATATTGAAATAATATTACATAACCCAGTGAATGCTTATATTTGATATTTGTATTATTTCATTTTCAGATGGAATATGCTTGGGGCTTATTGCTATGAAAGTGAAGAATTGAATAAAACGATTTATTACCTTAACCGCTATAGAAAGGAAACTAGAAAAACAATTATATGTGATATTTAATGACGAATAAAAATCTATACCAATTAAGACGTTATTTTACAGCTATTATTAATCTAAAGCACACAAATATGTACTTACCAACTTGTTTTGCTGATTGCGCATGAAGGCACACGCTCAAAAGGATAACCACTACTTCCATTCTTCCAATGTTTAACAACCTGAAAAGAAAAGAAGCATGTTAAAAAACGTTATTGGATTTCAATTATTTATACATCCATTTACAAAATTAATTAATATTAAACACACATCCAATTATAGAACTAATCAATTTTGAAAACACGATGTTCGAAAAAATTTGAAACATGAAGAAAGATTATTATTAAAATAGGTGTCTCTCGGTGGCCTAGTGGCTAGCGCCTTAATTTCTCGTGCGGAAGATGGTGGGTTCGATTCCCACCGCAGGAATTTTCTCATCTCAGGGTCGTGGAGAAAATTACTCGCTGCCCCTGCTGTATGTCAGCTGTAATGCCTCAGATGTCGATGAAAAAAAAAAGAAAAAAAAGTCTATTCTTATTACCCGTCCCTCCACTTATAGACTGCTCCAGCGCGGCTGGGCCCTTTGTACCGTAGACTTGTCAAGCAGTCGAGAGCTCCTAATATTTTTCACTCTCATTCTGGTCTCGTTTCTGGACATTATAGCTATCCAGTGTTAATGTACCATACTTATTATCAATTCGAATCAAGTTTTTGACCGTGTGAGCTATTCAGGTGTATTAAATATCGTTACCCTCTCAGCCTATTTTTCTTCTCAACGCTAGTCAAATTGCCGTATGTTATTAGACCTCTGTACATTCTCACCAGCATGTTTATTAAATTATTGAGCATATACTTCAATTTTTATTATTCACAAGATATAGAGCAAATGGAAAACGATTTCGTTCGTTTTTTACACACATACAATATAACTTTTTTTATTAATTTCTTAAAAATAAAGTTATTGAAATTAAAAGTAACTCAAACCCAAAATTAATTAAAGATAATTAAAAATTATTAATAATAGTAAACAAAACCAAAATCAGAATGATAAGAAGAGTTTTTTTCGGGGAGGAAATCGCTGGAAGTGAAGTCTTGGACAGCAGAGCGCTTGATATATATTTCATTTTGCCATAAATAGTAAATTTCGTGGAAAATAAAGGATCAGTTTGACGGAAGAATTGAATTTCGAGAGGTCTTGAGCCGCCACCGGAATATGTAGGATTGAATTACAAAGCTAATAAGATTTTATAGTTCCTCCTTCAAGTAGGGGGGGGGGAGGACGTAGAAAAGAAAACGTATATTCTCTTACGTGAGTGGGCGTAAGAACGACACATATTTAGCCTACTCCTGTCACATTCCAATGCCCTACCAGGTTTCTTTCAAACCTTCTTATAATTCTAAAGGGGTTTCTGATAGGCCCTTCTCGTCGCTCTTTTAGTGAAGTTTTTCTCAACTATTTCCATTCTCAATATCCAGTTTTAAACTAGAGCATCAGAGCATCAGAGAGAGAGAGAGAGAGAGAGAGAGAGAGAGAGAGAGAGAAGAACGCCCAAGATAGGAAGGGCCCGCCAAACTTTTGGCCCGCATCTTATTGCTTAAATTTAAATATATTTCCGCTGACGCCCGCCGTCGCCAACGTCCTTACAAGAAATCCTGTACCATACTTAGTTTTACAAATTCTTCTTTTCCTGCTCTGTTACATTCACATTAGTCAAGTAATTTGGGACCACGGGAAAGGAATTGCGCAGTAATATAGCTAAGATTAATAAGTCAAGTAATACTTAAGTTTTGGGTAAGAAAATCTCTTATACTGGTGGTATTGGTTGGTTAATATTGCTCAATGGTAATAATTATTAAAATTTCTTTACGTCCACGAATCATAGGTGTGGTGCAGTTGGTTACAAATTTTCTTTGGCAGGCTGGAACCCAATGAACAAAAAAAAACAAAAGACAAATGAGTCTCAATGACGAGTCAATATTTTTATTCTATTTTAATTACGATGCTTCTGATGTTTTTTTACTTGTTTGAATATAATAAAGTTTTAACATAAATTAATAGAGTTCAAATTAAGTGATGTTAAATAAAGTTATTTCACCTAAAAAAAAATTTTTTTAATTATTTCATTTTCAAATTTGTTAACAATTGTTTACTATTGTTTCTTCTTATGTATGTATTTTAAGTGATGAATTGCCCTTGTCGCGGTCTCACTAATAAATAAATAAATAAATGACCTAAAAAAAAAAAAAACACTTAAATTAGAAGTTTGAAATATTTCTTATTTTTACGATGTTTAAAGGTTGTGGAAAATAGTTACTGCTGTGAGTTACAAATTCGGACATGTCATATGGGAAGTCTTGATTTTTTTTTTTTTTGCCAAAAAATATTCGTGGGTTATTCGTGTGTGACCAATTCTAGATAGTCTAGTTAGTACTACTGCTTCGAATCTATTTTGCCTGTGACTGGAAGCTTTTTAGGCAATGTTCCGTTTTATTATAAGTCCTAGTTTATTGTAGGTCCAGTAATTTTGCCATTTTTTAGCGATTTAATGCTTAGCTTCTATATCCAAATGTTGTTTAGTGGAACACAAACTATAATGAATACTCTTCTGCTGGGCTGAATTAAAGCAATAAGTCGATCAAGCGAAATGTTGTTTTGTATCTTGATTGGCGTAAACAACAAATTCAATAGTCAATATTTGATTCCACTTAAGCGGAGTGAGCAACAATAAACGAATCGATAGGGAAATCCTCTTTAGCAGAGTGACCTCCAAATAGTGGTCGATAAAGAAATTGTATAAGATAAAGAAATTGTAGAAAATAAAGAAACTGTCAAAGGACCCTCCTCCAGCATGTGCTGCTCACTGTGAAGCACATCTTGACTAATTGCAGGGATTATCAGAAACTGAAAGAGTAACACCAACAATCAGATTCCTTAGATCAAATTCTTGGTGATCATATCAACCAAGTGGAGCGACTTTTTGATGTTTTACGGACCGCCGAATTGATAGGCAAAATCTAGATAGATCCTTAAGAACCGAAATTATCATTTGTTTTTTTTTATTTATTTATAATTTTTATATGTTATTTTATTATTATAACTTTTTTTATTTGGTTTTTATTATTATTTTTTTCTTAGATTAATTATTACATATTTTTTCCATTTTTTTTGTTATTTTTTCCTTTTTAAATACATTTATATATTTTTTTGTTTACAAGCAATTGAGCATTTCTCTGTTAACATTTGAACTAATATCTGCAAATTAAATCTATCATAAACAGCAATTTAATCAGGTGGCATCTTTACATATGTAAATGAATGAAAAAAAAAAAAAATATTTATTTAGTTATACTTATGTTTTGGAGGCCCGGTGGCCGTGAGTGTTAAGGTGTGGGCATTTAAGTGGTTCGATTCCCACTATGAGGTGGTGGCTTTTTTTTTAGAAAACAGAAAAGCCACCTAGCTAGGTGGAAAAGAAGAGCCTATCCTGGCTGGAAAAGGGTGATAACCAATTGATAACCCGTCCTAAAATTCTTTGTTAATAATAAAAGACGTTAAATTTTAAATAAATACTTAAGTTTTTTTAATTATATAATTATTCATTCAATAAGGCCATTCGCAAGATCAAAGAAATATATTTCATTATAATTTGGTCAGATCGTCATAAATGTATGTATACGTTTTTCATAAACTGTATCATATAAAACTATATAGGATATGGATATATGGAGGATATCGTCCATCATTTATCAAAGCCTTCCTTTTCATTTTAGATCCGAACGTCCCGTGGAAAAAAAAAAAAAAAATGAATTCTTCAATTTATATATTCAGTTCTTTTTTGTGATGCTACATTATGTTTGTTAATAAATGAAATTGATTCAGCTTTTCTGGAAAATATTTCTTACGTAATTCATGCTGTGAGGTAGTAAAAAACTCCCCTTGTCTGATTTAGTGAGAAAAAGGGACTTTCAGTTACTATTTTGCTTACGTGTTAATAGGGACATGATGATAGAATTTCATTTGAGAAAACAACTGTGTGTCTAAGTCAAAATGAACCAATATCTCAAAAAGTATAAAGCCAAAAAAGAGAAAATAGTAATATTCTCACTAAATAATATATTTAGTTATGAATTCGAATGGTCTTATTCACTTTAGGGATTCTATTTAAAAAAAAAAGAAAAAGTCTAATTTGACTAATACATGGTCTTTTCTTCAACTTTTATAGTTTGCGCACCTAGACTTTTAAATTACAGCGAGATCTGGAACATTTCCCGTTTATACAAGTGAAAAGAATTCCATTTTGTGATTTCGACTCAACATTGTCAGTATAAACGAATACAAAATGACATGAAATCCTTATATACGCTACAGAGTGAGGAAATTGCTTGATATGAGACAAGAGGGAAAGATAAATGTGTTTGAACTTTTGGCATAAGAACTTTCTTTATGAGGTGGAAAGTTGAACATTCATCCTGCTTTATTTTGAGGTTATCCTCTCCCTCGGAAACTTTTGGAATACTTGCCTCTTTAGCACTTGCATACTAGAACTGCCTCGGGCAAAGAAGTCCTTCATCATTCAATCACATTTTAATAAAGTCAAAATCAACAGAAGTTTGACCAATTGGCCGATAAGTCTGTAGAAAGTTCTAGATTTAAATATCAGAATATGCTTTGCCAACTATAATGAGAACACTTTTCTTTGGAGAATTTGTGTCGAATATTAGTACACAGGTTTTCTATATCTCTTACTGAATCTTTCCTTTATTTATTCTTAATTAGGTTAACTTGTAGGCTAATAATTCAACAGCGTTCTGGCAAAACGTAATAATTACAGATTGAAAAGAAGGTAGGAATTCTTAATAAAACTACATTTTACATGTAAAATGTAGTTTTATTAGGAAATAACGACCGAACCATGACAATTCATACCTTCGCATCACGAACGGTCAACGATCTCCTCTCAATAGATTGAAAAGTGTTGTACCTACGATACCACCTTGGGGAACTCTTTTCTCTTGGGGGAATTCTTTTGATACTAAAGTGCAAATTCGCAACTTGGTATTGTATATTAAATAAATAATTCAGTAAGGAAGATACGTAAAAAATATACGAAGTATAGGTAAATAGATATCGATTACTGATTGGACAATAAATGTCGAAGAAAAAGGAAATATTAAATAATAGAAATTAATTCAAAGGATGACCCAAAAAGAAGGGTTATAAAAGGACAGGGGTATATGACTAAAAGATAAAAGGCAGGAAAAAGGGTAGATGAATTAATAACATAAAATTATACAAAAGAGTAGACAAATATAATAGAGGAAAATTAAGAGGGGGGGGGAAGACTGAAGATGAAGAACGATAACCTAATGAACATAGCTGATACATGAATAAAGTAAGAAAAAGACTGACGAGATGAATAAATATATTAAAATCAAAAGATAGTATTGGCTGTTTGAAGAATAAATGGCGTTTTTTTCTTCTATTTATACGTAAATATCCTTTATTTCCGGTCTTAAAATATCTTTTGATAATTTTCATTAAAAAAAAAAAAAAAAAGGAAGAAAGGTCTTATTTCATGAGGAAAAATATTCATAAATTAATCATTCTTTTTTCCCTATTGAAGAAATTATACACGACAATTTCTTTTTATTTATTTCATTACAATTGTTTTATGAGAGTTAACTCCTGCTATAAGTTCTTATTAAAAAGGGGTAAAGACATCTCTCTATCTAATAAATTCTAGGAGAAAACTTACATTTTAGAATGGCTCATATTTCTACTGGCCTTGTCGCGAATTAAATTTAAATTATGTCATTATTTTTAAAATTCAAGAGTCAATTTCCCAGGGGGGAACATTTATTTTCGAAACACAGCGTCAAATACGAGAGTTTTGAGCTAAAGCTTTTCTTGAGTATGGGTTTCATTATGAATGTCAAATGATTTACTAAAATGAATCAACTTTTTAGGTACATTTTTTGTGTATTTATTGTTTGTTCTACTTTGTTGGCTACTTCGTTGCAGAACCATTTGAATTTGGCCAATTTAGGAATTCAGTTTAGGCTAATGTAAGTTTTCAAGTTATTAGTGATGGGTTGGAAAACAGAATAACATGTAAAATCAGAGAAATATTACATTTTTTAAACCAATAGAGATTAGGGTATTTAACAAGAGCTTAGGTTTGATACTGCTTCATAAAGTAAGCCTGTATAGTATTTATTTACTGGCAATTATTGTCTAAGAGTCCTAGAATATTGTTGGGCAGATTTAAATTCCTCTGTCTCAGATATTCTGCCGATAAAAGTTATTGGCAGAATATCAAGTAAGAAATTTAATATTATACAATTGGTATAGTTTTTAATAATTGAGTATTTTAAAATGGCTGAACTTCATATGCCTTCGACTTTTCATTAATATCATTTTATTTTGTACTGTAGGTGTTTTGCGCCACTAGACGCATCTTTTGGCATCTAGGAATTATGTATGTACATTCCATTTCAGCATCAACTTCGAAAGCCCATTCACAGGCAGAGCCGCGAATAATCTCAAAACTGAAGTGGCCGAAAGATTTAGTGCACTAAATAAAAATATATTAATGAAAAGTTGAAGGTTTTATAATATATGGCCTTATGTCTATTTTACAGAAATAAAAAATGTAATGTTCTGTGTTTCATGTGACATAAATTCGCCAATTTTTTCTTGTCTTTAGAAATTCGTTTGTATGTGACTAATCGGACTTACACGTAATTAGATAAATTCGTTTTAATTTAAGCTTTAGTTGGACTTCGAATCCAGTCTTATTTTTTCATGGAAGACATTGGTGAGAAGTGTGTGAGGCAATGAGAGATAAAACAAGTAATAAGATAAGTTTCTGAAGGAGACCATAGAAACAGCTCTTTGTTATGACTTGAAATAGCCAGGAAGATGGGAGGAGGTGATATCAAAGGATCTCACTTCCATCCAATTAGAATCTCGCCTCTCTCTCTCTTTCTCGCCTTTAGGGAGTTGTTGGAAATGGCACTGGTCGACGTTCTGTCAATCCTGTGTCGACCATTGTCCTTTCTGTCACACCATTCATCTTTCTCTATGGACTTCCTTGTAGGCGTTTCTAGTGAAGTTTGTCATAGATGGCGATTGTTTGCCATCTCGGAATTCTCTTGTCTACACTTTATGTAGGCCACCCATAATAATCAATATTGGCATAATTGTTTGTTGAATAATGAATTAACACATTGAATGCAAACTACGAATTTTGTTGACAAATCTCAATCCAATCTAGGAAATGTAGGTTTGAGCTCCACTTGTTGCACGCTGAGTTTTTTCATCTATGGACTCGCTGAAAAAAATATCTGTGCTATCTTGGATGATTACAAACTTAGGCAAACTATAGATAAACTTAAAGATTTGCAAATATTCAGCTTTGAGAAGATAAAATATCATGCAATAGTTGAGATTCATTTACGAAACAAATTCATATTTTCGGAAAGATCTATATTTAGAGTTTTGGAGCAACATCAGTTGAAAAAAAAAATGCAAAATTAACTACAAGAAATATTAAAACACTCAACAAAATTTGATCGTGTATATAGGTTATAAAACACGTTTTTTTTCTGCTTATTAATTAAGGAGCATCTCATAAAACCTTAACATCTCCATCATGGATCTAAATTGAGTTAGATACTGTTAAATATATTTTCAAGGATGAATAATTCAAATATGATGTCAGAAATAGATGATTCATACAAACTGCAACACCTTTGAGCTCATGGATTGAAATAGAGCACAGCAGGTCCATATTGACCAATAAGCACGCTCAATTTTTAAAAACATTCCCGCTCGCGAAGGTTTGTTTTTAAAACCTATCAGTTTCGTTTTGTGCGATTGACACTCCGGTTGACGTTTCTATTATTTTTCTATTGTTGGTGGGGGGTCAAAACCCGAGGCCATTATCAATTAGAACCATAAAAAAGTCCGTCACGCTGTAGCTGCATAACTAAGCACTTTCCTCAGAATTGTTGTAGTGTAGACTAAATTACTGAATAATTTGCTGTAAATAACCTATATAAATAAAATAAAAACATGAATAGTTCTGCTCATTTACATTACTTATGAGACCTGTTCAATTATTAATTTTGTAAATAATTTGCTTTCAGAGTTATGTTAATACATACTGTACTACTTAATAAATACACAAAAACTTCATTTTCCTTCTTTTGATCTGTCGCAGGAACAGGATACAGTCCCCCTAGTGGGAGATAGCGCTCCTCGCGGCGGCTTTGGGAACCTATGTCTGGCGGGCTAATTCAAATGCGTTTAAAGTAAACCCTCCTTTCCAATAGACCGATTTACTTCATTTTTACAACACTTCTTTCTCATGAGACACCCACGACGTATACCGCGTTTCGTTACAATACAGCAGAAATTACGATCGGTATGAGTATATTAGTTAGTACTTTAGGTCCAGAGTAAACCCCCTTCCAAATAACCCGATTTAGTTTATTATTACAACCCACCGAGTTTCGTTGAAATGTAAAAAAAAATTACGGCTGGTAGTGGCAAATTGGTAATGTGGGTCCGGGGTAGACCCCCCTCCTAATGAACCGATTTAGTTTCTTTTTACAACGCATTTCTATATTGAGATCAACATAACGAATACCGAGTTTCGTTGAAATATAACAAAAACTACGGCTGGCATGGTCAAATTAGTGTTTTGGGTCCGGAGTAAACTCCCCCTCCCGGTGGACCGATTTGGTAGTTAACGAACTCGTTCAATCGTTTGCCAATTGATCGCTATATACCACGTTTCATGAAGAAAAATGAAAAACTCTGGCCACTATCGTGTTAAAGACACACACACACACACACACACACACACACACATATATATATATATATATATATATATATATATATATATATATACATATAAATTTTAACTGGGGTCATTTTTGGTGTATACTAGGTAGGATCGATAAAGATTCGAAGAAATTTTTCAAAAATTCCGTCATGAGTGTAACCTCAATAGCTACTTTCCTTCGGAGGAAAGTGCTAAAAGGTAAGAATAGCATAAATATTATTGTAACTGTATACTGGTTTGTTCGAGAAATAACCTCTTCATTGAAGGAGATCCATGCTAGATTTGAACAAACTGCAACCAAACTCAAAGTCTTCATAACTCGAATATCTGAGAATTAGGATTTGATCAATGGTATTCCATTTTTGTTTTCTAATTATACAAAGAGTATATTACAAAATACTGCAATAAAATATCACTTTCATTTATCATGATATTGGTTTTTTGCCTTTCCTGGAAAGTTGGATTTTATGGATGTGTTGCTTTTTTTTCAGATGCTCCTGAATTAACAATAAAATGTATAAGTTCTGTATAAAACAGATGTTTATTTACTAAGAAATGTTTTGTAACTTAATATAAAAAATGTTCTTAAATCTCTTTTCTTGATCTTATGTTTTGTTGAATGCTTCGAATATTCTCTTCATTAATTTTGTAAATTTCTTTTAAGGCTTCCGAGAAGAGAGTTTCCAAAAATCTCGCTGTATTTTTTAGTCAAATTCCTGATATACTTTGATTTCTTACACATTAACATGCGCTAAAGGTCAAGCTGCAGACGTACAGAATAAAACTCAACTTTGAAAAGTCCAACTCGCAGGAACTGCAGCATCTTAGCGCGGTTCCGTTCATGTCCCTAGTGCCATTTGATAAGCTTAGAAAAGAAATCAACCCATTTTTTTTATATATCTCGTGAAAATTGTCAAAATCCTCTCGAACATCTCGAATAAAAGTGATATTAAGGCGTCAGGGACACCGACAGTAGCTAACTTTTACACAGAAGCGGAAATTACAGAATCTGGCTCTCATTCTAAAGCAAAGCTCTATAAATCAATACAAAATATGCCTAATAAAGCCTTTCTAGAGGATACAGAAGCATGGGCGTATATGAGGGGGGGGGGCTGCAGCCCCTCCCGAAATTTTGAATTGATGATAAAAAATTCTCGTAAAACCCTTATTAATAAATTAAATAAGATCACTTAGTTCATAAAACATATTTTATTTTACGTGTAATAGCGTTTTAGTTGCCTAAAACTATTCCAAGCTCTAAATATTTAGTATTCCATACCCTGGAAATGGTCTCAGCCCCCTCCCCGAAATTGTTTTTATATACGCCCATGTACAGAAGGATCAAGAAGAAGTACACAAGATTGAGTAGAATACCCTGCCTAATATAGCCTATATAGAATAATATGCCGAATAAAACCTATCTAGTAAATACACAAGGACAAATAAAAGTCTTGACGAATAACAAGTCAAGAAAAAAAAACTTTATTTAACAAAATAAAACAAAGTTTAGTTGCCCAACTACAATAGAATAATATACCTAATTAAGTCTATGGAGTAGACACAAATGGACCAAAAACAAGTCTTGTGGAATATTGTTTTTTTTTCTAATTTAATACTTTTTATCAATATTTAGTATATAACCGTTGTTGAAAACTATTGATTGCTAATTGATGAATCGGTTTACAACTAAGTAGTCTTTATGAATACTTAGTATATAACCTTATGTTTGGATCTGAGTTTTTGGGGTGCTCTCCGCCTAGGCTTTGTATTTGTGTCGGCAGATACCTGGGGTATATTTACAGCTCTTGAGGATTAACTCTTAGCAGGTAAATTTCCTGCGGCCCCCTTGTTTCTACGGGCATTGAACCGCCATATTCCCTCATAGTATCTAACCGTTGTGAAGTTTATTTTTTGGATTTAGGACTTAATATAGATATGTAGACTAAATCATAGCAAGAAGTAATCCTCCGTCGTCGGTTCTTAACTATGTAGACTCGCTAATGTTTTCCAATCTTAGATACATCGTAATTAAAATCCACAGCAAAAACACGACATTTCATCAGAATCCCCTGCTGAATAAAACTTATATAGAATAATATGCAAAATAAAGCCTATCTAGTGGATAAAAATAGAGGAAAAAAGCCGTTCGTGGTGGTAGAAAATCTTAAAAGTATTTCGCTCAGAAATCTCCGAAATATTGTCACTAATTTTACGTATCCTGTTTTATAGCCAAATAGATTTATATTCTATAATCAATAAGAAAAACCTACTAACAATAAAAAACTATGGGTAACAGATGAAAATAGGGAATACCAAGAATAATTCTAAAGAACGAAACCAACAGTACTGGTGTTGATTTCTAGATATTCATACGGCATCTTCGAATTCTAACAAACAAAATATTGATTCTAATTATACGTATCCTGTTTTATTGACAAATACATTTGACTACTATAAGCAATTAAAAACACTAGGGACTCGGAGTAGGAGCCTCGACAGTTTCAAGACATTTGAAGGAAATCGACAAATCCAAAACTGACATTTCATACGGTACAGCCTGATATATTTTTAACAATGAATTGTTTTTCTTATTTTAATTAATCTGTTTTATTGTCAAATACATTATCCAACTTTAAGCAATTAAAAAATAACAAGGAATAAAAACAAACAAAAAGAACTGTTCGAATAAACGAAATCAATTACTTCAAAGTTTAAGCACTTATTTCTCCGATTGACATAGCCTAATCAAAAATTGTTTCAGAATCTTTTTTGTAGAACATTTAGTAAGCTTTCGCATGGTACCCCTCCGTTTACCAATATTCCAAACCGTCTTCGAGATATTAGGGAATGTATACAAAGTTCCCAAAACATTTCATGTCTGTTAATAAAATATTTTATTCTAATCCTTCCTTAGCTCCAAACGTAACCAAAATTTTAACATATTAGTGTTGATGAAATTCAAACATGCAGAAAATGTTTCAACTGAATCCCATAATTTTAAGTATCAAAATCAAATACAAAAAGAACAGTTCGAATAAGCGAAATCAATTACTTTAAAGTTTCAAGCACTTATTTCTCCGATTGACATCGCCTAATCAAAACTTTCATTAGAACCTTTTTTGTAGAAAATTTAGTGAGCTTTCTAATCGTATTCTACCGTTTCCCAAATTCTCAACCTTTTTCGAGATATTAAGGAAAGTATACAAAGTTACCAAAACTTTTTTATGTCTGTTAATAAAATATTTTATTCTAACCCTTCCTTAACTCCAAACGCAACCAAAATTTCAACATATTAGTTTTAATGAAAGTAGAACATGTACTAAATGTTTAAACTGAATCCCATGATTCTAAGTACCCAAACCAAAAACGGCATTCAAAAATTATTTTTTCAGTTTTCTCAAAAACGGTTAAAGCTATCGCCTTGAAATTGGTTCCATTCGTTTTCCTAGCCCAAGAAGCCTATAAAAAGAGTACTTACAAGCTTTGAACTCAAAAACGTAAGCGTTACGACGTTAAAAACGTTTTTTTGCGCGAATTTCGCCCCAAACGCCATCTTCCAGTGGGCGGATTTTGCTGGTTAACGAACTTGACCTTTCAAATTGGACGACAGATTTTTGTACCATATTTCATAAAAATCGGACCATCTGGGACGCCAGAAATGAGCGAACAGACAAATATATATATAAATATATATATAAATATATATATATATATATATATATATATATATATATATATAAATATATATATATATATATATATACAAATTTGAACCACCGTTATTTTCGGTCTCTAGGGGTTCTGAAACGCGAAATTTTCTTGTCGGCACTTCCGGATTGTTTCATTGTATCAACCTTATAAGCGGGGTTCCTCCCTATGGGGGAGGGAGGAACCGCGCTAAAAATGAGAAAACCAGTAAATTGCTGCGTTATTACTGGTCTCAGACCAGCAACTCACACAATGTTCGAAAGATATAATTTCTCTAAATGAACCATTTAGAAGAAAATTTCGAGAAATTTTCATATTTTTGACCCCTAAAAAAATTCTTAATCAATATATAGCGGACCCTTTGACACATTAAAATTTAATGAATTTGACAAAAGGAAGTCATATTTTTCCTTCAATTCGACCTTTCCATTACGCTCGTGGAATTCCTAACCAAAGGGCAAGTGGATCGATACATGAAGATAACTTGTGAATATTTAAAAGCCTTTTAAAGCTTTTACAGTATGAATAATTCATGTAAAACGTGGAAAACGTTTCAGTATTACTTCTTCTGTGTTCTTTTTGTTTTCTTACTTTTCCTTTATTATTTTCTTTCACTCCATTACTTCAAAACTAAATAAAAACTTTGTTTTCTTGCTAAAGAGAAAATCTTTCTAATTGATATTGGTTACTTACTAAATGGTAGGCGCTACAGCTTTCTCCGCGCATCTTGATCGACCACAAATTTTCTCCAACTGTGGGTAGCTGAACGTTCGCTACCACTTCACGTCTTTTTCGAAAGAGCAGCATTTTGCCAACTTTTTTTGACCCACTCATCTTGATTTACTTAAACTACCGTAATCGGCAAAGTTAAATAACCCCCCAATGTCTGTTGCTGGAGAATGCTGCATCCAAGGATGAAAAAATGGTCGAAAATTCCCACAAGTGTTTTATTGGCATAACGTTTTCAGGGACTAAGCCCCATTTTCAATGCCCTGTGACACAATACAATAATTAAAACAAGTTCAATTTAAAAACCGATTAAAATAACAATACGATTATAACAAAAAACAATCATAAAACCCGAGACTACATTTTAATATAATATAAAACACCATTTTGTCCAATTATTTAAAAGTCAAGTCAATAAAAAGTTAAAAACAACCATTCAAACAATAAATAATAAATACTTTCATTCTATCACACAAACACACATGCAGGAATAAATAAGTCTAAAAAACGATACAATGATATGAAAAAACCAGAGAGAAAGCTAAGTACCCACCATGCATTGGCTCTTATTCAGCCGAGCCTTGCTCAGAGACTGGCTTTGGAAAGCAGCGAGGGGCTGTAGGGCTGCTGTTGAAACATGCTCAACGCACCGCCGTCTCCTTTTAAGTTAACATTCTTCTCCGAGACAGCGTCAATTTTAATCCAAACCTTTTCAGCCATGTCCATCTTTCTTCCCTTCCTCAATGTCTCCAGTACTTCACAGTCGAGGAAATCTGTGTCATGGTTTTCTTTAAGTACATGTTTCCTCATCTCCGAATCCTTTCTGGTCAAATGGTCTTTAATCCGTACTTTTAAGTTTCTTCCACTTTGACCAACATACGATGACCCACAGGAAGTACACGACACTCGGTAGACTCCCGACTTGTCCAGCGGCTGGATGACATCCTTCGTTTTTAATAGCCGGTTTTTCAACGTTCCCTTGCTCCTATATGCTGTCTGCACCCCTACCTTTCTTAGCATCCGTCCAACACTTTCCGATACTCGGCCAAGGTAAGGTATACTCAAAAAGTAACTCCCTTAGAACAACGTAGAATGAAAGTATTTATAATTTATTGTTTGAATGGTTGTTTTTTACTTTTTATTGACTTGACTTTTAAATAATTGGACAAAATGGTGTTTTATATTATATTAAAATGTAGTCTCGGGTTTTATGATTGTTTGTTGTTATAATTGTATTGTTATTTTAATCTGTTTTTAAATTGAACTTGTTTTAGTTATTGTATTGTGTCACAGGGCATTGAAAATGGGGCTTAGTGCCTGAAAACGTTATGCCAATAAAACAGCTGTGGGAATTTTCGACCATTTTTTCAGCCTTGGAACCACAATGTCAGTTTCCCCATACAGGTATTTTAGCTCCAGGGTTGTAAGGTTATTCGGTACTATTACACCGATATTAGCTTCAACGCAGTTTAAATGTGTGGGTCTCGTTCAGAGATCTGGATCATGGATAACGCATTTCTAATGGTCTATTCCCTTGAGCAATTATTATGTTTATAGTAACCGTAATGTTCCCTTTCTAATTAGAACGCCATTCATTTGTACATTGGTGTTTTTTATGAGAAGGGTGTTTGTTGTTACGCGATTTCCTTGTTTGTTGTTTATTTTACCGAAACAAAGGAAGCACTCTTAAATAGCATATCGGTCCATTATCCATCGAAAAACCATCCTTGATCTATATTATCAACGAGTTGGATTGACTAGAGTTTTGATATAAACTTGAGGGAGCGTAACGAGGGGAAACGCGTAGCAATTGTGCCATTAACATAAGTGCTAAGCGTTTTCGCTCGCTCGAGGTTATATTAAAACTCTAATCAATCGAAATCGTTGATAATCCCATCGCCATATTGGCAAGAACTTAATTGAGGTCTTGATCAAGATCTCTGACCCGGTGATGATTACATTAAAACGGCCCCGTTGAATACGTATATTCAATAATATAAAAAAATAACAAATGCCTTTATAGAAATCTTCTTGCTTTGAAAAATGAGCTCTTTCAATATAGCATAGATGGCTGACCCATGGGATTCAATCTCTGCAGTATAATCTTCCATCCATATTGAAGGTGAATAATTAGTGCGTCCAGGAGTTCTGGGAGTGATTAAGAAGTGATATTGAGGCCCCTTTGGCTGTTAGGAAATCCCGATTAACACAATAGACATTAAATTGAGGTGCTATTTATTAATGAGCCTCATATTGATATAGGTTAATCCAGATCAAACATTTCACATAAATAAATTACTTGTGGCCATTTTATTGTCCACTTTTGTTTTAGAGCCGACTAGAAAACTTCACGCTCGAATGCCCCTTGAACAAGAAAATGAAGGTTTGATATCATGTGATTTGTCATTTCGCTCTCTTCCTGCTCCACAAATAAACTATTTTGAGAAAGGTTCGTTTAAAAATACATATTTTTGTTTAAAAACACAAGTTCATTTACCAAAAGAATCCATTCTGTATTTTGGTGAAATTCGGGCAAAGGAAATCGTAGCGCTCATCGATATGTTTTTATAGGCTTTCAGGTAAAATCATTATAGTTCTTTGAACGGTAAATTAAATAAACGAAGCTAGTTTTAAATTTATTTTACTTACATAGAAACGATGGAGTTCAAATTTTTTTAGATATATTGCATACACCAAAACTACGATATTTAAACCTTGATTACGTTTAGAGTTAACCAAGTATTAGAAAAAAAAATTGAAATAGACGTGAGCAGTTTAGGGATTTTCGTGTTTTCTTAAATATCTCGAGACCCTTTTGGAAATGGTGGTAAGTGGACAATTGTAATTCAAATGCTTATTGAAATTTCTGCAAAAAAGAAATTAATTTTCGATGGGACAATGTCAGGTACACAAAGAAGTGTTAATACTTAGTGTTAATACATGGAAGGTCTTGATTTCGTTGCATTGAACGGTTCTATATGTTTGTGTTTCCTTAGTTTTTAATTTCATTTTTGTTTTTGTTATTGAATTTAAAAGTAAAATAAATTTCCCAGAATAAATGATATGTAAAACAAGAAACAATGTTTAGAATAAGCTTTCTGAGAGGAAGTCAACAAAGCTGCTACGGTAAGTTTTCTGTGCGTATTGGTCCTTTTCTTCAGATTTAATTGAAGGAGGCGTTAACTTTTCAACAAAACGTAATATGGAAATTTACATTGAACCGTTATGGAAACGCGCAGGTCCTGCTAGTTATTTTTTTTATTAAATTTCCTATGTATATGTGCGTGTGTGTGTGTGTGTTTGTGTACAGTAAAATCTCCTTGGTCCGGCGCACAGTTGTCAAAAACCGCCCAAAAGCGCTCAAAACTCAATAACATTTGATATTGTTGATTTAGAAACCTGAAATTAGAATATTTCAACTAGTTGGGTTGGGTTGGTGGATTAAGGGCAGAAAACTGCTTGGTCATCTCCGCCCTACGAGTATAATTAAATTGTGCAAGTTTAATGTTAGGATGTGTATTCTGTTTGAGATAGAGTTGTGTTACTAGAGTTGTATTTGTTAGAATCTTGCTTTGGAAAAAATAATTGTTGTTAAAAAATTACATAAATATAAGAACCAGATTATATTTATTATTTATTTTATTATTATTTCAACTAGGACACGATTTTTCACTCGGATCACTTCAGACATTTTTCGCAGCCAACACTAACTTGAATACTGCAAAAAAAATCCATCTTCGATTTGATTCCAATGCTTACAGACAGATAACGCGCGAGTTCTTGCCGAGTTCGTTCACCTCTAGCACCGACGTAGGCAGGTTTATGCAGCTAATTTCATTCTGGGGTCTTTCTATACATGCCCATGGAATATTTAAGCCCGAAATTAGAGAGACGCAAAAGCTATATGACAAAACGAAATTTGATACGTGTAATTTTTTTTACTTTTTCAGTATCCCCGCCCATGAAGGCGATTCAAAAAATATAAAAATATTTGTTTTGCCCTTCGAACATCCCATTAAAACAAGAAAAATATGCGTCAACCTTATCGGTCTGAAAAAGTAAAGTTAAACGAACGATTTCGGTACATGAGGATTTGGTAAATTGTCTTCGTTTCTAGTACTTCAATGATTTACCACCGTCCTGCAATCAACGGGTGGGGGCCTGAAACTCAAGAAATGGCACTCTCACGAGGTATTTAACATACATTTAAGGCAAATGGGTTCCGAGAAAATACTTCAAAAAAGCAAGTTTTGAGCGCTTTTTGACTGTTTTTGACCACTGTGCGGCGTCGCGACGCGTCGTTGTGACCGGGGTACAGTCGGATTAGAGAATAGAGTTAGAAGCGGTTACTTATGTATTTGAAAATACCTATGTATTTTTTCGAAGGTTCTTGTGGCAATACTGAATGGCCCACCATCAGATAGAAAGGTAAATATGTCAAACGGAATTTCTAAGTCGTCCCTGTCCCTGCGGCCTGTCAGTAAATGTTTGATTGTTAAAGTTTCTTTACGAATTATGAGATGAGATTTGTCTAGTCTCGTCATTAAATATGATGTTGTTAATAATGAATTTCCTAGTTGCAGTTTGGCTTCTCAGTAAGTATTTGAGTTTCATGTTAGATTCATGTGCGCAGCAGTATCACGAGTAAAGTATGTTCCTGTTAGAGACCAAGTAGTATAAGTTATAAATTATTTATTACATTTTATTCAATTGTTGTATCGCAAATATCTTAGCGTCTAGGTATAGGGGAATAGCCTGGCAGCTGAGATACAAGCCCGGAGACGGTTATCAGACGATCTTAATCCTCTTCGGGATTGCCATGATCTCTCCGATAGGACGGCTGGTTTACCCTCGAGCCTAGAGAGTTCGCCACCTCCCGGCGCAATATTCTAATGAGGGCAGCACTTTACGGGCCCAGGACAGAAAAGGCGCGGATTTGCGAGCTGCCCGCCCTAAGGCAGTCAAGCCTTGAGTCCCTGAGGAACAGCACGTGCTTGAGGCCCTTAGGAGCATTTTTTCTCTTGCTGCATCCATTCTCTGGAGGTACACCTTCTTCGAAGCCCCGTCAAGCTCCAATTTTCAACCTGGCGTCAGCGGCTACAGGGAAGACGCAGCATCAACCAGATAAGCGAGACTATAACTTTTTTCTTTACCCTCAGCGGCCACTATTCGCCCGAAAATCTACTCTACATGCTTGTATTTTCATTATTTTCATCCGCACAGAAGTTAATATTTTTTGTTTTATTTTCAAATCTAACATACTAACCAGTGCCTGCTCCACAAGGAGATATTTTTTTTCTTATGCTTTCAAAATAAATAATTAATTTTTTTTTTCTATCACTCTATATAGTTCTTCATTTAGCCTCAATAATAGGCACCTATATGTTTAGCACTATTTCCTCATCAACCTCTTCTATATATATATACATTTCATCAGCAATTTGGTGCTGAGCATTAACAGTTCCTGTTTCAGTATTGCGACATTTCACCGGCGAAATGACTTGCGTGAAAACATGCTGAGACAACGCAACTACTATCACTACTACCAGAATTAACAATAAGTTTTGCCTTCCTAATATTGTATTCTATTGAAGAAATTTGTCGCCGTCCGCTTTCCCTTTGGCGTTGCGGTGCCCAAGGGTTTGGAGTTGGTATATTGTTGCCAAGTATCGATTGGAAGAGATTCTCCAAGGACTAGACCTGACAGCGCCATTATTGGAACTAATTACCTTGACAGACATGGTCCAGGCAACTCCCTAATTATCCTGACCTTAGCAAAGGCTCCACGGCCTACTGGATAGTAGCAAATTTATTACAGGATCAGTCTGTAGTAGTAGGTGTAAAACAATCTGACTGCTAGCTAATCACATTGGGCGACAATATTCTTCTGAATCAATAATAGGCTATTCTTCAACATTTACTTCATTTTTTTAAGGCGGTTCCTTCCTTACTACGTAGGGATGAAACACGCTTATGAGTTTGACCTCTTGAAGCAATCCGTAGTGCTGCGAGCTGATACGAAAATTTCACGTTTCTGATCCCATAGATCAGGAATATAACAGTGGTTCAAATTTGTGTGTTTGTATATATATATATATATATATATATATATATATATATATATATATATATATATATATATATATATTATCTAATTTCCAATTAGATTGAGATTCCCAATGACAATCAATAAGTCGCCAGGCCAAACGATATCTGTTTGTGCATTTGGGCACCCCCGTGTTTTTCACGCGGAGAATTATACGTGGCATGTTCTCGAGTGGGTAAGCCATCCAGATTGTTTGTGTTGCCTAAAGATGGAGTAACCCAAAATATCGTGCACTCCATTCCACTAAGAAACTGATTTGTTTTATTCTGTCTATTGTCATAATTCGTGATCGACATATAATTTTAAATATATGAATATCGATAATAACGTAAAAGGATATATAAAAATGTATGTTTGGTGTCATGTTATTTTTATAGGCTGTCATCTTTCACAGCACTCTATTCCTTTTTCAGTCATAGACCACATCCCCACACACTTACATTAAGATAGTTAATTTTTATTTGACTACCAAAATGAGCACTAGAAATAATTTAAAGGCAAAACAACGTTTGCCGGGTCAACTATATATATATATATATATTTCTATACACATATTTGTCTGTTTCCTCTCCCTCCGTCTCAAAAATAGTCCGATTTTGACAAAATTTGGTACAAAAATCTTTCGTCTAATTTGAAAGGTCGAGTTCGTTAACCAGCAGATTTTCCCTCCGGATCATCGGCTTTGAAGCGAAATTCGCTAGAAAAATCGCAACACTTACAATTTCGAGTTCATATGCTTGCACGTACTCGTTTTATATGTTCCTTTACGTTGGAATGAAACACCTTTTAAAACGATATCTGTAACCTTTTTCGAGAAACTTTGAAACGCCTACTTTTCCAAACTAATTTTCAGTTTGAGTATTCAGAAGCGATTGATTCAGTTGGAACTTGTTCCAGATATGCAATCTAAAAAAATTGAACTTTGGTTTGCGTTTTGAGATAAGGAAGTACTCGAAAAAAAAAATTAATATTGTACATGAAAGGTTTTCAAATCTTCGTTTATTTTCTAAGCTATCGTGGTAGGTTAATCGTGATAAGTGAAAGAGGCCATTCGAAAGCTTACTAAAGACCATACAAAAAAGATTCTGATCTCATTTTCAATGGGGCGATTTCAATCGGAGAAATAAGTGCTTAAATCTTCGAAATTGTTAGTTCCGTTCTATTCATCGGGGTTTTTTCTGTTTTTTTTTTTTTTTTTTTTTCAATTAATAGTAAAATGAGTTTCGTTAGTAAAATAAGCAAAGAAAATGAGAACTTATTGGTAATAGTGCTTTCAAAGGCCGAACGTTGGGAAGGTGGAGAAGTCATTTCCGCTTTGAGTACACCAGTTTTCTGGCGTTACACTTAAATTCTTTCTTCTCTTTGAAATGTCATCTATGTTTTCACGATAGACCTACCGGTGCTTCTATTCCGTTACTAATGGCACTGGGCACATAAACGAAATCATGCTAAGATGACCCAGTTTCTGCGAGTCGGATTTTTTTGCATACATTTTAATAACTTCCTTTGAATGTTGAAACGACCCAAATTGTGTGGTTTCTAGCATTGTCCTCGAAAGTAATAAATGCAAAAAACATATGACGTGTTTCCGTTTATTAATTAACGTGTGTATTAACCTGTGTGATTAACCTGGAAAGCCCCACCTAGATAAAGAAGACGAGAGAAATGGGCTGAAAGATTGCTTTATATGATACAGATGGAGCTAGAGATAATGGGAGAACAATGAAGACCTGGACTCAGTTTGGAATTGAGTTCTCTAGAAACCTCGTTAGGCAGGGAACTCTTTCTAGAAATCCACTTTCTTCGGCTTATCTCTCTTCGCTGCTCTGAAAAGGGATTTTCACATCTTTTCTTGTGCTCTATAAATATTTCTAGCGCTTCTTGGTAGCTAAGGTTGAGGGCGATTGATTCTTTTATGTAGTTCATTTATGACCTTGAACAGCATTTACCAATAGTTTTTGGTTTACCGCCTATGGAAGTGATGTTTTTATAACTTCCAGCTTCAGTGTTTTTATTCACAGCTAGAGTATAACAAAAATCAGGTTTCATCAAAATATACAATGATTTACTTCATTATTTCTTGGAAAAAACTAATTTATGTAACTAATGTGTAAAATGGAATGTGTAAAAATGGAGACCCGGTAGCCGTGAGGATTAAGGCGTGAGCTCTTAACACTCCGTGCCAAAGGTCGTGGGTTCGATTCCCACTAGGGGCGGTGGCTTTTCTTTCGAAAAAAAGAAAAGGCATCACCCCTATCCTGGCTAGAAAAGGGTGGTACCTATAGATAACCCGTCCTAAAATTCGTAGTTAATAATAAATGGACGTTAAAATTTAAATAAATAATGTGTAAAATAAGAAATCAGGAATGAGCCGCTGTGCACTTTAAAAAAATGTACAATTTTTCCTTAAGTTTCCATAATATTGAAATGTTATGCTGATAAAAATATAATCGGTTGTACAATATAAAAAAATATTACCAATTCGTAAAAACCGCGTCATCTTAGTGCATTTCCAAAATCTAGAATAAGTAGAGCTTACAATTACTCTGGGGGTCTCCCGTGGTCTAGTGGCTAGCGCCTTAGATTCATAAGCGGGAGATGGTGGGTTCGATCTCCACCGGCGACAGGAATTTTCTCATCTCAGGGCTCGCTGAGAAAATTCCTGGTTCCACCCTGGTTGTCGGCGCTAATGGCCGAGATTTGTCGATGCGCCGTTAAAAAAAAATTACTCTGATGAATTTTTGAGAAAAGTTAAATATTAGGCGCTTTTAAGTAACTGTAGTGCAATTTTCTCTCTTTGTATCTTGAACTTGCGATTGAAAAGATATATGACAAACAACCAACAATTGTTTCTGATTTTTAGTATCTTGGTTTACTGGCAAATTAAAAAAAAATTTATTTTATTCTTTTCATATCAACAATGGGGCTATATTTGACGGGTGAATAAAACAAATAAATAAACAATTGGGCTCTTAACGCCGGGCTATTTACAGGTTGCCACCCTTTTATAATGCCGAGAGCACAGTCGGTCACCCATTCAGGTACTGGTCACGCACGAGGTTTCTAAACTACTTGATTAATGGAAATTGAATATTGCTAAAATCTGCCTCATCTAACGGCGCTTTCGTTCATTCCTAGTGTCATTAGAAGCAGGAGGCTGGAACCCAATCCTAGCTCGGTAGAAGGGGTGACCCCCCCCCAGGATCCGAGGCCAACGTCCGGGGTACCACTACGGGGTCTATCCCACGTGCTGGTTGGGAGTGCTCTTGAGCTTGGGACCCGTCTTCTGTCGAGGCCCTTGCTTACCGACACGGCTAACAGCGAGCGGTTATGCCAGAGGCCCGAGACCAGTCCTATTGGATGTTCTGGTAAGTCCCCGCCTGTTTCCCATTTGGAAGGGAACAGTAGAGGGTTTTCAGTCTCTGGACCGGTGGATTCCTGGCACGCTGGACGCACAAGGTGCATAGCACTATGGGTGGTTTGCCTGTCGCAGCGTAGTGGTCATATGGTTGGGAGCACTGAAATTGAGTGTCCAGAACATGGTGTGGTACTGAACAATGCGTATGTCGGCTCTAGGGCGGAAGCTGTTCGTGGTAGGTCCTTTTTGCCGAGGATCGTCTCGCGAGCCCCACGGAAATGCGACTTGTTGAGCCTTAGTTTAGCCAAGTTTGTAGTTATAGGTCGGGGGTCTATAGAGGCCTATAAAATGTTAGGCACGTCCCCTTGCCGTTCCCGATTTCCCGTGACAAATCGTGGCCATTAGCGCCGACGTCTAGGGTGCAGCCAGGAATTTTTCCAGCGAGCCGTGGGACGAGAAAATTCCTGTCGCCGGTCGGGATCGAACCCACCATCTCCCGCTCATGAATCTAGCGCGCTAGCCACTAGACGACGGGAGAACCCCACACTCTGCTATTAGAAGCATTTGTTTAGGTAGGTTTTGAGTTTACGTTAAAATTGTACAATGAAATTTCAAAAAAAAGTTACATAAGATTTTAAGTGCCACATTGGGAATCTAACAGTAGCATAAGCGGAAATAACTCCCCCGCCTTTTCAACATTCGCGCGAATTTCACCCCAAAACCAATGTTCCGGTGGAAGGATTGTGCTGGTAAACAAACTTGCCCACTTAAATTCGACGAAAGATTTTTGTAACATAAAAATGGGACTATTATTCAGCTGGTGACAGTGCAATCTGACAAATGCACACACATAAACATAACGATGCTTCAAAATATTTATATATATATATACACACATATATAATTTTGAAGCATCACTCAACACGCCTTAAACCCAGACACTTTTACTGAGCTAATAGCGTGATCATTTCTTCTGAAGGGCTTCCAAGGTGAAGGCAATCCATAATTCTACATAAGGTTATGGATGAAGTGCCGTGAGTATAATATCGAAGAGGGTGCAATTGGTATGGATTGCAAAGCACGTTTCTCCCCTTCAGACACATTTATGTATGCAGCGATGATGGTTGCTGCCCAAGACCGCGGCATGTCAAATCCTGGTAACCTCCCTGACCTTAGCAAGAATCACAAGATTCATGTTGCGCAACGACGGTTAATTCTCAGGGAGAATTTAACTTACAAATGAAAATAGAAATTTATGGAAGAGACAGGTATTTTTTTATTTGTTTATCTATTTTCAGGTTTGATCGTTTTCCCAGCAAATATGGTATCCGATTCACTTTTAGGAATTACATATATTGCATATTTAATCTTGACTGTTCATGAATTTCAGGTGTACATTTTTCATGTTTTTGGCTTATTTTTTTTCAAAAATTGCATGTGATAAAAATCATTTGACGAATCTCTCAGGGTATCAACCAACACAGCCGGATTTTCACACCAAAGAGGGCTCCGATGACTACTATGCCAGCTGTCCAGTTGTTAATTATGAAAATATGGTGTTTATTGTGATGAATAGTGCATGTATTATGGTCATTAACATATTTCCGATTCAATAAATTTCAATGTTATCATTCTACAATAGTGTTTATTTGGCGTTGCTTTAAGAGTTCACGGGGGGGGGGGGAGGAGTAAAATTAGTATAAACATCCAAAACTTAGTTTATTCACAGATTTTCATGTAAATATTACAAACAACATAAAAGAAAAATCACATTCACCGTAAAAAATAAAAGAATAAATGATCTTACCAACCTTAATCAAACAGGCGTGCACACAGATATTGCTAAAACTCCAAGCAATCTTAATTTTCACGCCTTGTGGAATATGCAGTCCTTTAATAAATATAATTTATGGTTGGTAAGATCATTCATTCTTTTATTTTTTACAGTGAAAGTGATTTTTCTTTTATTTTATTTGTAATATTTACATGAAAATCTGTGAATAAACTAAGTTTTGGAAGTTTATACTAATTTTCATCACCCATCCCCTCTAAGTTGTGAAACTAATTAATGAAGTTATATTAATAAATTTTGATGAATATATAATATAAAAGAATATCTCATAAGTTGAGTTTTAACTAATATATATATATATATATATATATATATATATATATATATATATATATAATATAAATATGGCACAGGTCGAAATAATAGTACTCCATTTTATGTACAATTTTATTTTTGGCACGCCCTACATGTTTCGTGGCCTTTATGCCACCTCTTCAGGGGCCACTAAATCCCCATGTGTGGTTAGCTCGCCACCCATACTAAGGCCCCTGAGGAGGTGGGATAAAGGCCACGAAACATGTAGGGCGTGCCAAAAATAAAATAGTAGATAAAATGGAGTACTATTTTTTCGACCTGTGCCATATTTATATAAAAAATAAATAAATATACATAAATAAAGGTCAGAAATCGTGGAATTAAATATATATATATATATATATATATATATAAACATATGTTACCGGCAAAGTATAAAATCAGGCATTCTAAAGAATGCCTAGGCATTGTATAAAGTGCCCAAATCCAGCCGGCAATGTATGCAATAAAGCGTATTTTATACTTTGCCCAGGCATTCTATAGAATGCCTACTGTGCTTTAGGCAAAGTATGAAAGACAGGATTTGTAGCTTGTAGAAGTAACTACCGGCGGACGGCGGGGGCCTTCATGTAAATGTAAATGTGTTAAAGAACAAAGAAAATACAATTCTAAGTGTCACAATTCTCAGCCCTACTGCAACAAGTAGCTCTAAATATATAAATGACAATCTCATTTAATACATTGTTTTAAATAAATTCTTCGCCGTACGAAAAGCTTGATTTAACCAATTTTTAAAGTTATTCAAATTACCTAGGTAAAATGTATAGAGTAAACTCAAAACCATTTTAATTTTATACAATGCCAAATAAGCAACAGGCATTCTATAGAATACTTAGGCATTATATAAAATGCCTAGGCAATATGTGTAATATGTTGTAAAAACTAATACTTTCTATACTTTGCGCAAACCGCTTAGGCATTCTTGCCGGTAACATATATATTTTTAAAGTATGTTCATGAGGATAGTTGGTTGAATGGGTTAGGCCGAGGAATGTTGGCGTTCTAGGATTATATTGCCTGGATGCGATGTTAAGCCCTGTTGGTTAATTAGTATGGCACCCGAGTGTGAAACTGGAACACCACAGATCGAATGCCAGCCTGAAAAGTTGATTTTACAAATAAAGCAAGAGTGCCACGGAATTGGGCTGTAAGTTAATTATTTGAACATATTTTGATAACATGATAAATACATTAAATTAATTTATTTTATCAATTATATAATTTACTACGACACAAAAACATTTTCACATAGGTTACTTTCCTGGCAGTTGGTTATTGGTATTTTACCTTATTTACCGGATTTAGTGTATTTGAAAGATTTAGATTAAAGGAAAGAACAACAAGTTTATCAGATGGGGAACAAGGAAAATGCGGGTTTATCATTAAATTGAGTACAGAACTTGTTGTAGAGTTGGAGTCCGTAAAGCAGCTGTATCCGCCAACCAGGCAAATGTTCATTTAGATTGATTATAAAGTAAACGATATTTGCGTTTAAAGCACCACGATAACATGATAAATACATTAAATTAAATTAATATTGTCAGGATAAATTTAAATAAATTAAATTAATATTGTCAGGATATTTGTCTCGGGAAATTGGATGAAATCAATTTAAGGGGATATTATTAATATTACAAGAAAAATTGATGTTTCATATTGCCCCATGCTATGTCTATTGGATATGCAAAATCTCGTTTTTCAGATATGAGACTTTGCTCTTGTATTGTGGACGATATGGCTGGTCGCAAATTATCAGAACTCTAACCCCTTCGAAATAGACTTTAATGCCTTAAATAAAGTATCGAATGAGACCATTTTTCAATATAAAACTTCGTTGATGGATATTTATTTATTTAAATTTTACCGTCCATTATTATTAACTAAGAATTTTAGGACGGGTTATCTATATGTTACCACCCTTTTCTAGCCAGGATAGGGCTGGTGCCTTTTCTTTTTTCTATAGAAAAGCCACCACCCCATAGTGGGAATCGAACCCACGACCCTTGGCACGGAGTGTGAAGTGTTCACGCCTTAACACTCACGGTCACCAGCCCTCCCGCCAATGGATAGAATATGTTTTTTCTCTGGTTCGCTCCGATTTGCATATTCGATAGTTTGACATGGTAAGGACGCCATGTTTCACAAGTTTCTTCTTCTTCTCCATTCAGAAGAAATTGTGGACCGTTCAGATTCGTTTGGCGACCTAATATTATATAAATAAATAAAAAAAAACAGATGCTCAATGTAGATGTAGATGGGGGTCGGCCGAAATGGGTAATAAAATTGATTTTTTTTGTTATATACAAAAAACGTTTATGCTTGATTTAGAAGCTTTAGCATAACTACGGGAGAGGAATGACTAATCTATAAAGATATGCAAATAGTGTAAAAAGTATTAGAACACCCATGAATATTTTACTTTTTTAACATTTGCGACTAAAATAATGGTGCTTTAGGTAAATAGAAGGCAAAGAACTTTTGTCTAAGTTAAGTTAACAATTATAAAATCCTTTGCTATTCAAAGTAAAGTGTTAACGATCCTGCTGAATACTGGCAGTGGATTTAAAGTGTTCTTGAGTACAAAATAGAACTTTTTAGCCAATGAAGTTGACAAAACGTGTGGAGGAGAGCGAATGAGGAGCTCAAATCTCAGGGCTTAGTATCTATAGTCAAATATGAGTAAGGGTTTGGGGCTGTTCGCCCGCATAATCCATTTTTTCTGATATCATTTCTTACTGTACTGCTACTTATGTCCCGTCAGATGTTCCTCGAGATTTTAGTCACTAGTTTTAGCACATTCAGTTATGGCTCTTCGGTCTCCTGATATGATGTTTTGCTGCCTAAGAGTTGGTTGTACTATACCGATTTTAAATATTTGATAAAGAGACAAGCTAAGGTTTACAATTTTTCCAATTTCTCGCAAACATTTGCGCTCATTATGAATCTTAATAATAAGTTTTTGAATTTTAAGAGAGATTTACATTCCTCTCTGGCCAATGTAAAAAAAAAATTGATCAAAAAACTTGTGATTCAAACACAAAAGACACCGGGTCATCCTGCCGGAAAAGGTCCACCGATAACATGGAATTAATCCCGTCCAAAGCCCAGCTGTAATAGTAAAGAAATCAGGTGTCCCAATACTTTTTATGCATAGAATATTACATTTTATTGTTAAAATGTTAATAAATAACACAAATACCATTTTATGATGTTGATTTTTAGAGAATATTTAAAATATAGCTTATCTCGGTGTTATTGATGCCTTCTATATCCGTAAAGCACCATTATTTTAGTCGCAAATGTTAAACAAGTAAAATATTTATGGGTGTTCCAATACTTTTTACACAATCTCTACTTCATTAAGTGCCTTCTCCTCTCTACAGATGACGATGAATCCTGCAAATTGTTCTTCATTTCCATAGGCTGTCCCGATTTTATGGCAAAACTGCAGACGAGTGTAGGGGACCGAAAAACTAAGACAAAAAGTCCTTTAGAGATTTGCTTCATTTTGGAGAAAATCGCAAGAAAAGAAACGAAAAAAGTTTTCATTTTTGTACTGACTTATTTAAATTTTCAATGGAAAAAAATTGACATTGCGAATTGCTTCAAGATACCAATTACGAAAATTCAATCTCTTGACGGTGATATAGTTTTCCTGTGCGGTTTGTGCAATGGAAATAGAAGCGTTGCAAGAGTATGCACGCCGATTCACAAAATACCAGTGCTTAATCGACGAGTATTTTTGTTAACTATTAATGGACTACAAGAGACTGGGTCATTCTTACTTCGTAATGAAGGCGACCAATACCAAGCAGATTAAGAGCAGATCGTCGAAGAAGAAATTGAGTCCAACGCCTGCATTAGGAATATCGCAATGGGCAATATGACGAACTTCTAAAGGTGATAATCGCATCCCGTACAATTTTCAAATATTGCAGAATTTATTACTTCAAATTATGCAAAGATATTGAATTTTAGTCATTTATTTCTTCTTATGAGGAGCCTTGAAGTAGGAAGTTTATTCGGTGTCAATCAAATCAACAGAGCAATTAAGACACTGCAATAATTTCAGTGCTAGATGTAATGTTAACGTTTCTGCAAGAAAGCAAAATTTAATAACTAAACTAAATAGACGATAACATAAAAAAAAAATTTAAATAAATAAAATTACTCGGCCTCTCGTTTTCTATTAAAAGTTAACAAAAATACTCGTCGATTAAGCACTAGTCTTTTGTGAATCGGCGCGCATACTCTCTCGCAACGTTTCTAAGGATTTCCATTGCAGAAACCGTACAGGAAAACTATATCAGCGTCAAGAGATTGAATTTTAGTAATTGGTTTCTTGAAACAATTCGTAATAATAATTTTTCCATTGAAAATTTAAATAAGTGAGTACAAAAATGAAAACCTGTCTCGTTTCTTGTTTTGCGATTTTCTCCAAAACGAATCAAAAACGAGCAATTTCCTAAAGGACTTTTTGTCTTAGTTTTTCGGTCCCCTACACGCTCCTAAAGTTTTGCAGTTTAAAATCGGTACACCATGTATAGCCCGTTCAGTTAGTTCTTATCCCGCAAATTCTGAGGGAAGTATTCCCGATGGTTCCGCCATTTGTATTTCCATTGCAATGAACAACACCCTACTTTATATATATATATATATATATATATATATATATATATATATATATATATATACTTAATTATATACTTAATATATTTTAACAAGGTCATTTTCGGTATTTAGTCGGTAGAATCAATGGAGAGTTCAAAACTTTTTCCTGAAGTTTTTTCATTAGTGCAAGCTTTGGAAAGTGCTATAAGAAAAAATGTTTACTGTTTCCCGGTGGTTAACATAAAAGTTTTCACAGAAATTCTGAAATTTATCAATAATTGAATTGTTTTACGCGCATTGGAGTTCCTGGAAAATGGCTGATAATGAAAAACATAAAATTAATTTATCCTTTGAGGAATACATGTAACAATGTTAATATATATTTCAGAATATTTTAATCAGGCGTTCCGAGAAAAGTGAACATGCATATTTATATATCTTTATGTTTTACTTTGCCATTTCATTGATAGGAAAAAAAAAAAAATAGTAACGCTCGGTTCGTTGTGACTATTAAAGCGTGAACACTTCATAGAATGATTCGATGATGAGCGTTGATTCGATTCCCACTAGAGGTCCTTTTGAAATCGAGGGGTATATTTTTGTTAATAACGGGATTGAAACTGTTGATAACCGCGGAGAAAAAATAGTAAATTTCTACATATACGATTCGAATATATTATTAAACATTTTTTGTTTCTTGAATCTCATTATTTTCATCGTGTTACTAGCATCCAAACTGCCTTGAAGGAGTAGATATTTATGCAGGAGACATTTATTTCGATTTTTTACTATTATTTTTCGGATTTGCTTTTATTTTATATATATATATATATATATATATATATATATATATATATATATATATATATATATATATATATATACCTATTGCGCATATACTTTATCACACATAACTGGATGGAAAATGTTCTTCTCATAGTCTATTTATTAACCTTATGATGGCCAAGATATTCCCTCGCTTTTCGAAGGGGCCGTGGACATGGAGTTTATGTGTTTATATGTCATATAATTTTTTGAGCTTATTATAGATCATAAAAGACCGTTTGAGGGAAAAGACTGAAAAAAAACCGTAATCATTTTAATAACAGATATTTTAATAAAACCTAGTTTACTATTTTTTTTTTATAATTTGTTCACTACTACATTATTCTAGTAATACATATAACAACTAGTAATATTCTAAAATTACTTCAGCACTATAAAGATTATTTTGACTAATGTTTATCTCTTAGATAAACAAACATTAATGTATCAAAATAAAATGGATTATAAGTAAAATTTTATTTTGGTACTTTCTTCTTCTAAAAAAAAAACATAGCTGTAACATTTAAAAACACTCTCTATTCTAAAAACCTGAACAGCAAGACGAAAAACAATGAAAAGTGCCAAAAATGTTCACACTTAAGTGAATAAGATTATAGGTAGAGATAATGAGTCATATGACCCGGCCAAATCCTACCCGCAACATATCCAAAAGTACGTCACGCAGGAGCTGTATAACTAAGCACTTTCCTCAGAATTTTTGTAGTGTAGACTACGTTACTAAATAATTTGCTGTAAATAACCTATATAAATAAAATAAAAACGTGAATAGTTCTGCTCACTTACATTTCTTATGAGAACTGTTCAATTATTAATTTTGTAAATAATTTGCTTCCAGAGTTATGTTAATACATGATACTTTATTACTCAATAAATACACAAAAACTTCATTTTCCGTCTTTTGATCTGACACAGGAACAGGATACAGTCCCCCTAGTTGGAGATAGCGCACCTCGCGGCGGCTTTCGGAACCTACGTCTGGCGGGCTAATTCTAATGAAACAGAGTTTAAAGCAACCCTCCTTTCCAATAGACCGATTTACTTCATTTTTACAACACTTCTTTCTCATGAGATACCCACGACGTATACCGCGTTTCGTTACAATACAGCAGAAATTGCGACCGGTATGAGTATATTAGTACTTTAGGTCCGGAGTAAACCCCCCCCCCCTCCAAATAACCCGATTTAGTTTATATTTAGAACCCATTTTTCTCTGTTAATTACCACCACGAATACCGAGTTTCGTTGAAATGTAACAAAAATTACGGCTGGTAGTGGCAAATTGGTAATGTGGGTCCGGAGTAACACATATATATATATATATATATATATATATATATATATATATATATATATATGTATTTATATATAAATTTTAACGGGAGTCATTTTCGGTGTCTACTAGGTAGGATCGATAAATATTTGAAGAAATTTTTCAAAAATTCCGTCATGAGTGCAACCTCAATAGCTACTTTCCTTCGGAGGAAAGTGCTTAAATTTGTTGCGTGTTGCTATTTCTGCATACCCCTCAATGAACATTTACTGCTATAATGGTATTCCAAGAAAACCGGATTAAGATTTTTGTATGGTACAAACTTTCCCATTTATATAAATAGGTCTCCTATTGTAACAAATCAGGCAATATACAAATTTGTAGAATTAAAATGGATTTTTTTCTGTGAATGGGAATATTGGTGATTAAAAATCACCCACTAAAGTATAAAATTTCCCAGATTTCTGACCTTTTCAACTTAAAATTTGTACATTACTTATATTTCATTATTTTGAGTGTATTGTACAAGAATTCCCTTTTTAGGAAGGACTTTTAAATTTAAGCATTTAGAAGACTACATAATTTCCCAAGGATGGGCCTTTTTTCTAAAAAAAACAAAACACATTTTTTAAGGAGAAATTAATTTTTGGACTCCTAGGGTTAATTCAGCGCAATCACATTAATAGAGTTGCACACAAGTTGTTCTTTCCGGATTCTGCATTAAAAAATGCTGTTTAGGAAAAGAAAGCCCTAAGTATGTGCTATAAATTATACGCTGTGCATGATAGAAAAATGTCTATAAATGAACTATTGACCCATATCACTTTGTTATCTTCATTAACGTGGGACTTTCTAGCGTCGGCATAGTGAAGAGAAATTCTTGCTGTACGAGGATTAAGAAAATAGCGAAAAAGAAAATCTCCAGTAAAAAAGAGGAAAGACACGGAATTAGGGTTTGCAAGAAGAAAGAAATGTTTTAAACCCTGTAGAGACTATATCAGGCTGTATTCTCTGAGGTGACAAGGTCCCTCAACACACTCCTTAATTGAGACTCTGTTTCTCTGTTTCCCTACTCAGCGAGTTTTATCTACAAACACAAGGACAATAAACCACGGCGTTGAAATACATCCCGGTTTTAACACAGCTAGACGTCAACAGTTATTTCTTATTTCTCATAACTTTTGTCTTCCTCCTGAATAGATTTCGGATTTCCGGTTTTCCTATATTTAAAAAAAGTCCCTCATGCAGGAGCTGCATAATTTAGCGCTTTCCTCGAAATTTCGAGTGCATTCCTGAATAATTTGCTTAAAACAACGCATAATAATAAAACAAAAACATGAATGGTTTTGCTCTTTTACAATTGTAATGAACAACTATTTGAATTATTAATTTTGTAATTCGTTTTCTTCCAGAGTTTTGGTCATTACACTGCTTAATAAATACACAATAACGTCAAATTTTCGTCTATTGATCTTGATGAATAATAAAAGGAACGGGATACAGCCTCCCTAGTGGTAGAACTCAGAATGCTACAACCCATATAAAGTTATCGAGTTAGTAGATAGTGGAGCGAGTGTTACTTATCTTCCAATGCTAAAAAACTGTAGGTCTGAAATCGACCATGCCAGTGTGACTAGTGACGCGCGAAAATTTAGATCTGAATATGATTTTAAACAAGCCATGAACTTAAACGAATATATATATTGGGGAAGGTGTTGTACCTCTGACCATCTGACCGTATTGTAACTTTGACCACCGAGGCTGTGGCGGCATGTAGGGACATTTTATAAATTTTGGTGTAATTAGTGTTTAGCTCCTTCAATAAAGGGCTTGTGTAACAAATTTTGGATTATTCAAGCCAAAGAGGATTCTTGCAAAAAATACTTATCCATTTCTATCATAAAAATGTAAGTAATTTATTGATGACGTTTTGCCTTAGTTAAATGCAAAAACTTCAGGAGACACTTTTTAAAAACTGGATTTATTGAATAATGTTTACATGAACTGATACAATTTAGAATTTAGTGATATGTGCACAATGACTGGAAAGGAACTGACTGTCGGAGCCGAAGGAGCAGTAGTTGAAGTTGTGATACGGAAGACGGCTGGAAGACTACATGACTGCTCTCTCTGAAGACTCTCGACTCTTGACTGACTGCTTGAATTGATAAGGATAGGACCTTATATAGCTTAGAAAAGGAGTGGGGATAATGGAGGGGATATGTGTGGAATTCGCTACCATAACTCTTGTAATATTTTTTATGCTATGTCTTATTCGATGGAAATCATTTTGCAAAGTAGCTATTGCAATACGAAATATGGTGTAGCTTCTGAAATTGATTTATCTTAACCCTAATATGTGTAGCATGCTTTTTAATTTGCACTACCATGGTGTCCTTTGACCTGGTCAAATATTTTTTTAATATTTATATATGTTTATATGGTTCTTTATAATTGTAAGCTTTTTTCGCATATTGACTTAAAAAGCAACTCACCAAGTCGTGATCTCTTAATAAATAAATAAAATACATTTATTTTAGTTATGTCTCTGCTTCAATGATTTGGGTAAGAACTGAAATTGATTACATGTCAAATATCATTACTTTGATATGAGAATTCTTTTGTAAAATCATGTGATCCGTTAGAGATAGTGAAAGAACTACCTGTCTGTTTATCTTTTCCCCTTGGCTTACATGTGACCCTGTTCTCTTTAGGCTATACTTTAGGATTTTCATGGCGGATCGAGGGCTTAGGCTGCCTTTTCCCATTACCGGGAAGAAAATCTCCAACGAAATCTCCTAGTTCTTTCTCTCAAATACCCTTTCATAAATTTACCTGTCTTTGTGGCTTCTTGTATTTTGTATGCTAATTTCTTCTTGCCACGAAACATGGGCTAAATTACATTAACATTGATTTGTTTTCTTTTTTTTTCAGGCTACAAGATGGAATATCTCTTGGTGGTACACATTAAGGAAGAAGGTGGAGTTTATTTCTTACAGTCCGTTTCTTTCATATGGAGGAATCCGCTAATAAAGATCAGCCGACAACGGAATCCGGAAATGCCGAGTAGAAATATTTCACGATTCAGAACCAATAAATCACAAAAATTACTTTGGGCGAAATTTCTGCCCTTACACGACCCAAAAATGGTCCGATTTCAATATTAGTTAGTACAAATATACTTTGCAAAATTTTAAAGGGCACGCTTGATATTCCACCGAAAGCGCCTTCAACACTGTTGTTGGGCGAAATTCACGAGACAAAATAGTTTGCGTTTATAGGCTTGCTCGTATACTTTGTATAGGCTTCTTGAAGTTGGAAGCTGAATAAAACCATATTGAGGCAATATGGCCTGTAATTGCTATTATAGGCAATTTCTATAACTGGTTTTGAGAAAAAGTAGATAAAATTAGTTTTCCTACCTAATACCAACTAGTCTACCTAACTAAAGCCAATACCAGACATCAGGAGTGTTGGTATTTTTGGTACGTTACGTTAGGAAAATCGTGGAAAGTGACAAATATTTATTGTATTAGCTTACTGATTTCCCTAGAATAACGATTGCTATATAATTTTCGTTTGGATGATCTGTCCAAGTTGTGTTGTTCGATCCTTTAAACGGTTCTTTGTGTCTGTTTTTCTCGGTTTTTTACTATTTTTTGGGGGGGGGGGATTACATTTATCTGTAAACCTAATTTCTCATTCAACCAACGTACGTAAAATGAGAAACGATTTTTTGTTTGTAATAGAGTATTTCTAAAAAAAAAAAAGTGAATTTCACCTTACAGTTAACTGCTGTCTCTTTTGTGTCATTTTAATGCGGATAATTCCTCTATAGGGAGGAACCCCGCATATAAACTTGAACTCATAACACAATCAGGAAGGAATGAATTGGTTTCATCCTTAGTGGTAGTCAAGGAAATGATGGAACACTTTCTTGCCTACCTTTTTGCAAATATTTAGCAAAAAATGGAAATTGGGACCCATACGATATCTTCTATCATTCATTTCTACCCTTTATGTATTTATTTAAATTTTAACGCCCACTTATAAGTAAAACAGATTTTTGGGACGGGTTATCTATTGGTTACTACCCCTTCATAGCCAGGATATAGCTGGTGCGCTTTCCTTGTTCCAAAGAAAAGCTGCTAATCCTAATGAGAATTGAACCCACTAAACACTTCAGCTGCAATAGGTAGGCAACACTACAGGAAGGCACACATCTGGCATTGCAATGCAAATTGTACATAACAAACAACAACAAAAATAAATTATTGCAGTTGAAAAAATCTCGATGTCTGAATGCAAACTTTAATTCATAATACAGCAGCATTATGATAAAATATTTAAATTTCAATGCTTATTTCATACTGCGGAAGAAAGCACTACTTGAGTTGTTGAACATTCAAATAAGCTCAACGGGAGCTCCTGTGGAGTTGAGGAAAGGCTTCGGACTCTCAAATAAGCTCAGATGAATTGAAACGATAATGGGCAAACATTGCCAAAGGGAACCGCAAAACGACCTCAAAGGTACCCTCGTCCTTTGTGCTTCTGTAATTCATGCATGATGAACATATGGCTTTATAGGACGGGATAAAATGTAATCAAATTCTAATGTAAAGCCGTTAAAATAATAAAAATTACTTGCAGTAGTCCAATCGCAATGATAGCTTACACATATTATAAAGAGTTTTGTTGTAAATCTGTCGGCCACAAGAAAAAAATCTTATCGGAAAATGTTACAAAATCGCTCTGAAACGTGTATTCGGTTCAGAATACGAATAAAAAAAGTACTCATAAAATTTTGAACTGAACAGCTGATTTTCAAAATCATTGATCCCGTAAAATCTTTACGAAAAAATGTTTTCTTATGAGTTTATTCCTCTTATTAACGAACTGGTCAATATGTCTTATAACAAGTATTATAGTATCAAATTTCATCAATCAATTATATATACTATTATATTTTTCTAAATGTTTCCAAAACGGTTGTCATATCACACTGATGTGACATTTGGATATCATCAAGTCTTCAAGAAAACATTTGTATAGAAAGAAGTGTTTAATTGACGTAATTCCTTGAATTATTCATAGTTGTAACTTTATTTTTCACTTTGAAGAAATAAGGTAGACTGCTCAACATAATTTAACGTGGGAAAGTCGAATGAAACCATTTTCAAAGCCATATGTATAGCTATTTTCGTGGAATAATTTGAAAAAACTACAATTTCTTTAAACTTGTTTATGGTGATTTCATAATAGTGGATCGAGCTATAAAATATTCAAGACTACAAACGAAGAAATAATAATATTGGCTTCGTTTGATGATCAGAAAGTATTAGATAAAAAAAAAGAAAGACCGAACATTTTTTAGATTTTTAAAAATATCTTGAGAACGATTAGAAAATTGTGATAAGTGGAAGGTTAATAAGCCTAGTAGGCATTTTAATCGAAGACACCGGTGCTTAAATGGGGATATGTTGGTTTTGTATCATTGAATGATTTTTTCACTTTATGTTTCTTAGTTTCAGCACTTTCCTCCGAAGGAAGATTTTCGCCACGAAACTTGGTATGTAGTATTCCCACATCAAACGATTGAACGAGTTCGTTAACCAACAAAATCGGTCCATCCGAAGGGGGGGGGGGTTACTCCTGAGCCGAAGTAGTTGTTTGTCAATACCAGCCGTAATTTTTGTTATATTTCAACGAAACTCGGTATTCGTTGTGGTCAACTGAAGAGAAAAAACGTAAAAATAAACTAAATCGGTTGCCTAGAAGGGGGGGGGGGGTTACTCCTGAGCCGAAGTAGTTGTTTGTCAATACCAGCCATAATTTTTGTTATATTTCAACGAAACTCGGTATTCGTTGTGGTCAACTGAAGAGAAAAAACGTAAAAATGAACTAAATCGGTTGCCTAGAAGGGGGGGGGTTACTCTGGACAGAAATTACTAATTTCCTTATACCGGTCGTAATTTCTGTTGTATTGTAACGAAACTATTTATACGTCCTGGTTATCTAATAAGAAAGAAGTGTTGTGAAAATGAACTAAATCGGTCTATTGAAGGGGGGGGGGTGTGCCTTGTACTATGTTTGAATTGAATTCTTCCGCCAAACGTAGGTTTGCGAAAATCATCAAGATTAATAGATCAAAATGTGAAGCTTTGTGTATTTATTACTTAGTGTAGTGCCCCGCATACACAAAACTCTGGAAGGAAATTAATTGCAAACTTAATAATTGAAACAGCTGCTCATAATAAATGCAAAAGAGCAGAACAATTAATGTTTTTATTTTATTTATCTATATGCAGTGGGTCAAAAAATTATTCATACACTTAATTTATTGCCTGTAAGTTTTTTTTTGTTCATTTTTTTAACGCAAAATATCAAAAGATAGTTATAACAGAGGGCATTTGACATTAATTTTTATTAAGCACTGAAATGTAATACCTCATAAAATTAAGCCAGTAGCAAAATTTGAAAATTTTATAACCAAAAAAATTATTCATAAACCTATTAAACCAAAAAAAAAAAATACTACTAAAACATTTACAATACTTAAACCCCCTTCCCCTCCCTTACTAGGATACCCTTTCATATTTATGACAGCTTGATGATGTCTCTTGGGCATTGTTTTTATGCGTTCCTTATTCTCCTGACAGTCGATTTCTGCCCAAGTTTTCTGAAGGTTATAAATTAACTCTTTCTCTATAGAACATGAACTTTTTAACTTCAATAATGCCCATAAATGTTCGAAGGTGTTAAGATCTGGTGATTGAGGTGGTGTTTAAAGCGCTTGGCGAACATTGTACAATAGCCATTCTGTTTTTATTCCCTGGTATGCTTGAGATCACTGACCTGCTACAACAAATAGGTGCTGTCTATTCCCACCTTACGCACATTTTTTTTTTTTTTTTAAATTACGTCGCAACACATTCAAATAGTTCTCAGTATTCAAATAATCATCAATTTCTGAATGTTCGCCTACTCCGCTGGCGCTCATGCAACCTCACACCATGACACCTCCAGAAAAATCTCTGTTTGAGGGATTTGTAAACATTGAACTTCCTTTCGTCTGAAAACAACACATTTTTTCCTAAATAAACGCGTTTTTTTTCTAATGATCCCAGGAAAACTTCATTCTTTTTTTGTCGAATTTTTAAATTTATAAAAGGTATTTTTTTAACTGCTTTACCACTATATTCCGCTTTATGTAGCCAGTACCTACGGTTTAAGGTGGTACAGGGTTCCTATAACATGATGCGATGTGTTCTGCTAGCTCAGGAGCAAATAATTTGAGATTTTTTTGCAGTTTTCTGCACGATTTCATGGGAATCAAACACATGTCCATGTGTTTTTTATTGTCCATTGATGAGGGTTTAAACTTTGTAATTATATATTGCTTGGACGCTTAATCCAATCCCAGCTTTCATGAGAAGCATCGGTAACTCAGTCCATGATTTAAAAGTTTAACGATTTCATGTTTAAGATAAGAACTCAGTTCCTTAGATTTGCGATCTATTTCAATAGAATTATCTTAGAATATTGAGGTTTTAATTGTTTCCCATGTTGAGATAACACGTTGTGTTTCATAAGAAATAAATAATTATTGGTATTAAGCTGAAACATTGGCCCTTGAAAAAAATTAGAGTTATCTTAACACCTAATTTAAGTGTATGAATATTTTTTTTGCATGCCAAAGTTTATTTTTTTTTAATTAATAGAATTGAGCGTGTTTCTAATTTTTGCTTTTGCGTCAAAATAATGGGAAATGTTATTTGTTATTATTATCGGCAGTTTAGGTTAAAAAAATAACATAAAATATTATTGACTAATAAATTAAGTGTATGAATAATTTTTTGACCCACTGTAGGTTATTTTAAGCAAATTATTCAGGAATGCACTCGACCCTACTCAATTCTAAGGAATGTGCTTAGTTACGCAGCTCCTGCGTGACGGACTTTTTAATTTTTTGTTTTTTTGTAATTTAGTTTTGCAGTAAATGGAGTTTTTCAGTAAAAAGTGGCAAGTTAAAGAGAAACGTGACAATATTAAATTAGTAAGTCATTTACGCTTTGCGTCTACTTCTACAGATGTCCTGTGCATTGCGGCTATTAGAATCCGGATTTTCTTCCAGCTATACTTGGAGTGAACGTTTCACGAATATAAAATATAATCTGTTTCTATTCCAAGTTTTAAAAATGAAACTAAGAATAAAAAGAAAACTCGCGAAGGTGACGCAGTTTCGTCTTGAACTTTTTTTTAAATTCGCAACTAAAGTCTAATATAGTCGTTGATTGGGCAGAGATTGGAGAAAAAAGTAGCTCTTTGGAAACATTGTCGACGGGGTTGTTGAATGATTAAGCTGGGAAGGAGTGATTGGAATTAGGGGGGGGGGGGGCATATGGCAAGGGTCCGATTAGGGAGGACACAAGAGAAAAATATTTTCAGGAATTTGTGTTTTCCAGCCTTGATTCTATCGGCCTCCGTTAGATACTTTTTAAAACACCTCAAGCAATTTACATAACAAAAATTATATCCCCTAGTTTATTTTAACTTTCACCTTCAATTTTAAAATTTTTCTACCCCCCATCAGATAGATTGAATCAGCTGGTTAAGGAAGAAGTTTGCACTACTAGCGTACACATATATTTGTGAAATTGTGTGTGTACACAAGTATTACAAATGTTGATTATTACTTATATGAATAAACAAAATGAACAAGTACTTTCTGAAGAATCTCTCTCTCTCTCATCATATAAATATGCTCTGGCCGATTTTCCTAGTTAAGGTGCAAATTGAAGGCTGGGTGAGGCTATTGACATTCTGAGATTCCGATTCCAGCATTGGAACGTCGGCATAGAAGATAAAATCATTAGTGCGTGCCTTGATTCCGAACCGAGGCCCTCTAGTCAGTAGCCTATATCGATGGAACTCTGAAGAATGGCTACCATCTAAATTATTTGGCCAATCAACTGTGAACAGTTTTTTTTTTTTTTTTTTTTTTTTTTTTTTTGACGATTTAATATTGATTTTAAAAGTTATTAAGCGCTTGTCTGTCTTCATAAGAAAGTTTTCTAATTGTTTCAGTGCTTACAAGCCTAGTCGTTCACTTAGGCTTGATTCACGGTTTTACTGACATTCTAAACCGTAGTTTAAAGGAAGAACATAAATAAAAGTTATGTTAAAAGTTAGTTGTGTTGTCACTGTTCACAATAAAAGTTATATTTTTTTGTTGTAAGTATTTATAAGTAATATTACAAAACCTGAAGGTATTTTATGAGTCTTCATAAATATCTTCTTTATGATATTACAATATTAAATTATAATTTTTACATACAAATAAAATATTAAACATCAGAAATCAAAAGGGAGAGACTTCAAGGAATAATACAACAAATTATTTATTTGTAAACGTGGGAATTCGCAATATTGGCGATTAACTTGAATCAATTTAATAACTCTTGAAATATTAATTTTTTTTTTCGCTTACGCATAAGTTCTTTGGGTTTGTGAAAACGGTTTTCGAAATATAGACAATGCAAACGGCGATAGCTACGTAGAATGCGCCGGTTCCTGCAGTTCACCGAAGTTAAGCAACGTCGGGCGTCGGGGGGGGGGGGGTTGGCAACTTGTAGATACCCTGGCGTTAAGCACGTTTAAAAAACAAAAATAGACTACTGTCTGTCAGTAATTCTGTCAAGTCTTGGAGCTTGGCGTAGTCCTCTTCTCTGCAGTTTGTAAGTAAATGTTGCTTAGCGGTTAACTATTTTAAATTCATGTGGGTCCCTTCTTTGGTCATGAGATAACTACGTTTCTTATTCTTAGTCGTGTAAATACAACTTCTCCTTTTCGTAAAGTTTTCCAACGGAAAGGCCAAGACTGGGAGGGTTTGTCTTCTGTCGTAATTTGTTGTCGGTTGGTTTCTATCCTGTAAATATTCCTTAAACGTTTCTACATTCATTAACCATCTACCGCACGCGTGGAAGTACATAGATCGTATTGGGATCTTGGGATGTTGACAGAAGGGTCCCAATAATGCCTGTCTTCAAACGTAAAAATAGACAATTCTTTTATTCATAAAATAAATTAAAATACTAATACTGATTCCATAATATAATAATAAATTTTCTTCTAAAATAATATTGAATAAATAAATGATAAAGTCCTCTGGGTAGGTAAGAAATACGAATGTTCTTGAAGAGTGTAGAACGAATTATAAAATATCCTGGCCTTTGACGTCAGCAGTGTTCTACCAGGATGAGATGCTGAACCTCAGTGCTGGGATGTATTGCAGGCTCTTTAGCCACGGTTTGAAGCCCGTTACCTAGCACACTTACTCCAGGCTCTTCTGAGTTGATATTCGACAGCGGAATGGTTAATCAGCAGTGTCTATTTTTGTGTGTTGTCCAGGAATTCATCAGCTGGAACATGGCCATCATGGCTGTACTATATACACTATCTTTTTGATAATTCTTATCAGATCTATCTATCTGATAAAACGATCGCTACGCTACACCACCCCCCTTCCAGTGACGGAGTCACAATCGCAATTTCGCAAATGATTATATACGAAAATAAATGTTTTAGTATCTCAGGCTCTGTTGTCTGGCTGTCAAACCTGTCAGAACACAATTTCCCAACTCCTCTTTATACCCGGCCCACCCCTAACTCAGGAAACCCTCAGAATTTTCCGTTATTACGAGTAAAACAGTAATGGGGCACTGTAAATCGCCCACTCGTGTTATATTGACAGGTTAATAGCTTCTATAGAATGTTATAAGTTTTTAATGTAGAAGCGATTTTTTTGTAATTTGTTTTTATAAATAATCGTGATCAGTATATTGATTAAAAATTCTTAAAAAATGAACTATCTTTATCTTCCCGTCTTTAAAAACATATATAATATAAAGAAACACTAGTAACATTTACATAAACGTTTATTAATATATAATACTAAGAAATATTAATGTATATATAATAAAAACTCCAAAAACCTAGGAGCACTAATAAATTGATTAAACTTTAATTTCAGTTAAATTCGTATAAAACACGTTTTAAGGGAGTTTAATAACCATAATATAGCAGCATTTTTATTTTTTTTTATTTTTTTTTAACTGCGCATCGACATCTAGGCCATTAGGGCCTATTACACCCAAGATGCAGCGAGGAATCGAACCCTCCATCTCTCGCATATAAATCTAAGGCGTTAGCCTCTAGACCACGGGGAGACCCCTTCTAACTGTAATATATACATATCGCACACAAATATCTCTGTTTTTCAGTTATGACTATGGAAGATATTGGTAAATTTCTCTTTATCAACCTTCAATTCTGTATGTACTTGGCTTCAGATCTTGTACACCAGGGGAAACGTGTGTCACTGTTCCTGTATTAATGCTATTCCTCCTCCATAGGCAATAGTGACACATTATCAGTCGAGTTTTTTTTTCTGAGTTGTGTCATTTCAGAAATACTACTGCGATACGTGGGGCCTAAGCGCTTGAAGATGTTACAAAAAAAGAGTCGCACATACTGGAAGGTTAAATAAATTTTTCGTAATTTCGTTGTTTTGTATGCTGATGTGCTAAAATCATTGATAGCAGATAACAAGCTGACAGGTAATATTTATTTTGTAGGAAGAATATATTTGAATTCGTCTGATTTAAGCGCCTGAATAATTATCGTGGACGATACCCAGGACATGATTAGCCTAGTTGGTTAATTGCTAATTAAAATTTCGAAACAAACGAGGTTAATTAATTAACATGACCAGCTCTTGCAAATTAATTACGAGTAAACGGAAGAAAGCCCCTAGTAGGAGGTAGTAGCGAGGTATTCTAAGGTTGGGGTTGCGGGATTTATTACATTTGCCTCTGATTATCCCATAATACTGTCTCTTCAGGACACGGCTCGGGAAGAAGAAAAGCTAAGGTTTTCTTTTAATCTTCTGTATTTCAATTTTGTTCTTAAACTATTTGGAGAAAAAAAAACCCCTTTGGGTTAAGGATTATTCAATGGCATTTTTCTGCAAAATCTCAAAAATAAATGAGCATGTTTTGGCAACCCAATTACGTTTGGTAGCAAAACATATATTATTGAAATAAAATGTTTCTTTTTATTTTTTTTTTAAAGTCCATTTGAATAGAGCTGTAAAGAATTAACTTATTGCACACTAAGCATATTATCTATATAAATAAACACGACTTAGGATCCGACATACTCGACTCACCCACTCGCACATAAGACAAACCGCTATGTGAGACAATGTGTTGTCTTATGAGAGACAGCTTACAGGTACCTCTTAGCTTAAGTGAACTATTGTCAGACAGGAGCCCACACATTGATACCATACTGACGTACTTAAAGACGACGAAGAGATATAATAAAATACACTAATACCACACATAACTCATAATTTTAACCAAGTCAAAATTTCGTATCTCAGGATAATTTATTTCCAATTTATTCTAATCCAAAATATCATTACTAATTATTTTATTCATTTATTTTATTCTATTTTTACTTTATTATTTTTTTTTAAATTTATTTTGCTTTTATTATTCATTTTACATGCCTTTCTGTTAATTTATAACACTGTTACTGACCGTGGGTTTATAATTAACAAATTTACGTATTATTATTTTTTATTAATTATGTTAGGACCGATCGCCATCGTTGTGGAGCTCTTCAAGCTAATATATATATATATATATATATATATATATATATGTGTGTGTGTGTGTAAATAAAATACAGATCAAGTTGAGGAATAACCCTTCAGAATCATCATATAACTTAATTACTTCTTTCAACGTTCCGGACCACTAGTCCATTTTCAGGAATGCTAATTTCTAACTCGCCGTGTCCTATCAATAAATACTCTCAAATTTAACCAGACATAATTAAAATAATATGATTCCTGTAAGGAATCAAGTCCATTACTAAATGAGATATGAAGAAAGTTAATAAATTCTCATAAGCTCACAGGAAAGTGGCTTGACAATAGCTTATAAAACGTACCAGTAGATATCGCAAAACGCTATCACAGCGATGTCTTTCCTAGTCTCGAAGCGAAGACATTCCTATGGCACAGAAGTGCCTATGAGTCCAGGATGCTACAACGGCCTCCAGTCACAAAAGTGGCTTACAGTCACAAATGAGTCAAAGAAATTATTTCTGGTTTAGGCTCAGCCGTGGTTAAGGGTAGATATTTCAATTTTTGTCAGCATTTCTAAGAAAACATGGTTTAAATCATAGATATTGATTACAATTTAATTAGGAATACTATAGAATTTGTTTTGTGCTAGTTATAATTGTAAACTCAATAATAAAGAATATTGCAAATTATCAAATAAGATTTCATTCTTTATTCTCTAATACCTCTCTAGTTATCATAGTAAGTATGACCTTTGCTTTCGAAATTCTTTATTCTCTAATACCTCTCTAGTTATCATAGTAAGTATGACCTTTGCTTTCGAAATTCTTTATTCTCTAATACCTCTCTAGTTATCATAGTAAGTATGACCTTTGCTTTCGAAATTTCAACAATTTCCTGATTTATTATCATTGTTATTAAAGAAAAGTTTAGGAATGATCGATATTTCTGCTGGAGTTAGCGAGAACTCTCTCCAACTTTCTTTCCACTTAAAAACTTTCTAAAGCGTGAATCATTGAAAACTTCAAAGAAATTAGAGTCAAAGTAACTCAGTACACATTTCCTGTTCCATATTTTTTTTCGTTTATTATAACTTCCTTTTCTTTTGTGCTCTCGGGGGCTCAGAATTAAGGATAAAGATATTAAAACTTACTACTATTTACGAATTTAAAGAAAAGCTTTTTAAAACACTGATAATTAATGTATTACACCGTAATTCTTTTCATTTCAGAGTTTCAAGAAACACTAAGTGATTTTCTTTTCTTTTTTATTTTAAAACAAACCTTAAATGGGTTCTTCTAGGTTTGTTTTAAGGTTTGTAAGGGATTAAAAATGGATTAAACAACCTTGTGAGATCAAAATCAAATTCATTTTCTTCATTTTTTAAATATCAAATAGATCACAATTTTTTTTCAATTCTTGATGTCATAAGATTTATATGGGATGCTAAAGTATATTACAGGAAAAATGAAATCCTTCTTTTTTTCACGGGCCATAATCTGCAGGCGGCAATTTTTAATCTAGAACAAAAAACTAAAGATATTTTGTAAAGAAAAAGTTAAAATCTAGAAACGTTCATAGGATATTTGAGAAATATTATTTTTTTCAAAACTTTAATGAAAATAAAAAACCTACGTATTTTATTAGCAAAAATCATTAGGAAGCTGAAGTTAAAATTTTGAGTTTATCGAAAAACATAGTTTTAAGAAAATCTACTATAATTTTTAAGTTTAATATATTGAAATGTTCATTTTGATTACCTTTTCGATTACTCTTCATAAATTTTAGTAATAAAGATAAAAGAAAAATGGGTTTTAATTGCGAAATGAAGGTTTCAGACTTAGTGCCAAAAATCAACTTTTCAAACTATCAGGTATTAATAATTACATTTTGTTGGTAGGTACCGAAAAAAAACATGAAAACCGGGAAATGCAGTGCAAAATCCGTTCATGTGCGTGAGATGCATGGTTCTTGCACTGTACGAAATGTTTGACATCAATAATTCTTCAATAATTCTTATACTAGAACCGTTTGATAGATCTAAGTTTAAGGAATCCATTTTCATCAAAAACTCTATTTCAAAAGTGGTGTTTGAATGGTTTTTACCTTGCATGGTTCATATGTAAAGAGAGTATTTTGGAATTTACAACAATTTGAAAAATGATAATTTTTTCACGTTAATTTAATACCTCAAATGCAAAATTCATCATGCGAAATCCGTCAAACCGACTTAAACGAATCTTGTAGGTTGTTTTAATATATAATCATCAATTTCCTCATAGAATAATATTATACCTTCATATTACGAAGGTCCTAAATGTGTTTTTAACTGCCGATAAACATTTTATGACAAATGCCTTTTTTTTCATACTTATTGCTTCTTTTATTTTTAAAGGAGCAAATACATTTTAAAATTTCTAAATTTTATTATATAGGGAATTATTGTAAATGTAATTAAGGATCTTTTGGAAATTATGGGAAATTTCTAGCGTGTATACTTTCGCAATTATGAACAAAAAAAGTTAAAAAAAAAACTCATTTTCTTTAAAAAAAAAAAAAAAAGGTACAACGAAAGCCTGGTCAAATGAACACTTCTCTCGATGAGATGATGTTATATTAACCGGGCTTCGAATTGGACATACCCTACTTACCCAAAGAAAGAATAGACAGACCAACGTGCATATATAGTGTAATGATATTCTCACGGTTAAACATATACTTACAAACTGCAGACGCCTCATTAATTTAAATATGCCCCAGGAACTATACGACTTACTAACAGAAGGCCGTCTACACATCGATACACTACTCAAATGTTTGAAAAGCGCTAATTAATACACCAAACTGTAAATAATTCATTGAACTTTTACAACCAATATTTCAAAATTTTATGTATTCATATAATTATTACTTTTTTTTAAAATTTATCTTTCGTTTTACATTCTTTTAAGCTTTAAGTTCTTAATTGTTTTATTTATTTAATTTTCTTAAGGTGTGCCAACCTTTTAGGATATTAACGCAACAGATGTTAGATAAAGTTGGGAATTTTATTTTATAAATATATGCTTGTAGTAGCTGTTATTAAGCCTTTATGTGATAAATTATTGTCTTCAAAATGATATATGTATTATTGAATATTGTAATTTTTAAACATATGTTACTTAATTTAAAAATTAGTAGGTAGTTAATTTAAGTACCTTGAGCAATGATTTATGTTTGTTGCACAAAGCGAGCCTTTGGTTTACTTCCAACCCTTGTTGGGCAATGTGCCACAACAATCATAGTTTATTTCGGAGTTGTGTGTATTCTAAAAAATTAAATAAATTTTTGATCTTAGTCGGTCCATTACCCATATCTTCACTCAATTTACTAGTGAGCCCAAATAGAGACCTTTCATTCTCGTATGCACGGCATTCAGTGAAGATATGTTTGATGAAAATTACGACACCACAAGCTGGGCAATCTGGTGCTTCATTCCTCGACATTAGATAAGAATGAGTCAATCATGTGTGGCCTATCCTGAGCCGAGGAAGGACCACCTCTGATCTCCAATTATCCACTATAGACGGAGTCCTCCAGAGTACAGGGTAAGCTTTTATTTCCATTAATTTGTTTTCTCTGATATTATACCATTTAGAGATCCAGAGTTTTAATATAAGAAACGACGTCATTCCTTGGTACCTGGTAAAATGCTACTCCTTCAGTAGTAGCTACTTTTTTTTTCATTCTTGTTGAGGCAACAAGCATAAAATGAGTTAGTCGCCAATGATCTCAAAAGTCAAATAAAATGATCCAGTAATTTTCTTTTTTACGCAAACATCAATTATTATTTGCTATTTTAGTTTTTCCGAAGATATTTCTTCAAGAAATGGCTTACTCCTCTCAACACCCAAGTATAGCTACGTTTTTATAGATTCGCCCTGGAGAAACTGTTTTTATGTAAATGATTGACATTGAGGGGTCTAGTGGCTACGTCTTAGATTCTAAAGCGGGAGATGATGGGTTCGAATCCCATCGGCGGCAGGAATTTTCTCATCACACGGCTCATTGAGAAAATTCCTCGCTGCCCCTTGGATGTCGGCGCTAATGGCCTAGATGTCGATGCGCTGTAAAAAAACAACAACAAATTATTGACATTAAACATTACGAAAGGTCACTCTTTGTAATTTTCTGTTAAATATGCCTGAAGTCTGGAGCTGAATTTTAAACTAGTTTTCTGAAAAGAAAATTACCCTTCAGATAGGAGTGCGACTTAAATGTTTACATCACTGAAGCAAATTAGCACGTGTAACAAGGCCCGATTAAGGTGACAAACGGCCTTTGATATGTGTGCCAGCTGTAAGGGCATTATCTTAAATTTATTATGGTCCGATCGATCCCCCCCGCTAAATACCCACGCCATTTATATGCCTTTGGTGGGAGTCTGTTCTATTGGATCACGTCCTCGTGAGGGAATTAGCTCCAATAGCTGAGGGTGATAACCATCTTAGGAGAAGGACAAGATAGCTCCTTATCACCCAGCCATATTGCACAGCTATACGTGTTAAATGCATGATCTTCTACATCATCTATAGGCAACAACGGCGGGAAATATTGAAAAGCCCAATTAAAAAAAAAAATTATAGTATTACACTACTTACTCACACTCACTCCAAATGAGGAAAATCGAATGAAATTGGATTTTTTTTTTTTTTTTTTTTTTTAATTCATTTATTTATGAGCACCCACAACTAAGGCGATGTGCTCGAAACAATTATACAGATACATTGTAATTAAAAATTTAAAAAAATACATTGTAAATTCTTAATAATAACACATAAAATACATTGGAACAAGGTTCATGTAGTTACAAATAAGGTCTGTTTACAATTACTTCGTGAAAGAAGGTGTAAAATAAGAAGTTGTATAGCACTGTTGTTGACACTGTGAATAAGGTATATACAAGATTTGATAATGAACAAAATTACTAAACAACGTAAGAATCGGGAAAACGAGAAAGGCAGTAACTCTTGAGAGGGGAAAATGTATTAGTAACAGAAAAGGTGAAAAAATAAGAAGATAAGAAAAAAATATATAAATGAATAAAAAATAATATTAATAAATTAAAAAAATAAATAAAAATAATAATAATAATAAATATATAGCCGAAGTCAAAGAAAAAAAAGTCCGTCACGCAGGAGCTGCATAACTAAGCACATTCCTCAGAATTTTTTTAGTGTAGACTACATTACTGAATAATTGGCTGTAAATAACCTATATAAATAAAATAAAAACGTGAATAGTTCTGCTCATTTACATTACTTATGAGGCCTGTTCAATTATTAATTTTGTAAATAATTTGCTTCCAGAGTTATGTTAATACATGATACTGTACTACTTAATAAATACACAAAACTTCACATTCCGTCTTCTGATCTGACGCAGGAACAGGATACAGTCCCCATAGTGGAAGATAGTGCTCCTTGTAGCGCCTTTGCGAACCTACGTCTGGCTGGCTAATTGTAATGAAACAGACTTTAAAGTAAACCCTCCTTTCAAAAAGACCGATTTACTTCATTTTTACAACACTTCTTTCTCATGAGATACCCACGACGTATACCGCTTTTCGTTACAATACAGCAGAAATTACGACCGTTATGAGCATATTAGTACTTTAGGTCCGGAGTAAACCCCCCCTCCAAATAACCCGATTTAGTTTATTTTTACAACCCATTTTTCTCTGTTGATTACCACCACGAATACCAAGTTTCGTTGAAATGTAACAAAAATTACGGCTGGCAGTGGCAAATTGGTATTGTGGGTCCGGAGTAACCCCCCCCCCCTTCTAATGGACCGATTTAGTTTATTTTTACAACGGAATTCTCTCTTTAGATCAAAATAACGAATACCGAGTTTCGTTGAAATATAACAAAAACTACGGCTGGTATGGTCAAATTAGTGTTTTGGGTCCGGGGTAAACCCCCCTCCGCGTGGACCGATTTTGGTGGTTAACGAACTCGTTCAATCGTTTGCTATTTGAACGCTATATACCACGTTTCATGAAGAAAAAACAACAACTCTGGCCGCTATCGTGTTAACAGACACACACACACATATATATATATATATATATATATATATATATATATATATATAGAGAGAGAGAGAGAGAGAGAGAGAGATAAATTTTAACGGGGGTCATTTTTGGTGTCTACTAGGTAGGATCGATAAAGATTCGAAGAAATTTTTCAAAAATTCCGTCATGAGTGCAACCTCAATAGCTACTTTCCTTCGGAGGAAAGTGCTAAAACCACCTGTTGAGCGTTTTGGTGTTAAAATTGATTCCGATATACGGGTATATTTGTATTATAAACACAAGAATATTAATGCATAAAGTTTAGAGATGAGGATCCTTTAAAGTAACGAAGTGTTATATTATTTTTTTTTTTTAACAGTATACTTGTTAAATTTTATTGTGGATGTTTATGTTATGAAAATGTTGTAATATGGTTTTTATATGTGGGCTGTTTTCCATTAACAGTTCTTGAATGTCATAAGGTATGTTTAGTAGATTTCTCTGTCTGCATTCTGTAAGTATATGTTTTATAGTAAGAGTCCTGTTACAGTATTGGCAAATAGGTCTATCTTTTCTATTCATTAAGTACGAGTAAGTGAGGAATGAGTGTCCAATGCGTAGTCTGGTCAATATAACTTGGTCTCTCCTTGTTAGGGGCCATCTATGTTTAGACCAAGGATCTACAGTTGGCTTTATTTCAAGCAGTTTGTTGTCTGTTAGTGTCCAGTATCTTTGCCAGTATGTTAGTACCTGTCTTTATTTAACTTTCGTAGTTTGTTATAATTCCAAATTTCACGACTTAATTATAATGTTGTACCTATTAGCGCGGTTCCTCCCTCCCCCATAGGGAGGAACCCCGCTTATAAGGTTGATACAATGAAACAATCCGGAAGTGCCGACTAGAAAAGTTCGCGTTTCAGAACCCATAGAGACCGAAAATAACGGTGGTTCAAATTTGTATATATATATATATATATTTGTCTATTCGCTCATTTCTGGCTTCCCTAATGGTCCGATTGTAATGAAATTGGGTACACAAATCAGTCGTCCAATTTGAAAGGTCAAGTTCGTTAACCAGCAGAATCCGCCCACTGGAAGATGGATTTTGGGGAGAAATTCTCGCAAAAAAAATCGTAACGCTTACGTTTTTGAGTTCATAAGCTTGTAAGTACTCGTTTTATATGCTTCTTGGGCTAGGGAAACGAATGAAATCATTTTCAAGGCGATAGCTTTAACCGTTTTCGAGAAAATTGAAAAAATAGTTTTTGAATACCGTTTTTGGTTTGGGTACTTAGAATCATGGGATTCAGTTGAAACATTTTCTGCATGTTCTACTTTCATTAAAACTAATATGTTGAAATTTTTCTTACGTTTGGAGTTAAGGAAGGGTTAGAATAAAATATTTTATTAACAGACATAAAAAATTTTGGTAACTTTGTATACTTTCCTTAATATTTCGAAAAAGGTTGAGAATCTTGTGAAACGTAAGATTACCATTAGAAAGCTTACTAAATGCTCTACAAAAATGGTTCTAATGAAAGTTTTGATTAGGCGATGTCAATCGGTGAAATAAGTCCTTAAACCTTTAAAGTAATTGATTTCGCTTCTTCGAACTGTTCTTTTTGTCTTTGATTTTGGTACTTAGAATTATGGGATTCAGTTGAAACATTTTCTGCATGTTCGAATTTCATCAACACTAATATGTTGAAATTTTGGTTATGTTTGGAGTAAAGAAAGGGTTAGAATAAAATATTTTATTAACAGACAAGAAAAGTTTTGGTAACTTTGTATACTTTCGTAAGTATCTCGAAAACCGTTGACAATCTTGGGAAGCAGAAGGTTACCATTCGAAAGCTTACTAAATGCTCTACAAAAAAGGCTCTAAAGAAAGTTTTAATCAGGCGATGTCAATCGGAGAAATAAGTACTTAAAACTTTAAAGTAATTGATTTCGTTTATTCGAATGGTTCTTTTTGTCTATTTTATTCCTTGTTATTTTTAAATTGCTTATAGTCGGATAATGTATTTGACAATAAAACAGATTAAGTAAAATAAGAAGATCAATTTATTGTTAAAAATGAAGCGTTCAAAGAGAGAGACCCCAAGGCTTTCCAAATGCCTCTGAGCGGAGGCCTTTCTGCCCGACTTATGGGATAGCTGACCCATACAGGTAAGATTGTAAATCCAAGACCTTTCAAGACTGGTTAGTTTGAGATTTCATTTGGATAGGTGTTTCGCTATTGATCTAAACAAAGTAATAACTGTTTCTATTCTATGCCTTCATAAACACTAAAGATAAGAACGGAACCGCTCTAAGATGACGCAGTTCCTGCGAATCGGACTTTTTTTTTTAATTTAATTTATTATATTACAATAACATTGTCCTATTATAATAAGTCAGATATCTATCTCTAAAAATTATGAACCCCACTTTAAAATCCGATGTTATTTTATTTTGAACCTTCTAAACGGCCCGCAAACGTATTTGCACACTATAGTTTGGCCATATCTGTTATACATCTATGACGTTTGCCGGATCGTCAACAAGATCCTGACGATCCGGTAGTCAGGCAGGTGGGTGTAGAGATTGAAAGGTATATACGCAGAGTATCTAACATAAAGCGGTATGACGTTGTCTATTTAAATAATGGCCGTCTATTTAATGACATTTTTCTATTTAAATAACGCCGTCAATTTTACGGCTGTCTATTAAATGTCGTTTGTCTATTTAAATAACGCCGTCAGTTTTACGGCCATCTATTAAATGTCGTTTGTCTATTTAAATAACGCCGTCGTTGTGAACCTCGTAAAATAAATAAATAAAAATAATATTTAAATAACATTTCTAGTTATTTTAAAAGTCTTTTATAATTTTAGTTTATTTTAAGTATAACGTCTTTTCGTATAAAGCAGGCATTATTGCAACGGGATATGAACAGGTTCCTACACTTTTTTAGCAGGGATAGGGAGATGCTATTTATTTTTTTCAACAAAAAAGCCGCCCCTTTGCAAAAATTAAACTCATTCTATCCGGATGATTCTACGGTATAGGAGAACTGAGTTACACATAACCAGTCCGGTTCGTCCAAAAAACTACGGCAGAATTGAACGCGACCGTACCATGTTAGGGGAACAACTGCACGTCATTTGAAGGAGGCCTGATAGCCGATGGAGCAATGCCCACTCCAGTAATAGCGTAGAATCACTCGTTTTGTCGTAACCATTCGGGAATAATTTTAAACATGTAATAATGTAAAATGAAATCTCAAACGGAAGGAAGATCTTAGGCGCTACAACAGGAATCTGACAGTGCCCTAAATGAAAATTACACCATTTAAGCTCCAATTTATCCGAATAAGATCGCTCCATCAAAAATCGCGTAAGAACTGTATTTGTAGGAAATTAAATAAGCATTCGAATAGATGCATAAGATTTAATAGGATTTCCCAACCGGGTTCGAGATATACAAGAAAAAATTGGTCTATTTGTACTGAATCGTGAAATTGTCTAGTCGCCATTCACGGTTTGCGTCATGAGGTCAACCTCGTAGGGGGGTTTCTTTCCTCAGGACGGACTAAGGAAATGTGAAAAATAATAAAATAAATTATACACAAATGAGACGGGAAGGTAGGACAGAAATAATGGTTGTAAAAAAAGTACTTTACGGAAGACATTTAATTTTGAATATGATGTGAGAAGGTTATAACGATGACATGATAAGATATACAACCGCTGTTTCCCCTTTCTGCTCTGGAGTCATATGATGAAATATGGAAGCGGGGAAAGCTAAGGATTGGGGTGCTGGGATAATTGAGAAGAGGATTTGGGGTCGGCCATCCCTACCGGAACAAATAAAATAAGGGGACAAACGCCTTCTTACCGTCTGAGCGGGTAATGGTCTGATTCCTGTCTTCCATGATAGATGTCTCTACCTTCCTATCTTCTCTACCGCTGCACAGATCCTCTTTCCATATAGTATTTCTCATAGACAAATCCTTACACTATAACTTTATGTTCCTTATTTATTCTCTGAGGTAGGAGGTATATACCGCCGATAGCTTTTTGGAATTGTGATACTTGTCTGTTATGGTAGCATCATTTTAGACTTTTATTTTGCATGAAACCTATGGATGGCTATGGCCGTTGGCGCAATACATTGATAATAACCAATTTATGTACAGGGTCCGCCAATGAAATGTAAATGGCCTTGAAGCCAAGTTAAGGGGTAGTGGAGAGAATATTACTGGCGCGTCACTGCCTGCCCAATACACCATTCAGCGCACTTTGGTTGCAATGGATCGTTGGGCAGCTGATCAACGAGGCTATGCGGTCATCAAAATGGAGAAAGTTTAGTGCAAACGCGACGTGGTTTTCGACGTAATTTTAACATACCATGTAACCACCAGCTCGAGCAACCGGGATCGACGTCAAAGAAAAGAGGCTGGGGTGTTGAAACTGTTCGAACACCGGAAAACATCGCTGCTGTTCACGTGGCTATTGTTAGGACACCCAAAACTGGTTCAAGCAGATCTACCGACGACCATTCAATCCCTGAAGCAACTAATTGTGGACGAGATTGCTGCAATACCTGTCAACATGCTGCAAGAGGTTATGCTGAACTTCCAGACGAGGCTCCAGGAATGCCTTACCTGCAATTGAAGATATAGGTAGGCTTAGTGGTCAGATTTTTTTTTTTTTTTTTTTTTTTTTTTTTTTTGTATTGTACCCTTAATGGCTGTTTTTGTTCTTTGAATTACTTTTTAAGAAAGTATTAAAAACAATTTTTTTTGTTAACAAAAAATTACTTTATTTAATCATCCCGTTTCATAGGTGGACCCTGTATTATATGAGTTAGTAATTAATTGTTTCCTACATATATAGTGCAGTTTTCCTTTTGTGGAAATGTATATTTTATATTATATTAAATTTTAATGGCCGCTTTTAAAGAACACAGTATTTTGGGGCGAGATTTTGATAAGCGTGATGCCTTTTCTTTATTTGAAAAAGAACTTGTAGGTTTGCAAAAGCATCTAAGTTTTGTATTGCGAGAAATTAGTTTAATGAATCAGTTCCAATAATAATAATGTGTATTGTCTTGGCACGAACGTTTTTACAGTTACACGAGCGATTAGTACTTGTCATTAGTAGTTTGTCACTCCCACTAACTGGCACCGTGGAACGTGAAAGTACTCACTCTCGCGTTAGTAGATAAGTGCGATCAAGTGACTAGTGATTCGTTTACATTTAGTGGATAAGTGCGTTTGGTAGGGACCGTCCAGTGACAAGGGACAACTCTGTAGAAAACTGGTGGTGGGGAAGCTTACGTTTAGTTTAGTAAATAGAATCCATTTCTTTTCAACTACTATCAGGTACTTGGCAAGTGACTAGTGATTCGTTCACATTTAGTGGATAAGTACGTTTGGTAGGGACCGTCCAGTGACAAGGGACAACTCTGTAGAAAACTGGTGTGGGGAAGCTTACGTTTAGTTTAGTTAATAGAATCCATTTCTTTTCAACTACTATCAGGTACTTGGCAAGTGACTAGTGATTCGTTTACATTTAGTGGATAAGTGCGTTTGGTAGGGACCGTCCAGTGACAAGGGACAACTCTGTAGAAAACTGGTGTGGGGAAGCTTACGTTTAGTTTAGTTAATAGAATCCATTTCTTTTCAACTACTATTAGGTACTTGGCAAGTGACTAGTGATTCGTTCACATTTAGTGGATAAGTACGTTTGGTAGGGACCGTCCAGTGACAAGGGACAACTCTGTAGAAAACTGGTGTGGGGAAGCTTACGTTTAGTTTAGTTAATAGAATCCATTTCTTTTCAACTACTATTAGGTACTTGGCAAGTGACTAGTGATTCGTTTACATTTAGTGGATAAGTGCGTTTGGTAGGGACCGTCCAGTGACAAGGGACAACTCTGTAGAAAACTGGTGTGGGGAAGCTTACGTTTAGTTTAGTTAATAGAATCCATTTCTTTTCAACTACTATTAGGTACTTGGCAAGTGACTAGTGATTCGTTCACATTTAGTGGATAAGTGCGTTTGGTAGGGACCGTCCAGTGACAAGGGACAACTCTGTAGAAAACTGGTGTGGGGAAGCTTACGTTTAGTTTAGTTAATAGAATCCATTTCTTTTCAACTACTATCAGGTACTTGGCAAGTGACTAGTGATTCGTTTACATTTAGTGGATAAGTGCGTTTGGTAGGGACCGTCCAGTGACAAGGGACAACTCTGTAGAAAACTGGTGTGGGGAAGCTTACGTTTAGTTTAGTTAATAGAATCCATTTCTTTTCAACTACTATTAGGTACTTGGCAAGTGACTAGTGATTCGTTTACATTTAGTGGATAAGTGCGTTTGGTAGGGACCGTCCAGTGACAAGGGACAACTCTGTAGAAAACTGGTGTGGGGAAGCTTACGTTTAGTTTAGTTAATAGAATCCATTTCTTTTCAACTACTATCAGGTACTTGGCAAGTGACTAGTGATTCGTTTACATTTAGTGGATAAGTGCGTTTGGTAGGGACCGTCCAGTGACAAGGGACAACTCTGTAGAAAACTGGTGTGGGGAAGCTTACGTTTAGTTTAGTTAATAGAATCCATTTCTTTTCAACTACTATTAGGTACTTGGCAAGTGACTAGTGATTCGTTTACATTTAGTGGATAAGTGCGTTTGGTAGGGACCGTCCAGTGACAAGGGACAACTCTGTAGAAAACTGGTGTGGGGAAGCTTACGTTTAGTTTAGTTAATAGAATCCATTTCTTTTCAACTACTATCAGGTACTTGGCAAGTGACTAGTGATTCGTTTACATTTAGTGGATAAGTGCGTTTGGTAGGGACCGTCCAGTGACAAGGGACAACTCTGTAGAAAACTGGTGTGGGGAAGCTTACGTTTAGTTTAGTTAATAGAATCCATTTCTTTTCAACTACTATTAGGTACTTGGCAAGTGACTAGTGATTCGTTTACATTTAGTGGATAAGTGCGTTTGGTAGGGACCGTCCAGTGACAAGGGACAACTCTGTAGAAAACTGGTGTGGGGAAGCTTACGTTTAGTTTAGTTAATAGAATCCATTTCTTTTCAACTACTATTAGGTACTTGGCAAGTGACTAGTGATTCGTTTACATTTAGTGGATAAGTGCGTTTGGTAGGGACCGTCCAGTGACAAGGGACAACTCTGTAGAAAACTGGTGTGGGGAAGCTTACGTTTAGTTTAGTTAATAGAATCCATTTCTTTTCAACTACTATTAGGTACTTGGCAAGTGACTAGTGATTCGTTTACATTTAGTGGATAAGTGCGTTTGGTAGGGACCGTCCAGTGACAAGGGACAACTCTGTAGAAAACTGGTGTGGGGAAGCTTACGTTTAGTTTAGTTAATAGAATCCATTTCTTTTCAACTACTATTAGGTACTTGGCAAGTGACTAGTGATTCGCTCACATTTAGTGGATAAGTGCGTTTGGTAGGGACCGTCCAGTGACAAGGGACAACTCTGTAGAAAACTGGTGTGGGGAAGATTACGTTTAGTTTAGTTAATAGAATCCATTTCTTTTCAACTACTATTAGGTACTTGGCAAGTGACTAGTGATTCGTTTACATTTAGTGGATAAGTGCGTTTGGTAGGGACCGTCCAGTGACAAGGGACAACTCTGTAGAAAACTGGTGTGGGGAAGCTTACGTTTAGTTTAGTTAATAGAATCCATTTCTTTTCAACTACTATTAGGTACTTGGCAAGTGACTAGTGATTCGTTTACATTTAGTGGATAAGTGCGTTTGGTAGGGACCGTCCAGTGACAAGGGACAACTCTGTAGAAAACTGGTGTGGGGAAGATTACGTTTAGTTTAGTTAATAGAATCCATTTCTTTTCAACTACTATTAGGTACTTGGCAAGTGTTTTAATAAAAAGCAGTTACCTCCAGTATTATTCTTGTATAAAATGGGCATTAGTGTTGTTAAGTATTTCTTTTACGGCACAGCGAGATATCTTCTCAACGAGCCGTGTGATGAGAAAATTCCTGCCGCCGCACAGTGTAACGAAGTAGTGAGGATTATGGACAAAAATCATTAATCACTAGTTATTTTCAAATAAGCATTTTTATTAACTGAAATCAAGTCAAAACATGGTAACAATAGTATAATAATGCATACTACACGGCTATAATAATATTAATTGTAATATTAATAGAAATAATATAGCAGGTAATAATATTATTAATAACAATATTATAAAATATATTATAACTGTAACATATAATGTAGTAATAGTATAGTAGTAAATTATACTTATAGTAATATTGCCATAGAATAATAACATTTTCTATGAAATTATTAAATATTTTTTTAATGCCGAGTCTGAATCGTTTTTGGATTCTTGAGAATGTAAACTTATATCGAAATCTCCTTCCTAAGGAAGGTATTCGGTTGACAACTGGTGGCACCAGAGGCGTGGTCAAGCTACCTATATCAAATTACAAAATACACATAATTGTAGAATGTAATACTTCTGTAAATAAAAAATAAAAAAAAAAAAAAAAAAAAAAATATCGAAATCAATCTCTATTTGATTATTAAAGTCATCCTCTATTATACATTCATTAATGTCCGGACTGATTTTGCTTTGCCTTTTAGCGCGGTTCCTCCCTCCCTTCATGGAGGTTGATCTCATGAAACAATCCGGAAGTGCCGACTAGAAAATTTTGCGTTTCAGAACCCCTAGAGACCGAAATGACGGTGGTTCAAATTTGTATATATATATTTATATATATTTGCCTGTTCGCTCTCTATGTCTATGGGCTATTTATAGATTGCTATGCATTCCTAAAGGTCAATGGCGAACCACGGAATTTTTTTCAAAAGGCCCTGCAATGAAAAACTCAGCCTCATTGCTGGACGCGGGACTCGAACCTACATATCCTTACATAGGCATGAATCCACCCTACCACAGGCAGACAGAACCTAAGTAAGGGCTTTCAACAATCGCAGCTACTCCTTGAAGTTGGTGCAAGTGTGTAGGTTTCATAAGAGTGATTACTTAGAGTCTGATTTATGAACCAAAGAAGAAAGTAACAAAAGAACCCAGATTTAATTTTTTGGAACGTTACCAAAGTAAATATTTACAGAAAAAAATAATTAGAAAGTTCTATTCCTGTCAAGACTTGGCTGCTCGGAACATTTCGACAGATTCAACAGTACTTCTTGCATATTAAAAAGTCAGTTTTGAAACTGAAAATGGAACTTGAGTGGCATTCAATAGGGAAAACACTTTAATGAAAGTCATTTTAAAGCTATCTTTAGGTTTATTAGATACCTACTTTGCAAGAGAAGGAGCTTGAATTTCTAAACGGTAGCAACTTTCCCTGCTACATAATTTGATGCGGTGTTGGAAAAGTCGAGAGAACTGGTGTCATGTTTTAGTTTACTTTCTACACTTTAAAAACAATTGTTGAAAAATTATACAGCAATTATTTTGTATGTTTTTTTTTTCTTCTCATTCTAATGTCTGAAGACTCTGGTTATTATGCACTGTAGTTTGCCTATAATAAGGCTAATTTCCTGGTGGTTATAATTGATTCTTTCAAGAAATGTCATAAATTTATTTAGCGCCTCTTTTTTTTTCTTCGAAACGCAATTTAACCACACAGGTCATTGTTGCTTATTTAAACCTGATCAATGTAGTAGCTAGGAAAAATGTTTACACAAAGTCTAAAACTGACAGTTACAGGAGATGGAGAGTAAAATAACAATCTACCAATCAATCAAGAAAAAAAAGTAGTAATGATAAAACTAAAAAAAATATACACACACGTTTTGTAATTGAATACATACGTATTTGCTACATATACTCACAAACATATTTACAATAAAAAAAATAGATTAAAATTTTGCCTTTTACATATTTTTTCTAATGATTTGTAGCTCTCAAGTATCTGAACAATTTCCGGCTTCATTTTTGTATATTTCACATTAGTGATTGAACTAATAGTGTTAATTGTAGGTTCTAAAGTCTGCAAATACATGCATAAAAATATGTGTATAAAAATATTTTCCCCACAAACCGTACATTCACGCCTATATTTTATTTTAAATGAGTAAGCATGGGTGAAATTATTATGTCCAATTCATATGCTCTACGGAACCACCTCGTGTTGCTTTGTGTCTTGATATAAGATTTTCCATTCCGAGGTACAATTTTTTCTTTGTAACAGATTAGTCATATCTAACAAGCATTACATTCTCCATTGAGTAAGTTTCTGTCCATCTAATCGTTTACAGCCTTTCATAAGGAGGTCGTAAGTATGTTCTTTCAATCTGTCACAAATACAATTCTTATTTTCAATAATATAAAATATCTTATTCGATTAGGTCCATGTTTATATCATTCTGGGATTTGCGGTCAGTACCCCTTGTCAATACTGTTTTAAAATTTAATCATAAGCCTGCCTTTTGTTGAATCTGCACATTTCTCATTAATGTATGTATCCAGAGCAGTTGTTATTCAACAGTTTGTTTCAGAAATGTATTTTATTTTATCCGTCAGAAATTGTGCTTCGAGGCAGTTCAAAGGCCTTTTTCCAGTACAAATGTTTTATTCAATGACAAAGCTGCTTTCAGAGTCAAAGTTCATTCTTCAATGCCCTACATAAAACAATTTTATAATACACAATGCCTACTCTTAAATTAGATACAGTATATCTGTAA
>OX328124.1:35940309-36070377 GCA_946811695.1 Gonocerus acuteangulatus | reverse complement strand
CAAGTCAGCTGAGGAGACTTTACACAACATCCTAGATGTATCCTTCCCAAGAGATGATGCCTCGACAGATAGTCTTCATCAACAAGTAGTGCGAAAGGAGACTTCCATTCCTCCTGACACCGACGATTCCCCTAGTTGGGATGAAATCGATGTAGAAATCGCTATAGGCAAGATGAAGCCGAATAAAGCCGCAGGACCTGACTACATCGAGGGAGCTATACTGAAGAACTGCAAAGACTCTCTTTTGAAACCTTTGACAGATCTTTATAACAAGTGCCTTTCGACTGGTAGATTTCCCAAGAACTGGAAAGTAGCGGAACTTGTTGCTGTCCTAAAACCAGGCAAGACAGAAATAACTGGCAAGTCATATCGTCCGATATGTCTGCTGAGTGTTCTAGGGAAAGTTCTCGAGAGGCTTATTCTGACCAGGTTGGACGAATGCATCATCAAGACCCAATCTCCCTACCAATTCGGCAGTACGAAAGGGAAATCAAAGACTGATGCTATACGGGAACTAAGTGACATTGCCCGAATCTCACAGGCGAAGTATGTCTTCGCAGTATTCTACGACGTTGCTGGAGCCTTTGATAATGTCTGGTGGCCTTCCGTACTGTCGAATATCAAGAAGATACAATGCCCTAAAAACATATACAAGCTTCTGACAGACTACTTGAAGGATAGGAGAGTAATTGTCCCCCTTCCTAACGGTAGTCTGGAAAAGGAAGTTACAAAGGGATGTCCTCAAGGGTCAGTGCTAGGACCGTCGCTATGGAAAATTTTAATGAATCCATTGCTAGAAGACCTGCATAATGAAGGACTCCACCCGTTGGCTTACGTTGACGACGTGGCTGTTATCATCGAAGCCAGGTCTAGAAAGGAAATAGAGGATCGAGCTGCGCTGGCAACGCGAATCATCACTGCATGGAGTACCTGGAATAATCTACAAATAAATGCTACGAAAACCAATGCTCTCTTCCTGAAAGGAAAACTAAATCCAAATTCCCCTCCAAGAATCACCATCTGCGAAAAGCTGATTAAACCCTCCCTAAGTGTTGAATATCTTGGCATTACTATAGGCGAGCGTCTAGCATTCATCGAGCACATCAAACGAGTCCAGAGTAAAGTCTGCTACAGATTTTCAAGTCTTAGACGACTAGCCGGTAATACTTGGGGCTTCAGCTTTAATAATCGGCAGATATTATATAAAGCAGTCTTTCTTCCTCTCGTCACGTATGCAGCACCTGCCTGGTGCACAAACTTGAAGAAGAATGAGAAGAATATCCTGCTTCAAGCCCAAAGAAGAGCTCTTCTACTTGTGACGAGGGCGTACCGCACGGTGTCCACCGACGCGCTGCAAGTAATAGCAGGATATCTTCCTATCGACCTGGAAATACAGCTGAGAATAGCGAAGTATAACCTGCAAAGAGGACTACCAGCAAAAATCGGCAATAGGATCTTCACTACTACGAGCTACGGCCCCGAGCTGCTCGAGGTAGTCAAGAATGCAGCAATAGACGAATGGCAAAAACGATGGACTGCCAGTACAAAAGGAAGGATGACGTACGAATTCTTCCCAGACGTACGAGCTCGCTTGGAAGCACATTGGATGGCACCGGATTTCTGGACAACGCAGTTGATGACAGGCCACGGGAACATCAACTCTAAGCTGCACTTCTTCAAGAGAAGAGAAGATCCTCGCTGTAAGTGTGGCCAAGAGGAAGATGCAAGACACATCATTCTACACTGCCCTCTATACACAAGGCAAAGACTCAAGCTAGCAGGAGAATATTCCTTGTTAGAGTGGCCGCCGGAAAGCTTAAATGATATAGTGAAGGACGAACACATTTTTAAGACATTTAGCAATTTCGCAAAAGAAGTGCTATCAACGAAAGACTCTTAGGAGCAAATGTATGTTTTAGACTAATATAGTAATGATAACTCATTAAGATTAGTTTTTGTATTAAGTAGTAATTAATTAGTGTGTAATTATATGTGTGCAGTTGTATTTATGTGTGTTTGTGGGTGTATGTGTGTGTCTGTGTTAAAGTGTGAATGTAAGTATGTATATCTAATTATATGCCATCAAAGAATGTTAGAATATTATTATTAATATGTATAGATTATGAAGTCTAGCAGTAATATGTATATAGTTTGTTCATAGTATAATGTATTGTAAATATTGTAATGAATCATCTAGAATTATATTAGGATAGATATTATTGGAGACCCTCTGAGCAGAGGCAGAGGCTTTCCAATTGCGGGCGCCCTAAATTCTGAATCGACTTAATAAATTCCAATATTGTTGTATAAAGGCTTAGCCTTTCTTCTTAATAAAGAACAAAGGTGGAGCTGTACTGGCCTATTAAAATTTCGCGCACTCCAAATTTATAAATTGGACAGAACCGCTGGTATAAGGGCAGCCTTAAGGCACAGCGGGGGCAGAGAAGGAAAAAAAAAAAAAAAAAAAAAAAAAAAAGAAGAGAGAGAGAGAGAGAGAGAGAGAGAGAGAGAGAGAGAGAGAGAGAGAGAAATTAAATTTACTACAACTTATATCTGGGTAACTTGTTTTTAGCATGAGTAGCAAACGCGTTTCAGCTTTTTGAAAATAGACATTATTCAATCGTACTGAGTAGGACAGGGTGAAAGAGGAAGTGAGAGAGAGAGAGAGAGAGAGAGAGAGAGAGAGAGAGAGATGAGAGAGAGAGAGAGAGAGAGAGGAGAGAGAGAGAGAGAGAGAGAGAGAGAGATGAGAGAGAGAGAGAGAGAGAGAGAGAGAGAGATTTAATAGGTATGGAGCGGGTGAGTTTTATTTTAATTCTAGAGGTCACATATTCTACTTTCACAAATTAAAACCAATATTTGTCAGAGACCCATTAATAATTCCGGGTTGAACGTCATTAGGTTGGAAGAAGACTCCCACCAGTGTGTATTTGTATATAAATAAGGCAAATTGGAAAGTGCTGAAAGAATACTAGAAGGCGAACTATTTTTAATTTAAGGCTGACATGTCTGGCTGATTTAACTTCCAGAGGAAGAGGAATTTGAAATAAGGGACTTAGAGAATGGAGATTGGGGGGGGGGAGTTCTTTAGGACGCTGAAAGGAATTTATTTACTCCCGAGGATGAAATTGACAGAAGGACACAGCAAGGCCGTCAATACTTTTCAAACGCCATTTTGACAGAAAAAAAAATGATTTTCTAAAGCCTATTTATTATTTTCAATTCTTAGCGTTGAAGGCGGAAAGTTCGTAAAGATGAGATTTGTATATATATGTAACGTGTACAGTGACTCACAAAACTGTTGCAATGATAGCTTTTGCTGACAAAATTTGAATACTACGCTGTTAGAAATGTGAGTTGGGTAATGAAACATATTATGACCATATTATGGTTTTAACACATACTTAATAATTAGAAATTAACATAATAATAATTTTATTGAATTATAAAAATAAATTCTGAAAAATATTGAAAATTTTACTGATTGCAACACTTTTGTGACTAGAATTTAAACTATTAAAAAACCTTATAATTTAGTACTTTATATGGCGTCCTTTGGCTTTAATTATGATCTAAAGTCTATTTGGAATACTTTTCACTAGATTGTTTGAAAATAATGACGGGATATTGTCCTATACCGATTCGTTTCGCACACATAATTCTTCACTCGATTATTATGAATTTTCGCACTTTGCCAAATTTTGTTTTTTTATGGAACGAATAGTCTTCAGTAATATCTATATTAGGAGGCCGAGGGGCCAATCTAACAAGCTATTAAATCATTTTCAAACCATTCCACTTATTTTTACAATGCTTTGGATCATTACTATGGTGAAATATAATATCTTCATTTCAGAATCTAAAACTGGGCAGTCGAGATGACTCGAAAATACTTAGATATTCATTAAGGTTCATTTTCCTTCCTATTTTGGCAATCCGTCCAGCATTTTGGTCCTTTATGCACCCCAGACCATTTGACTGCCACCAGCAAGTTTTCAAGTAGACTGGAATTCCTTGTTAGAAATGGAAGACCGACGTTTTTTTCCAAAGCCAATATTGTCTATCAGTCCCAAAACGGTTCATTTTTGTTTTTTCTGACCTCACAACTCTTCTTCAGTCAGCAGTTTCAATTTTGTTCAATCTTGTTCAATTTTCATGATTACCACAAAATTACAGTTGTAGTTGCCTGTGTAGTCTTGTTGCAATGGCTTCTTCGCCAGTACCCTTGCCCTATTTCCCTGACTTCTTAGTGTTCTTGGAATAGTTTCAGCATTAATGTGAAGCCCTATGTCAGTTTTAAGTCTCTCATGGCCTTGTACAGGAGTGTCTAACTCGTCCACCCTAATCAGTCGAACCAGTAACTTGCTGTTTCTTGCTAATGTTTTTCTTGGTTGATCACCAGCATGTTCCAAACAATGAAGAGCCTTTTTTATAACATATCTGCTTACTGTAAAAAAATTCAAACCAACTCTAGCAGCAATTTTTCTCATCGAAGGGCTTTAATTAACCAAAAGTTTAATACTGTTGTTTATGTCAGAGAAAACTCAGTTCATCCTCATTTTTTTAATTTATCTGGCTCAAATATTATTTTTCATAACTCTTCTGCTTGGTAGTACCTATTTTAAATAGTTAACTTGACAAATTACAACTTAAACTTCACTCCAAAACAACCGCCAAAAAACTGTTGTAATGAGCCTATAACAGAAAGTGTATCCCTGAGAGTGCTAACATTGACTAATCCCCTCAAGATCCTTTTAGAATTATATCTCCTAGTCCCAATTAAATTATTTTGACCCAGAATAGTAAATATTATAAGTAAAGATGGAATGGTTGGGATTCGGCTAAATAAACCTCAATATGATTTTGTTTTAAAAAATCTATATTTCGGACGTTTCGGCTACTCATTGGTAGCCTTCGTCAGCTAAAATGACAAAAAATAGAAATTAATACAAAAAAAAAAAAAAAAATTATGATTGTGATAGGTAACAGAACTATAGATACAATTAACTTATAAAAGAACATATCGTCTTAAATTCTTAGAATGAAAAAGTAAATAGATACAATAATTGATTTTAATAGTAATTAGTAACGTTAATTGATTTTACAAAGAAATACACAACGAAACAAAAAAAGACTACAGATCTCGGAATGTGTACACATAAACTTAAACAAAAACAATATAAACTACAAAACTGACCAACAAGGCATTTCTCCTATGTACGCTAATATTTTCCAAATACTCTCCCGACCTCCCACCTAGATTTTTACCATGCCCCTTGGGTATCCTTCCATTAACACCTTTTTCTCCTTTCCTGTCATAAATATGTCATAAACATGCCTTTTGATCCTTACCGACATGTCATAAACATGCTTTTTGATCCTTACCGACATTTCCCCCACCACCTGCTGTTTCCACTTACTTACTTATACCCCAGTAGATTCCTTTTCTCCTTAGACACTCTACAATGGTTACTTAATTGCCAACCTTGGTCTTCCTCTGCCGCTCGGCATTTCTATTGGTATGTAGTATCTTATTTCTTTGTAAAATTAATTAATGTTACTATTAGCTACTATATTCGTCATTGGTATGTAGCTTCTTATTTCTTTGTAAAATCAATTAACGATACTAATTACTATTAAAATCAATTATTGTACCTATTTACTTTTTCATTCTAAGAATTTAAGACGATATGTTCTTTTATAAGTTAATTGTATCTATAGCTCTGTTACCTATCACAATCATAATTTTTTTTGTTTTTGTATTAATTTCTTTTTTTTTTGTCATTTTAGCTGACGAAGGCTACCAATGAGTAGCCGAAACGTCCGAAATATAGATTTTTTAAAACAAAATCATATTGAGGTTTATTTAGCCGAATCCCAACCATTCCATCTTTACTTATCACCTCGACGGCTAACTATCTAATCATCATGAGTAAATATTATAGTGGTTTATTTTTTTTTTCTACAATATAGCTTAACTTACATATCATTGCAACGGTTTTGTGAGTCACTGTATATATATATATATATATATATATATATATATATGTTTGAGAGTAAGTTTCTCGAATGAATTCTAACTTCAATTATTTTAGGAAAAAGATCTTTCTACCTCCGGCATTTCTAGAGCTTTATCAATTAAGTATTACAAATGTAATAAAAATAAAAAAATAATAAAAATAGTATGTAAGATTTTATTATTAATATTTTAGACAATTCATCCTTATATATAAAAGTTATATATATAGTATATATATAAGTTATACTAGCTGTTTCTGGGACTTCGTCCGCGTGGACTGAGTCATCGCACATCAAATATGTTTGGAATGAGAAGAATCTGAAAAACAACAAAATCACAAGGAATAACGAGTTTCGTTAAAAATATAACAACAATTACGGCTGTTAATGGTAAATTGGTAATTTGGGTCCGGAGTAAACCCCGCCTACTAATGAAACGATTCAGTTTATTTTAACAATACATTGTTTTATTAACATATTCCGTGTACAGACAGCGATTCGTGAAGGTTTTATTATATGCATCGACTTAAACAGCATGAGTACTTTTTCTCTTTTATATTTTTTAATTAAACAGCTGACTCAATAATGTATAGCAGAAGCCGAATACAGCGCCCATGCTCAGTGCTCCAAGCGGGAAAAGCGACAACGCCCGTGCCGCTTTAATACAATTCGAACCTAATACAGATTAAACCCAAACTATTAATGAATCGATTCGTTTATTTTTGAACCGAATTTTTCTTTTTAGATACCCACGACGTATACCGTATAAATGTACCTTAATAATATTAACAATAAACAAAAATAAATCATATATTAGAGTCATCCTTTTCCATAAGGAGCCTTGTCCACGAAAGCTATCTGTTGAGGAAACGGAAGAAACTGTTACAGGATCTAATGTTTTTTAATTTCCGTCGAAAGTTTTGTTTTGTTAAAGGGCACTGCTTTACTACACACGGTTTCATGACGTTTTACCCTTTTACTACAATAGTTTTTAAGAAAAAGTAAATAATATTTTGGACATTAGCCGTTTTGGAACTGTATGCTGGACAAGGATCAGTTTGGAAATGTATAACAACGGTTTAACAATGAATTGTGTAATAGCATTATTTACTGTTAAAACAAAATAAGTAGTAAAAGTTAGTACAAATGTAGACTTAGATGCTATTAAATCAAAACGTTTTAAGTTACCTACTTTACTCTACTTCACTATATTCCATTTTACAGTCCTGGTCTTCCGAATCGCTCCGATCAACTTCTTCTATATTCTGGAAAAGTAATTTGTAGAACTGCAACTTTGGAAGATTCTGCCAGGCTGTCCCAAAATGCAGACTAAGTAGTTTCCCTACATTTGTTTTTTTCTTCTTCCTTATTGGTATACCAGACGTCAGTTCATGATTTTCAAAATTGTTTTTCATAGGATAAGAGTCTTTTTTAAGTCTTTAATATTTTATTCACTGGGAAGAGCAGGAAAAGCTTAATCCACTGGTTACAAAATCTCATTTTCGAAATTTTGAGGACTTGGGTCCTTTTGGAAATGGATGACTCACTAAAAAGAACATCTGATTGGTAATAATAGAATAGAACATGATTCAATAGAGTTATTTTATATAAATTAACAAATAATAAACGATAAAGCGGTCAAAATTCAAATAATAGTAATTATTTTGAAAACATATCCTCTTCAGCTACTTGAATTTTAGAAATTGTATTCTACCACTAAAAATTGACTTCATACCATTTTGGCACATCTCCAGTAGTTTATAACTAAAACCATAATTATTTGATGTCACAACATTCAAAAAATATGAGGGGGGGGGAAGAAAGGTTTAATCCCACGGGCTTAAAAGGGACGCCAGAAACAAGAAGAGAGGGCTAAAGTTTTCTCTACACCTCTATGTGTATTTAATAATAATTTTTGAATGATTTCATCAGAAATAATTATGGTTTTAGTTATTAGATCCTCAAGAGGTGCCAGAATAGCGTGAAACATGTAGAACAAGAAATAAATATTTGGAGCTGAATACATTTTGTATTGTTTATTCTTGACCTTCCGCCACATTTATCTGGTTTATAATTTTAAGTTTCCAGCTAAAATGGCAAGAATTTTGAATGTGAAATGTAGAGAGTTTATATTATTAGCTTGCCAAATTATGACGGCATATAAACGTACTAAAACTGTGCGGGGAAGATAAAATATTTTTCAAAAAATAGTTGCACTTGAAATGTACTTGCTACCTAAAATGCATGGATTCGAATGCATATATTCGAAATATAGCTCGATGCATTCGCATGATACGCTTGATTTAGTTATATTTTTCTAATAAACTTCCCAAGTGCACTGACTCCTTTGACTTTTTCAAGTTCCGTCGAATATGAAGAAAACTTTGTTAGCACGAAGATGTAGGTGTGGGTGAAAGTTGCTTTTCCAAGCCTCTCGAGTCATCAGCGAAGCTTCCGGCACGCACAGCGTTCTTTAATAAGTTTTGTCGAACCTTCCCGTCTTAGAAATAACTTCTTAAAAACGGAACAAAACTTAGATTAGCTTCCTTTCTATAAAGCGAAAGGAATGTAAATTTTTGGTAACTAGACTTCTGCGTAAGAAGAACTGTTCCGTTTAAAGTATAAGCAATAAATTATGTATTATTAAATTGTTAAATACATTTTTATTTAAATTGTATATATATTTTCCAGTAAGGGTACATTTTTCTTATAGAAGAGGCATTGGTTTTTTACAAATATTATAGTCTTCTGGTATTGACCGTGACACAAACTTCTTTGCCGACGTTTCGCTAGTCATACAGCCAGCTTCCTCAGGGGTCTGAGAATGAAGATGTTCTCCTGGTTCACCGGTATGAATATCTGTCTTTGTATTCTTCCGCGGGCGTAGTGTGCTTCTTCGATTCTGGTTGGTGGGTTCCATCTGGACCGTTGATTGCTAAATTGCCTTTCTTCTTTTTTCCTAGGTTTAATCACCGCAACGCACCGCGGAAAATACAAAGACTGAGATACCGGTGAACGAGAAGAACATCCTCATTCTCAGACTAAGCCCTGAGGAAGCTGGCAGTATGACTAGCAAAACGTCGGCAAGGAAGTTTGTGACCCGGTCAATGCGATAACAATGTTTGTAATGACTTGGACCTTGGACGTCTACGAGTTAAACATTTGTTTTTTTGTTCTAGATCGCCACATAAACGTTCTATATAAAAGTGAATATGTATTTTGGTAAATTCTTCACTTACAACAATATTGACTCTTCGTCTAACCAATGAATGTTACTCCAAAAGTTGATCCTTAGCACATTGGGCATTTGTTTAATACCTCCAATGTACTCAATATATGAGTAAACTACATACAAGTGTTTGCAAATATCGAAAAGGATGTGCAATAAATGTTAAATATATCCGTATTGGAGATCAAATTGCCTACTAAGGATGATTTTTGTACATAACATTTATTGGAATTGTTGACCGTGGATTAGTAAGTTGGTAAAAGCAGATCAGGAATTGATATCTGTAAAATAAATATTTATATTTACATATATCCTATTTAAAAGTCAACATTTTGTCATAAAAAGTAATTCGTCGTCTTCTCTGAACAAGCAAAAGCTTAAATATAGATCAAATGGAATAGAGTTAAATACTGAGACTTATTTTTTTTTAGATGTTTTTTTATCTAAATTAAAAAAAAATTAAATGGACAATTTTTGGAATGAATTTTGATTACTTTCTTTGGAAGTATGGGTCAGGAAATAATCAAAAGATCCAATTCCAAGACATGTTGGAAGTGTAAATTAGTGTAGACGTAGATTCGAAGTGAGTTCGGAGGTGTAAACAGTGTTGCGGATTGACGGTTTGGATTGAAAAGTGATGAAGGGGCAAAGATTGGAATGCATCAAAGAAAATTTGAAAGTGTTCTATTCCGAACGCGTGAGTGTCATTTCGGACCAGAGTTCGAAAAGGATTAAAAACTAAGAGATATTAAAAGTTCTGGAAAAAGTTCACCAAAGGGAGTCTAATTTATGGAAGTGTATGGAGAGCAGCTCAAAGAAAAGTGAAAAGGAAGGTATGGATTTAGTACGCTCGAAATTTTACTTTGTGGCTACGATTCGTTGATTTTTTTGCCAGTGCGTCTCTTTGTGGCTTATAGTACGTCCCTTACGTGACGTCGTCGTAACGATTTCTTAGCCACCTTGAATACTTTTGACGAGTAAGAACGGTCATGTACTTGCCCAGCCTAAGTTATGAATGACGGATCCCGCTCGTCATAAATTTGTATTTCCAGAAGTACATATGGTGGTTGAGAATCGTAATTTACATTTTTTCCTTTAGACAAAAAAGACGATTCTGAGCCTGTGAGATGAGAAACTTTGAAGTGTGAAGACGGAGGGATTGTATGTGTGTAGTCAGAAGAGAAAAAAAAAGTCCGACTCGCAGGAACTGCATAATCTAAGCGCGGTTCCATTCTTATCTCTAGACTCATTTAAAATGATTAAAATAGAAGCTGTTATTATTTTGGGTCCACATTTCTAGAAAGCATGAAGATTAGATAGTTAGCCGTCGAGGTGATAAGTAAAGATGGAATGGCTGGGATTCGGCTAAAGAAACCTCAATACGATTTTTGTTAAAAAATCTATATTTAGGACGTTTTGGCTACTCATTGGTAGCCTTCGTCAGCAATAGAATTGCCGGGAGGCAGAGGAGGACCAACGTTGACAATTCCATCTTTACTTTCAAGAAAGGTCTTATTTACGATCTTACCTGGATACACATCCAGGGTAACCAGCCCTAGGAAGGACCCCGCTAGGCATTTGAAAAGCTATCTTGGAAATCCATATCTCTAAGATTAAATTGTTTTTCTTATTTTTCTTAACCTGATTTATTATCAAATACATTATCCAACTACAAGCAGTTAAAAAATAACAAGGAATAAAAACAGACAAAAAGAACAGTTCGAATAAGCGAAATCAATTACTTTAAAGTTTTAAGCACTTATTTCGTAATGTAGAACATGCAGAAAATTTTTCAACTGAATCCCATGATTCTAAGTACCTAAACCAAAAACGGTATTCAAAAACTATTTTCCCAATTTTCTCGAAAACGGTTAAAGCTATCGCCTTGAAAATGGTTTCATTCGTTTTCCTAGCCCAAGAAGCCTATAAAACGAGTACTTACAAGCTTATGAACTCAAAAACGTAAGCGTTACTATTTTTTCTGCGCGAATTTCGCCCCAAACGCCATCTTCCAGTGGGCGGATTTTGCTGGTTAACGAACTTGACCTTTCAAATTGGACAACGGATTTTTGTACCAAATTTCATCAAAATCGGACCATCAGGGAAGCCAGAAATGAGCGAACAGACAAATATATATATATATATATATATATATATATATATATATAAATATATATATATATATATATAAATATATATATATATATATATATATATATATACATATATATATATATATATATATACAAATTTGAACCACCGTTATTTTCGGTCTCTAGGGGTTCTGAAACGCGAAATTTTTTGGTGGGCACTTCCGGATTGTTTCATTGTATCAACCTTATAAGCGGGGTTCCTCCCTATGGGGGAGGGAGGAACCGCGCTAAAACCAATGAGCCGTAGAGAGTTAGCTGTTTAGGCGATAAGCAAACAGGGAATCTTTAGGATTCCACTACGAACGACATCAATACGATTTTTCTAAATAACTCTATTAAGGACGTTTTGGCTACTTTTCGGTAGCCTTCGTCAGCTAGAAGACAAAACATAAATGCTGAATTAATAAACAGTGTTATTTTTACAAATTTTCACAAAAATCATTTTGATGTTTTCCAAGTCGAATCCCAACAATTCTCTGACTGTTTACATCAATTATCTTTAAAAAATTATTAGTCATTGTCTTTTGTGATTTCTTCAAACCTTTTTTTTTTAATTTGCCTAGGGCCGTGGGTTCGACTATTTGGTGAATGCTTCCCACTATGGGGTGATAGCATTTCTTTGGAAAAAAGAAAAGGCATCAGCTAACCCGTCCTAAAATTCGTAGCTAATTATAATGGGCGTGTAAATTAAAATAAATTATCCTCAAAATATTTACAATTCAAATATGAACACGATTAAATCTATTAGATTTATGAAATCATTAGTTTTTAGGATTCTGTAGAGCCTCGTATTTCCCCTTTTTGCAGCTAAAGGTCTTCATAAAAAGTCCATAAACTGCCATTAAAATCTTGGCAAAGAAAAGAAAGGACTGTATTTTTAATTTAGATACTCGCGAGCTAGCAGTTCCGGTTCGTTCTACCAAACAATAAATTAATAGATAGAAACAGCTGACTGGAAGGGAGAAACTTCATTCTGCTTGTGAAACACATCAATCATTTATGAAAAATTGAAAGATAATTTTCATATTTCCACTGACAGCTTCAATAGAAACAATTCAATTTATGTGCTACTTTTTTTTAATTTTGCTTATCATCATTTATATTTTTACAATTAGAGTTGGCTAGCTGGATGGTTCTATACTAATACTGAGTTGGTATGGAAAGTGGATGAACCACTTCCATTGTATATATGTATATTGTATATATTGTTTATTATGCAGTTGAGGTGGTCTTACAAGTTTTTCATCCTAAATCGTTTAAACGTTGTTTATACGCGTAGTATTAAATACCAAAAATGTTAAAAATTCTGTGACGTTTAACTAATTGCATAAGTACATATCAGTTTGCTTGGCGTACGTTTTCTTTCCAAATGAAAATTTGACTTAAGAGGATTGACTAATCAGTTATGTACTGACTTTGTGCTTGGAATTGTGTCATCCGGCTTGGGAGGCAGGGAACGCGGGAAAAAATCAGTGGAAAATTATAAGAATAAGATAAATACAAAATTCCGTTGAGAGTTATGCATTCAGTTATGAAAGTAATAATTTGAAAATATTTGATTAGGATAAATCAATAAATAATGAAATTTGATTTATGAATGTCTATCTAGTATTATATTACCTTTGTGAAGAACATTTAGTTTTAACACAACAAAAACTCCAAAATACATTATATCATGAATGAAATGTACCAGCAATTTATTTAAATTAAAGTTCCATTTATTATTGACAAAGATTTCAATAAAATTACTTAGTTTTATTAGAGTGATTTTGCATTCCGTTTTCGCTTTCTGCTCAGTGTAATGAGAATTAACCACGTTGCCCAAGTTCAAAGCCACAAATACGTTGTACGCAACCTAGACATGCACGTAAGCTGTGGTCTACTCCTATCTCTTTGACAAGGTATGGCAACACCACAGAACAAACGGCCCGCAGTCTCATTGAATGGTTGTTCAATGTTTTGAAACAACATAGTGTTAGAATTCATTGAATGAACTAGTAATGGATTCCCTGCTTATGAGGCTTAATATACTTAAATATGTGATGTGAATATAATATTATTTTTTAATTTTCCTTTTATTTTTAATTTATGAATTCCTATTTTTGAGTATTAATTAGAAGATTAAAGTTGACATACGGCTTTATTTAACGTTAGAACTATTTTTTTGAAACAACGCAGCGTCGTAAAATAAAACCGTATGACAAAATATAACGTGTCGTATCGTAACGCGAATGAAGCGAGAGTGAATGTAAGTTTAAATGAGTGTGTATGTGTGAGTGAGTGTACACACACACACACACACACACACACACACACACATATAAATATATATATATATATATATTATATTAATTCTTCTGAATATGACCCAATATATATTTTTCACTTGTTCTTTTTTCTTTTTTTGGCAGAGGTTCAATGAAGCAGAACATTATTAGTTTTTGTTTTTTCCACCATTCCATTTTCTCTATTTTGCCCGACATGTTTCGTGCCTTTGTTCACACCTCTTCAGGGGCTTTCCTATGCAATTTTTTTTATTTTTTTGTGGAAATCCCAAATTCAAATTTTGTACAATAATAAGCATTTATCATTTCTCTAAATTAATTTACATTTAAACAAATATTATTTTATTAAAAATTCTTATCCTACCTTATCAGGAAGTCCTCCTGTCATGTTTACTGGCTTGAGTCAGGCGAAGTACTGACAAGTCATCTGAGGTAATGCATATGGCTGTATCCTATCGATTCTTTCGGCTCTTTTAATTGTATCGATTATTGGTAAAATAGTTCATAGGGTTTAATTTATAATACTATGGAAAATTTGATGGACATTTTTCAAATAGGTTTTTTTATTTATTGCTGTTTTGAGTTTTTAATTATATAAATGGTTTCTTTGATATTCCTTTTTAATGTGTTCCTTTCTTTATTTAAAATATCAACGTCTGTAAAGTTAAAATTATGTTTTTTATTTATTGCGTGTTTCGTCAATGTCGTTCTGTTCTCGTTTGTCTCTATACTTTTAGCATGTTGTACAATTCGTTTTTGTAATAGTTGTGCTGATTCCCCAATATAGCAGCCGTTGAAATCATTACAACGACTTTTGTATATATTGTTTTTTGTGGCTCTCGGTTGAACATTGTTCTTAATATTGCTAAAATTATTTTCAATTTTATTACCATATTTCCAAACTATTTTGCCAACTTCCTTATTAATTAATTTTAGTCTATTAGCTATTGAAGGATGGTAATGCACAGTAAAATATCGATTTATTTCGTTAAAATCTTTGTCGTTTTCCTTTGTTAATTCCTGTTTTCTCTTTTGTACTGATATATGGTCATTTAACGCGGTTTCCTTTTTTGATCATTTTGATCTCATGTGCGTTTTTTATTACGTTTAGTATCCTTATTAAAACATTTTGACTCCAATTTAACTTTTTTATGTGACATTGACTTTACACTAGTATCAGAATATTTCCTTTTTCTTTTTCTTTTGCATTCTAAATCATTAAAAAATTCTTCGGAAATGTTAAAAAGTTCGGGGTTATATTAAAATTTATCTGGCTTTTCCGGACGTTCTGTTGGTCTTTTTGTGTACACTATACATTTCTCTGCACTTTTTATTTGCTGTTATATCATTAATTTGGGATAGTTGTTAAAAATTAAAATACTTAGGAGTAGTTCTATGCAAAGCTGATAAAGTTCGATTTTATAAAATATTCTTTTTAAAATTATGCAGGAGATTGGAATAAAAATTAATCATTCTTGTTGAATGATAAGTCTTTGCTTTCCATTTATATTCAATAAAATTATCCTCATTTCTGATTAGTTCCATGACTAAAAAGTTTATTCTTTTATCAGCTTCTAATTCTTTGGTAAATTGCAGATTATTATATTTGTTATTAAAGTTTTCTAAAAGCCTATCCACTTCCTCTTCCTGTACACATAAAAAATAATCGTCCACGTATCTATACAAAAATTGAATCTTAATAGGAACCTCCGAAATGATTTCATTAAGAATCCAGTTCATAACAATTCCACTAACAGCAATTGAGAGCGGGTTTCCCATCTGAATTCCGTACAGTTGCTTATATATCTTTTTATAGAATTGAAAGTACCCGAATTTACAACATAAACTGATTCCTTCAATAAATAACTCTTTATTTTTTGTCTTAGAATGTTTTTCAATCTGCGTCCAATTATTACTAATGATTTTGATTGCCAAATCTACCGGAATATTTGGAAACATGTTAACTACGTCAAATGAGAGTAATTTAAATCCTGGTAAAATTTTAGTATTTTTTAAATTATCAATAAGATGTGTCGCATTGCTAATATCAAAAGGGTTATCTTCAGTAAATGGTTTTAAATCTTTTGCTAACATTTTTGTTAGTTTTTGTATTGGGGATTCGGAGCCACTAATAATCGGTCGCAAAGGCACATCCGCTTTGTGTGTGAAAGAAAAAATATTTTTGCATAGGAAAGCCCCTGAAGAGGTGTGAAAAAAGGCACGAAACATGTCGGGCAAAATATAGAAAATAAAATAGTTGAACAAAAACGAATGGTGTTTCATCGACCCTCCGCCAAAAAAAAAAAAAAGAAAAAAGAACAATTGAAAAATATATAATATATATATATTATATATACGTGAGTGTGTGTGTGTATGTGTGCGCGCGTGTGAAGTGTTAATAATGTTTTCATATAAAATCTTCTCTGCTAGATCACACAACAAGTGTTTGTATCTTGTTATAACGTTATATCTTTTAATTATATCATTGAAAAGATCACTTTTCAATGAGCAATCATATGAACAATCTAATTATAAATTATTCATTTTATCATTTCTTGCATTAAAGAGTTTTTTGTATTAATCTTATTATAGATATGCAATCAATAAGCAAATTATTCGCCTTCTGAGAAATGTGCTTAGTTATGCAGCTCCTGTGTGACGGACTTTTTTGTTTTTGTTTTGTGTGAACCTGAAAGCAATAATTTATTCCTCTGTAATAAATAATGAATAAATTAACTTTTTCGCTATGCATGCTCACTGACGCTAAAATAAACAAAAGCAAGATTTATTAATTTTTTTTTGTAAATGGAGTCAGATTTTTATAAGAAATTGTTAATTAGAACTAACTTTTTTATGTTTGTTCTATTAGTTGCCTCTCTGAAATGTTTTGAGCTCCTCAACGTCTTTGAAAGATCCTATTTCGTTTTTTGTATAATATAGTGGAATTTTCAGATTCAAATTCACATTTGTCCTACATCAAATTCACAGAAGGTCCTACATCAAAGTCACTATCTAAGTCTCTCGTTGAACGAAAAAAACAAGCAATGGTTATTCTTAACATTCCACATTCCATTCAAAGCTACAAAATTTCATCTTGGTTGCACGCTTTGAATGACAGGTCTCCGCCCTTGTTCTTGGCTAGTAGTGCGAATGTTTTGTCAAGACAGTTGCGATCAAAGATTCTTTGAGCAATGATCCATAACCTTTAATTACACATGAATGAAGCAACTAAATGGCCATTAGCAGATCCAAATTAGTTTCAACTATTGCGCAATGGTTCGGATCAGGAAATCTTGTGACCAAATATGAAAATCGAATATGATGACGATCAGGAGAGCATTTATAAAGAGTATCTTGTTAATAGCATTATTCGCTTCTAAAAATCTACATTGCGTTTAAAATGAGTAACAAGGGAACATCCTTAAATGTTCGGAACCGATTTTTATGAAACTTTGAAAATAATCTATACGTATTTTTTTTTTTTTTTTTATATCGGCTCAATCGCAAGTTTTAGGGGTGAAAGCACTCTTCCAAAGTACACTTCAAATATTCTAATCGGGGGAGTATATAGTGGCGGGGTCACCGATTTAGTCCATTTTTTGTGGTAATTTTACATCGAAAAATACTCGACACGTGTCCGAGCGTTCTAAATATCTAATGCCTCTTAGGAGCCGAGAAATAAAATAAAATTGGTTGAAAATGTTTTATTTTATATGTCCAGTTTAGAAAATGATATCGACATGATTCTTTCACCAATTCATTTATTTCAGAGAGTAGATTAAAGAACAAATACAATCGTTGAACAATCATTTATATTTTGTCAAATAAATTCAAAAATATGCTTACGTTTGACGTAAACTAGCAATATAAATTTTTTTACACCACCCCGGAAGAGACAAGTAGTATAACAAGTATTTCTCGGTATTGGGAAAAAAAGTATTATTTTTTTTTTTCGATGATATTTACCTCATTAGGGTTTCTTGGGGTTTTGATTTTAAATCCGCTATCATTTTTGTTGTAAAAAAACGTATAATGCAAGTTGACATCAAAAGTAAGCATATTTTTGAATTTATTTGACGAAATATAAATTATTGTTAAATGATTGGACATGTTGTACCAGGATTTCATTTTTTTAATTTAAGAGTGTATTTAACCCTGGAAGATACCCAACGAGAGGAAGGAATACTAAGCCCATCCATAATATGCCGTATATGTTAAAGTAAATAGAGAAATATTCAATTCAAAGGAAAACCATCCAAATAGTATACCATGAAATTATCACCAACCAATCGCGACTCCATCGTGACACAGCCTTCCTGCTCGCGTTATCAAATGCTAAAACATTCGTCAAGATTCTTGTCATATATATGTGTGAGCAGTTAAAATATTAATACGAAAACACTAAAACCCATCTGATCAGTTGATTTAAATAATTTTATCTAAGAAATAAAATTAGGTGCTCTATTTAGTGACTAGTTGTAATGCATGTTTCACGTTTTACTTTGACAAAGCAATTATATGAGTTTAGTAAAAGGTCACTCATTTTTCTTCTTTACATTTAGTAGGGTCAATTTACTCAACTAAGAACATAGAAATTAGTTGGACCTACATTAGATATAATTAAGAATGCCACCAGTTTTCATTAGTGTCTGGGGAATGCGGCCACTGCAGTGTTTGTAATGTTAATGGCTTTAAACAGAGCTGCAGAAGTAACTTCTTCTCTCTTGAGTCTCTTAATTTTACCTAAAAACAAACAGACTTTTCGCTTTCTACAGATTTACAAACAGGCGGGAGAAGCTATGTTTTCCTTGTAATTGAAAATTTACTGTACTTAAGTAAATCGTTCCCGAAGTAAAGCCCTTGAATAAAGGATATCAAATATTTAAACAATATAATTTTTAAATTATTAGACAAAGAATAAATAATTATTCCAATTTGACGAAAAGAAATTCTGTTTGATATAAATAATATGACTGAAGCTAACGGCCCAGTCAGAGCTCCTATAATTAAAAGAAAAAAAACGAATATACTTCTTCTGATTATCGATTTTAACAGCCGATGCTCCATGTTTAGAAGTTCTCAGTTTGTACATGGCTCCTTCAGCAGAAGGTTTGCCTTCCTGTAGTTAGGCTGTATGCCTATTTTACTAGTCTAAGTGTCCCTGAAGAACCATCAAAATGCGTATTATTAAAAAAAGTAATAGTTATTTTTTTGTATTGTTATTTAATAAGCGCTAAACGGCGAGGTTTTTAGCGCCTAGGATTCTTTGTACCAAATATTTAGAATTTTTAGTGTCTGCGGATACGGTAGGGATGGGAGCCCCACGTGGTCCCCGAGCCCGCCGCGGAACCAGCAGCCGCAATGCAGAGACCAGGGTTGCCATCTACACCTTTACGGTCCATCTAAGCTTCAGCTGCCATGTATGTGGGTGAGGATGTGCACGGTTGGACCAGGCTGTCCACATTCTCCAGGTCGAATTCCGAGCCCCAACAGTAGATAATAGTTATTAAAATTGTGGACAACAATCTGATGAAGAAGGATCAGATTTCTGAAAAATTCAACATTACGAAACTAACCACCACCATATATGTACCACCAGATATGTAACAGCATAATCGGCCGAGAAGTGAGTTTGGTGTCTAAAAGGCATATTTACAAATCGGCCTACCTCCCGATCCTAACTTATGGGAGCGAAAGTTGGGTAATACTTGATAAGCAAGCCAGCCGCATTACTGCAGCAGAAATGAAGTTTCTGAGGAGAGCGGTTGGAAAGACACGAAGAGATTTCATCAGAAATGAAAGGATAAGAGAACAGTTTGAGGTGACAGAACTAAGGACCTTACTCGAATCCCGGCAGCTTAAGTGGTTTGGGCACGTATGTCGTATGGATGAGGAAAAGGAACCAAAGAAAGTTTTAGAAGCTCGACCCACTGGGAAAAGATTGCGAGCCCGGCCTAGGATTTCGGAAAACATCCAGAAGATTGGTGGGAAAAGAGGCAAAACCCTCCAGCAAATGAAGCAGCTTTGTAGGAACCAGAGGAAATGGCTGAAATGTACCGAGCCTCCTCGACGCTAGTAATGGCACAAGAGGACAAAGAAGAAGAGAAGAAACTAACCACTGGAAAAGGCGTAAATATATTGATCACAGTTAGACATTATTCAATAATCAGTCATATACATTTTTATTGAATAATAATTTATTACTTGATTATTTATTTATTTAAGAGCTTCGCAACTACGGTGATGAGCTCTTAATCAAACAAAACATAAGTCAAATTTAAATATTAGTATGAACTAACGAAAAGATAAAATTAAATAAATCAAAGGTTTGAACAAAACATACACAACATTAATTTAACACATCTGGTTTAGATGGAGTATATACAATTAACAGCTGTGCTAATTACTGCTTCCTTACATTAAAATAAGGCACGAAAAAGAAATTTTCTTGGTAAAAAAAAACCTAAAAAAAAAGAACTATTAACAAATAAGTATACTATCTACTTCTTCTAAATGTTTTCTGTTTTTCCTCTACGTTTTATAGGTTCTGTGATTTTTATCGACGATTTGTGAGTACGAGGTTTCGGTAATTTGTTACTTTCCAGTTCCTTGGGCGATTCTTCTCTTCGAGAAATCAGAACTGTCTTACCCTCTTTTCCTGCTGTCACCATCGTTTCTTCAAAACTATCAGCAGCTATATCTTGAAGAGGAAGAGGCTCAGCTGAAACGGGAATGTTGGAATTGAAAAAGGTTAACGATGCCAGTTCTTCTAGATTTTCCAATCTTTTAAACATATGTTCTACAGAGCTGAGTAATTCATGGATGTTTCCACGTTCTTTCTGTGAGCCCGCAATTACTTTTTCATTTTCTTCTGATTTCGGCTTTATTATATGAGGAAAATCTTGACGGCTGTTTTCGATGGGTTTGGGTGTTTGGTTAGTTACAACAGAAGTTGGAGTTGTAAAACATGTTGAGCTTTCTTCTTTATTGTAGGAAGTAGATATAATTTTATCTGGTTCTTCATGCAACATGGAGACTCTGTTGATGTTAGTAGATTCATTTTTGAAGGTTTTGAATGAAACAGTATTATTGTGTACTTCCTTATTTTCAGTAGGATTTTGACGTGCTTCTGGGCATACAGCAGCCAAATGATGCCCTTTGCAAATAAAACAACTGAGTTTTTGTAAATCAATGAATATCTTCCACTGTTTATCTGCTACTTTTATAACCAATGAAGAAGGTAGCTTTTCAATGCCTTGAGGATTGATAAACAGCTGCCTTCTATGACTTAGCACATGTGCTAACCGTGTATCATGAAGGCCAGCTTTTAAACATTTCACAGGCGAAACGATTTCAACTCCAAGGCTAGTTAAGGCTTCTTCTATGGCTTCATTAGGGATTTCTGGGAAAACATTTGACACAATAATCCTTTTCCCTGGCTCTAGGAAACGCTTCAATAAAACATAATGTCCTCGAATATTTATATTCTGCTGTTGGTTGACTAGTTTATCAACTTCGTTCCTACTGTTGAAATGAACACAAAACCTGCTTCCCGATATATAGGAAGCAAATTTAATAGTTTTTGCATCAACTATTTCTGCCAAACTTAAAAGATATTCCTCTTGTGTTATGCCTTTTACTGTATTTAACACTATAGCGTAATCGCTACAGCATAAGGCATTATCTTGTTCAGCATTAGAGGTTATGCCCACAAACGATTCCATTACTTTAATTTTTTTCTATATAGTCTTGTTGTTGTCTTATGAATCCAAGGCGCTAGCCATTAGACCACGGGAGACCCCTATATAGTCTTGTTATTTGATAAAAAAAACTGTTACTCACTTTTTTTTTCTTTTTTTTTTTTTTTTTTTTTTTATTGATTATTACAACAATATGAGTTAACATATTTCTAGTAATATTGCTGGTTCAGTTATAATGACATTGTGAGGCTTGATGTGGGAATATGAACAATTACAAAACCCACAATAGTAATGCATTAAAGAAAAAATAAATAAATAAATAAAAAGATAATATAAAATAATAATGAAACAACTGTAAAGAATTTTAAAAGAAAATATAACACACTTTGTGCACTGCAGATGTTAAAGCAAATTGTCTCTAGGCCACCTCCGCTTCAGCCTTCTATGGGGATTTTGTGGATTTTGGAACGAGGATAGAGAATGTATCAAAGGATTTGGATGGCCTGGGTGATTGGAATGAAACTTCTGATAGACTGATTTGGCCAGGGATTGGATAAAGGGGATATTGAAGTCATTATGGAGGGTTAGGTACGAGACATAGTAAGGAGCATTGGATATTTTTCGAAGGATTTTGGATTGTATTGTTTGTATTCTGTAGGAATTGGAAGGTTTAGTGGAACCCCATAGTTCTAGTCCATAAGTTACTCACTTAACTTTCGTTTATAAATCCCTTGTTTGTAACACGTTTTCTTCAATTAGGTTTGACGTTCCTGGAGAAAAATAATTAAATTTCTCAGTAGTAAACTGTATACATGTACTTTTCACCCTCGCGCACAGCTCATTACTTGATTAAGTATTATTCATGCATCGATTTTGTTTAATTCTATGAATAACAGGGTTGGCTTATTATTCAATATTTTTTATTGAATAAAAATGTATTAATTGATTCAGTTATTCATTCATTATGAATAATCCATTATTTTTCATTCATTGTACATTTTAAAGAACATGTCACCTAAAAGTTCACTCCCAGTCGAATTCCAGTCCACTATTGGTCCTCTTCCTATCCTATTCTAGTTCTTTTCAACCACTTCCGGTCAGAATCTGCCTTTTCCAGTCTTCATACCAAGTATGCTCTACTTTTGCCTTGCGCTAATCTACTCAGGTGACTCCTGAGTACTACTGGTTCACTTCCAGCTTACTTCCGCTCTCCCCCATAATCAATTTTGGGCCACTATACTCATCCTCGAGTAACTTTCGGGCGGATATGCACCGTTTCCAGGCGCTTCCGGTTTACTTCTGGTCTCTCTTGATTACTTTCTACATTCATCCCTAGGTCATTTCCGGGTGAATCTAAATCACTTCCGGTGACCTCTTGCGTACTTCGGGGTTTTCATATTTATATTTGGGTCACTAAACCCATCCCCGCTGGGGGGCGAGGTTGGCTCAGTGGTAGAGCACTGGGCTTTTATTCTGTAGGATGATTTTTGACCTTCTGGCTGATTAGGGCCTTTTGAACCTTTTCTGGCCAGGATAGGGCTGATGCCTTTTCTTTTTTATAAAAAAATACGCCACCCTTAGTGGGAATGGAATACACTATCTTAGGCAAGGAATGCTCAGGCCTAAGCACTCAAGGCCACCGAGCCTACTGTTGAGACTTTAGGAGGGGTTCAAGATGAGTAGAAAAATGTAATTAAACGCATAAACATTTTTTACAATGAGTAGTCCAACTGTAGTAAAAGCCAACTGTTTTCGATTGTGAAATAACTGTTGAGCGAGGTTAGCTCAGGGGGAACGAAGTACTAATAATCTGGAGTACCTGAGTTCAAATCCCGAGCAAGCACTAAAGATTTTTATCTTCAAGACACTAGTCTTCGTTAATGGGTCGGATTCGGCCTCCCTGACAGTCCCAAGGCCAACCCAGCCTTTAATTAATTTATTAATGGGTTCCTTGGTGCTAACGACTCTAGCAGCCAAAGCAGAAAAGTGGAAAATCAGGCGGCCGGAGAATAGTGCTGACACCACTATCTCCTTAGTGTGCCGTATGGTCATGAAACACATACCTCTATAGTATCTGCCCTCGTGGCCTGTTACGGGACTGATTTTTTTTAAACCCATCCATGGGCCACTTCCAGGTTGAAAGGAGTCACTTCCGGACTCTGCAATTAATTTTGTTCCAACTCTGTTTTTATTCTATTTCAATTTTCAATCAAATAAATCATTTTTATTCAATAATTAAAAACTTCCGTTTGTCATGGAATTGCCTGAAAAATGAATGAAATACTGATATGTTTATATATGAACTTAGATGGATGAGGTTGTATTTGAAATAACGTTCCTTCGAAAAACTATTTAATATATGGTTCTTGCCTCCTAAGAGTCAATTAATACCTAATTTGATCAACTGTAAACAATCTTATGTCTAGGTAATTTTGTTTGTACCCAATACCATGGGTCATTGTATCTAAGAAATACCCCTTTAGCAAGTTTAATCCCCAGATAGCCGGGCCTCCTATTTACAAGTCAAAACCGTAAAGCGAGTCCACTCAAAGTCCCTAATTCCTCTACGGAGGTCCTACTGAGCTCCATATATTTTACAGAGCTCTGCTGGGAGAGTAAATATTATTCTTTCTCCTACCACAAAAGGTTTGCGAACTTGGTATTTTTCTTTGCCCGCGACCTTTGATTTCTTATCCCAGCGCTTACAGAATAATCGCCATTCTTTTTTATCACATTTGTAGGATATTAAAAGTCCATTGAGGAAAACGATATCTTTAAATCCACAATAGAGTAAACTAGTTATTTTTAGAAATCATTACTATTAATTTTTGAATAGTAATTGGAATTTTGCTATCAACAGAACATCTGTTTATGTACCATAATAGGACATTAAGAGAATTTGCTGAGCATCTTTATGTATCAATAGGATAATAAAATGCCTGTAGTCAAGAATAAATTCTCTTTTTGAGGGGTACTGTTAGAAGGAAATAAATATATAATATATACATTTCTGTGTATAATATGTATATATAAGTAGAAATAGTTTGAGATATTTTTTTAAATTTTTATTTATTTATTTCTTTTTTTAATTTTTATTTATTTTTTACGGCGTGTCGATATCTCGGCCATTAGGGCTGACTTCCTGGTGCAGCGAGGAATTTTGTCAACGTGCTGAGAAAATTCCTGCTGCCAGTGGAACTCGAACCCACCATCTCCCGCATGAGAATCTATTGCGTTAGCCACTAGGCCATGGGGAGACCCTCCTGGCATAATATATTTCTTTTTCCATTGAACATTTTTTTAAATTTTTATTTTATTAAAAGATACATGAATACTTGATATTAATTTAGCGGAATGGTACTCAGTATTTCAGGTACAAAAAATAAATAATTCAAACACAGAACAACGCACTAAAATCAATTTCACGAAGGGAGCATCTTTCAAATCTTATGAATTACCTATGACGTTAATAATTGCTGTTGATTTCATTAAAAACAAATCCAAAATCTTTTCGAGATATACGAAAAGAATCTTTTTGGTGGTACTGTTTAAGGGTAAATTTCATCCCTTAAATCCACTTAAGAAAATGTTTGTTGAAAATATTTTTTTTAATACAACATACAAAAACAAAACTAAAACATTTTTGAGGTATATCTGGGGTAGGTTCCTTGTAAGTTAAATTTATTTATTCTTTGTTTATTTCAGTAAGAAATTAGTTGATCTCTTGTAATTATATAATCTTACTCATTTATTTTTCTTTTTTATAAAATACAATTATTTCTTTTTTATTTGGACGACTAAAAAGTTCCCTTGCTTTTCCCAGTTTTTGTTAGCTGTTTTGTTGTTTTTCTATCTTATATATATATATATATTTGCACTTTCTGTATGTCCATAGATAATGTAATTTTCAGTTAAATATCAAAGTATTCTATATAAGAAGGCTTAACCAGGTTAATGTGAAAGGTAACACTTTTTTATCGACTTTTTTATTCGTATATTTACTTTTCTAAGATAAGAGGTAAAATATGAATTATAATATATACCTATCTCTATTCTTTTATAAAATTATTAAAAAAACATATTATATTGAGATTATTTTATATGTGTATTGGGAAAATCCGTAAGAAGACTTATCTATGTAATAAAAGGGCCGGATATTAAGTGGGAGAGTGCATAAGGTAACTTTTGGCTTATCCTAAAAGCCGATTTCTACGGAAGTCTAGGGATTATTGCTCGCTCTATATAAGGTTGCTATCTTAGGTAACTACCTATTTATTATTACTCAATGTTTATAACAGCATCACGTTTTCAGGATATAATGTTACTTCATTCAGAAAACATTGAATACAATAGCAAACTACTAAACACTATCGCAATTCACTTTATAGAAAGCTAATTTCTTCTGACATATGAAACCAATATACTGGGAAATTATCCGAAAAGATACTAAATCGAACATACTAGATAGAGAATACACAATTCTTAGTGTTTATTTAATGGAATATATAAAAACCTAGCAATGTAAATTAACAGGCGTCACAATTTCTTGTTTGATTTTTAGCACTTTCCTCTGAAGGAAAGTAGCTATTGAGGTTGGACTCATGACGGAATTTTTGAAAAATGTCTTCAAATCGTTATCGATCCTACCTAGTAGACACCGAAAATGACCCCCGTTAAAATTTATATATATCTATATATATATATGGGGGCGAGGTTAGCTCAGTGGTAGAGCACTGGACTAATAAGCTGGAGGCCTGAGTTCAAATCCCGAGCAAGCACTAAAGATTTTTTCTTCTAGTGTCTTCGTTCACCGGTTGAATTCGGCCTCCCTGACCGTCCCTAGGCCAACCCAGCCTTTAATTAATTTAATAATGGGTACCTTGGTTGGTGCTAATGACTCTAGCAGTCGAAGCAGCCTAGGGGAAAATCAGGCGGCCGGAGGATAGTACTGACCACACTATCTCCCTAGTGTGCCGTATGGTCATGAATCAGATACCTCTATAGTATCTGCCCCTCAGGGCCCTCGTGGCCTGTTACGGGACTGAAAAAAAAAATATATATATATATATATATATATATATATATATTTTTTTTTATTTTTCTTTTATCTGTATTTCTCTCTTTAGATCAAAATAACGAATACCGAGTTTCGTTGAAATATAACAAAAACTACGGCTGGTATGAGCAAATTAGAGTTTTGGGTCCGGGGTAAACCCCCCCTCCCGGTGGCCCGATTTTGGTGGTTAACGAACTCGTTCAATCGTTTGCTAATAGAACGCTATATACCACGTTTCGTGAAGAAAAAACAAAAACTCTCTTTTTTTTTGGAGGAATGAATGACTAAATACATATACAGATAAATATATATATATATATATATATATATATATATATATATATATATATATATCAAGAAATATATATATTTCTTGACATTGATTTGGCTGGACGGTGGTGGTACTGCATCATAATAGGAAAACCAACAAACTCCAAGGTCTCATCATTTGTGGTGGAGACCTTGGAGTTTGTTGGTTTTCCTATTATGATGCAGTACCACCACCGTCCAGCCAAATCAATGTCAAGAAATATATATATATATATATATATATATATATATATATATGTATATATATATATATATATATATATATGTATGTATGTATATATATATATATATATGTATATATATATATTGATGGAACGGCTTCATTCTTCAGCTAGGGGGTCGTTTATGTTATCTAGTAGGTAGTGCAACCTCATGTACCAAAAGTAGTAATTTATTAGTGTACATAACAGATATAAACTAAAAGCATTTGTCTATTATGATTGTGAATAATAGTGGTTCTTTATTTATTTATTTTTTTTTTACTTGTACTTTTCTATGAACAATTCATCTAAGAAGATGTGTGAAATTATTCTTCAATCTCGGTGTATTTTATTTTCAGCGAGTGAATTTGAAATATAAATAAGCCAATTAACCTAAGTTTCGACCGGAAAATATCAAAATGAGTTTGAAATCAATCTATTTAGTTCCGTTCTACATGCTTTTTAATTCAGAAGTAGTTTCGAATTTTCCTCCATCAAAATTAAAATCGCAATTTAAATTTTTCGTTGCCAATGTATTTTTTATACTCATCGGTAACAACTACGGCAATTTTATTCGTTTCTTTCACATGAGTTCATCTTTATTTGCATTGTTATAGATTGTACATAAGTCCTGTAACATATAATTAGTATAACACTATGACCGACTCTCACCAATTCCCTTCCACTAATCTATTTTTTTTTTTTTTTTTTTTTTTGTGCGGTTCCTCCCTCCATAGGGAGGAAACCCGCTTATGAGGTATGGACCTCATGACGCAATCCGGAAGAGCCGACTAGAAAAGTTCAAGTTTTAGAGCCCAAACTATGACATTTAAATTTTGGTTATATTTTTAGTAAAGGACGTGATAAAAAAAAAAATATTTTTATTAACAAACTAGACCAGTTTTAGATATTTTTGCATATTTCCTTAAATATTCCTCAAATTTTAGGCTCTCAATTCTAAGCTTAACAAATGGTACTATGGATCAGAACGAAAATGCGCTAAGATACGGCAGTTCTTGCAAGTCGGAATTTTCGCAATAACATTTTAATGTATTTTATTCACTATTCCATGTTTTAAAATCATATTTTATTTTTATATATTTCTCAATGTATTTTATATTTTACACAAATTATTCATCTCTGATACTCTGAGCTTAAACTCCTCAAAAGAAGGGGTTACCAAAAGTACTCTACTTAACTTAAAAGGGTAGGTAAAAGTTAATACTTTAATCCCCACAAACATTCTAGAAATATTTGGTTGAAGAAAAAGAGAAGAAAAGGCTAGAGCGGGTGAAAAAGTTTTCGATAAAGAAGGATCTTCTTAAGCCATTTCTGAATATTTAAACTAGTTTATCCTAGCTAAAGTTACCTATACAAGAATTTTCCAATAATTGGCCATTAGTTCAATTTATCCTTCATGTAATTTAAAAGATACCCAGCCGATCAATGAAGAAACCACCAAATTATTTTTATCTGTTCTTTTTTTTCTTGAAAAATAAAATATTAAAAACAAAAAAAAACTGAAAGGACCCTAAAGAAAGATGAAAGCAACTTTATGACTAAAAGCCTTTAAGATTATTATGGAAATAGTTACAGGTTGTATCAGGAGGTTCTACAGTGTACAATGTACACCTAATATAGATGGTGTATTGAGATAAAGCCGCGCTTTCTTTCATGCAATATTAGATATGGGATGAAGGGTGAAAGAGGGGGAAGCTAATTATAGATAAGACTTAGGGGGGGAGGTCGGGAAATTAGGGTTTCCGTGTGTCGGGGAGCTTTTCCAACCGATTGGCGTAGGGTATGAATGGCTTTCTATTATTTATTTCTATTATTTGTTGTTCTTTCCTTGGGAGTAATATTACAATCCCCTGCTGCACCATGGATTTTTGGGAACGGTGGCTGTAAATAACACGGAGCTATCAGTCTAGATGCAAACGCACTTTAAAAAAAGTCCGTCAAGCAGGCGCTGAATAATTAAGCACATTCCTCAGAATTGTTATAGTGTAGACTACATTACTGAATAATTTGCTGTAAATAAACTATATAAATAAAATAAAAATAGTTCTGCACATTTACATTTCTTATGAGAACTGTTCAATTATTAATTTTGTAAATAATTTGCTTCCAGAGTTATGTTAATACATGATACTGTACTACTTAATAAATACACAAAAACTTCATTTTCCGTCTTTTGATCTGACGCAGGATTAGTATACAGTCCCCCTAGTGGGAGATAGCGCTCCTCGCGGCGGCTTTGGGAACCTAAGTCTGGCGGGCTAATTCTAATGAAATAGAGTTTAAAATAAACCCTCCTTTCCAATAGACCGATTTACTTCATTTTTACAACACTTCTTTCTGATGAGATACCCACGACGTACGTATACCGCGTTTCGTTACAATACAGCAGAAATTACGACCGGTATGAGTATATTAGAAATTTAGGTCCGGAATAAACCCCTCCTCCTAATAACCCGATGATTTATTTTATTTTTACAACCTATTTTTCTCTGTTGATTACTACCACGAATACCGAGTTTCGTAGAAATCTAACAAAAATTACGGCTGGTAGTGGCAAATTGGTAATGTGGGTCCGGAGTAAACCCCCCCCCCTTCTCCTAATGAACCGATTTAGTTTATTTTTACAACGTATTTCTCTATTTAGATCGACAAAACGAATACCGAGTTTCGTTGAAATATAACAAAAACTACGGCTGGCATGGTCACATTAGTGTTTTGGGTCCGGGGTAAACCCCCCCCCCCTCCGCGTGGACCGATTTTGGTGGTTAACGAACTCGTTCAATCGTTTGATAATTGAACGCTATATACCACATTTCGTGAAGAAAAATCAAAAACTCTGGCCGCTATCGTGTTAACAGACATATATATATATATATATATATATATATATATATATATATATATATATATATATATATATATAAATTTTAACGGGGGTCATTTTCGGTGTCTACTAGGTAGGATCGATAAAGATTTGAAGACATTTTTCAAAAATTCCGTCATGAGTGCAACCTAGGTATATAGCTACTTTTCTTCGGAGGAAAGTGCTAAAAGTGCAAATTCAAATTGAAGAAAACAGTATGAATTGCCGGATATAACGTGTTAGTTTTCAGAAGCCAAGAATTAAGAAAATATTTGTATTTATTTAATTTGTATTCACAAAACTAATAATGCACCGTTAGTACAAGGAATATTTCATGCTTTGTCAATGCTTATAACCTGGAACTTTGCAGACATTACACCACGAGCCTCTATTGGAAGTACACTTTAGATCATACAGCGATAGTGTCTACTGGGCCTTTGTAATTTTCTTCTCTATTCAATCGACTGAATGTCACAGATAAGAAATTCCAATCATTTATATTGACTGTCTTCTTCTATATGTTTCTATTGACTTCAAGAAAATATAAACAAATGTATACATTCGTTTATCTTGGTGTTCTATATACTAAAGTGTTTGTTTAAACTTTTTCCAACCAGCTTCTTACTTATTTAAAAATAAAAACAATAAAACATTTTCCAGTACCTATACATTAACCTGCTCAATTTTACTGCCTTTAAGAATATATCTTCCTTATGGGCTTCGTTTATTAAATAGCAACTTCTGTTATAAAGTAACTGTTGAAAAGCATAATTCAATTTCACCGTAATACAGATTAAATCCAACTTGTAATTAAACGGTTACGTTTATTTTTACAAAATATCTTTCTCTTTAGAATACATGGAATTTCGTTATAATACACGGAGAAAGTATGGTCGGTATCAGAATATTAGTATTGTGGGTCCGGAGTAAACCCACGCTCATATTGAACCGATTTTTGTTACAAGTATTTTTCTCTTTAGAAGACCAGGACAAATCTAAAAGAATAAAAAGTCCGACTCGCAGGAACTGCATCATCTTAGCGCGGTTCCGTTCTTATCCGAAGTGCGATTAGTAAAGGAATAGTAGCAGCTATCGGTAGGTTTTGATCTTTCGTTAAGAATATAAAATAAAATCTCAAAGAGAAGGAAGCTTAAAGCGCCACACATGGAAACTGACAGTTTTCTAAGCGGATGGGACTCTCCCGTCATCGCGACGCTCACTCTAGGAAAACTCTATTACCAATATGAGTCTTATTTTCTCAGCTTTAATGAAATACTCATTCCACCGTTAAATAAACTTAAAAAACAAAAGTGAAGTAAACAGTGACAAAAACCCGTTTAAAATAACAAAACTAACACTTTCGTAGTTTTAAGCACTTACTTCTCCGACTGACATTGCCCCATCGAAATTTGCTTCAGAATCTTTTTTTTAGAGAATTTAGTAAGCTTTTGAATGGTTAAATCGTACTTCCCACGATTTCTTAACTGTTTTGGAGATATTAAGGGGGAAAAATGGTGCTAATACCTACCGATAGCTGCTATATTCCTTCACTAATCGCACTTGAGATAAGAACGGAACCGCGCTAAGATGAAGCAGTTCCTGCGGGTCGGACTTTTTTTTTGTCAGACAAATTAATGTATTATGTTTATATTATAATAAAAATATTATGTTTATAAGAAGAGCAAATCACTTTAATTGCGGTGTAAAATATTGTTGCTAGCTAAATCTAAGTATTATAAAGCTCATAAGGAAAAAATGGTGCTAATGACTCAGATTTCGATACACCATAAAAGAAAAAAAAAATTAAGGACAATATACAAAGATTCCGAAGTATTACATGTCTGTTAATAAAATATTTTATTCTAATCCCAATTAGACATGCGCGCCGCGCCGGCGCCGCTACGCCACGCCGGGTTTAGCGGCGCCGCCGCCGCCGTGCCTATTCAGTCGGCGCGCCGATTGAGGGTAGGGATAGGTGATAGTCGATAGTTACCGTCGATATATCGATAGTTCATGACTAACGATAGTAGCTATCGATATTTTTTTATCTTTTAGCATTTTCCTCCGAAGGAAAGTAGCTATTGAGGTTGCACTCATGACGGAATTTTTGAAAAATGTACCACCTAGTAGATATGTATGTATATATATATATATATATATATATATGTGTGTGTGTGTGTGTTTGTGTCTATCTGGACACGATAGCGGCCAGAGTTTTTGTTTTTGTTATTTCTTTACGAAACATGGTATACAGCGTTCAATTAGCAAACGATTGAACGAGTTCGTTAACCTCCAAAAGCGGTCTACCGGGAGGGGGAGGGGGTTTACACCGCACCCAAAACACTAATTTGACGATGCCAGCCGTAGTTTTTGTTATATTTCATCGAAACTCGGTATTCGTTTGTTGATCTAAAGAGAGAAATACGCTGTAAAATTAAACCAAATCGGTTCATTAGGAGGGGGTGGGTTTACTCCGGACCTAAAGTTCTAATATACTCATACCGGCCGTAATTTCTGCTGTATTGTAACGAAACGCGGTATACGTCGTGGGTATCTCATGAGAAAGAAGTGTTGTACAAATGAACTTAATCGGTCCATTGTAAAGGAGGTTTTACTTTAAACCCTGTTTCATTAGAATTAGCCCGCCAGACGTTGGTTCCCAAAGCCGCCGCGAGGAGCGCTATCTCCCACTAGGGGGAGTGTATCCTGTTCCTGTGTCAGATCAAGAAGCTATTAGTAAAGCAATACGTACTTCTACACCATTACCGACATCCTGGGTGCAGAAAGGAATTTTACCAACGAGCCGTGGGATGAGAATATTCAAGCCGCCGGTAGGAATCGTACCCACAATCTACCGCTTATAAATCTAAGGCGCTAGCCACTAGACAACGAGGAGACCCTACTTTTTCTGATAATTGCAATTTAAAACAACCGAGTTAAACAAAAACAAAACCCCGTTCAAAAGAACAAAGCAAACGCTTTACAAGTTTTAAGTCTATATTTCTCCGATTGACATCACTCAGTCTAAAATTACTTTATAACCATTTATGTGGAGACATTAGTACGCTTTCGAATGGGAACCTTCCCAACCTATTTAAAGATATTTACTGCAAAAAGTTTTTCGAATACTTCCTTAACTTCAAATGTAATCAACATCTTAGTTTAGATGAATTCCAAAAACTTATAACATATTTCCAATGTGGGAATGGAATCCCACGATTTAATGTATCCAAACCGAAAATGAGCTACATAAACATTTGTTCCACTTATCTTAAAAACTGTTGCTGATATCGCCTTAAAAACGGTTTCATTTGTTATCGTATGTTAAGGAATATATTACGCGAGTATCTGTAAGCATATAAACCCGAAAACGTAAGCGCTACGATTTTTTTCGCGCGAATTTCGTACCAAAACCCCCCGGAGGACAAATTCTACTGGTGAACGAACTTGACGTTTCAAATTAGACGGTTATTGTAACAACATTCTTCAAAATCTGAACATTTTTAAGCCTGTGAAATAGCGGACAAATATTTATATATATATAAATATATACATATACTATGATTAAAATTTTTACATCTCCTTTGGGGGTTAAGAGAATAGCCCACGCCGCGCGCGCCGCCGCCGCCGGCCATTTTAGTCCAGCGCGCCGCCGCCGGCAAATTTTGCCTCGGCGCGTATGTCTAATCCCAATAACGCAACACTTATACACAAATAAACTTTTTTTAGGTACCTATTTAATACGTATAAAATAAGGTTATAATGAGCGATCCGCTGTGGCATACACTAAGTACTACCACCGTGTGGAGTGCAACTAGTATAGACCGGTACGTCTGTACCACTGTGGTATGTAAAGAGCGGCTGTTCTGATACTGGCAAAAATTAGAAATACTACATTCCTAAAGTTGTTTGGAGGCTTATCTTTATGACTCTAGACAAGGACTTGAAGATGACGAGGGTACACAGGGAGACGAGGGTACCTGGGGACAGGGAAAACGCCCCCCACCCTAAGCCTCCTAGCTCCTCACCTTCGAATTCATGATTTCGTTCAATGAATTTAAAGAAAAAAATTAATAAATAGATAAAAACTTCTGAAAATAGGGAATACCAAAAACAATTCTAAAGAACGAAATCAACACCAGTACAGTAATCTAGATATTCATAGGGCATCTTCGAATTCCAAGATACCGTTGAAACAAAATATTGTTTCTATATATACGTATCCTGTTTTATTGACTAATACATTTGACTACTATAAGCAATCACAAAAATAACGAGCAGTGAAAAAAAACTGTAGGAAACACACAAAAAGATTCGTTCAAATGAACGAAATTACCTATGTTTTAAGCACTTATTTCTCCAAATATGACCATCCCATCGCAAATGTCTTCAAAACATTTTTTGTAGAAAATTTAGTAACCTTTCGAATGGTAATCTTTTGCTTGCCAAGATTCCGAACCGTTTTCGTGATATTAATGAAAATATACGAAGTTCCCAAAACTTTTCATGTCTAAAAATGAAATATTTTATTTTAATCCTTCCTTTACTCCAAACGTAACCAAATTTTCAACATATTAGTTTTGATAAAATTCAAACATGGAGAAAATGTTTCAACTGAAGCCCATGATTCTAAGTACCAAAATCAAAGACAAAAAGAACAGTTCGAATAAGCGAAATCAATTACTATAAAGTTTTAAGCACTTATTTCTCCGATTGACATCGCCTAATCAAAACTTTTATTAGAACCTTTTTTGTAGAGCATTTAGTAAGCAGTCTAATGGTAATCTTTTGTTTCGCAAGATTCTCAACCTTTTTCGAGATATTAAGGAATGTATACAAAGTTACCAAAACTTTTCATGTCTGTTCATAAAATATTTTATTCTAACCCTTCCTTAACTCCAAACGTAACATTAAAATGGTTTCATTCGTTTTCCTAGCCCAAGAAGCCTATAAAAAGAGTACTTACAAGCTTATGAACTCAAAAACGTAAGCGTTACGATTTTTTCTGCGCGAATTTCGCCCCAAACGCCATCTTCCAGTGGGCGGACAGATATATATATATATATATATATATATATATATATATATATATATATATATATATATATACAAATTTGAACCACCGTTATTTTCGGTCTCTAGGGGTTCTGAAACGCGAAATTTTCTAGTCGGCACTTCCGGATTGTTTCATTGTATCAACCTTATAAGCGGGGTTCCTCCCTATGGGGGAGGGAGGAACCGCGCTAAAAAATACGGCCTGTATGGTCAAATTAGTATTTTGGGTCTGGAGTAAACCCCCACCTCATGACACATATACACACACACACATATATATATATATATATATATATATATATATATATATATGTGTTTTGTTTTAAGTTACTTCGCTGGGGTAGAAATGATTAATTGGTTATATATATATATTGTATTCTACGTATTTTTGACCATTAATTACGGTTTTAGCACTTTCCTCCGAAGGAAAGTAGCTATTGAGGTTGCACTCATGATGGAATTTTTGAAAAATTTCTTCGAATCTTTATCGTTCCTACCTAGTGACCCCAGTTAAAATGTATATATATATATATATATATATATATATATATATATATATATATATATATGTCCGTTAACACGATACAGGCCAGAGATTTCGTTTTTTCGCCACGAAACTTGGTATGTAGTATTCCCCCATCAAACGATTGAACGAGTTCGTTAACCAACAAAATCGGTCCATCTGGAGGGGGGGGGGGGTACTCCAGAGCCAAAGTAGTTATTTGTCAATACAAGCCATAATGTTTGTTATATTTCAACGAAACTCGGCATTTCTTTGTGGTCAACCGAATTGAAAAATTTGTTGTAAAAATAAACTAAATCGGTTGATTAGAAGGGGGGGGGGGGGTTTAGTCCGGACAGAAATTACTAATTTCCTTATACCGGTCGTAATTTCTGTTGTATTGTTACGAAACTCTGTATACGTCGTGGCTATCCAATAAGAAAGTGTTGTGAAAATGAACTAAATCGGTCTATTGGAAGGATGGGGGTGTTACTTTGTACAATGTTTGAATTGAATTCTCCCGCCAAACGTAGGTTCGCGAAACTCATCAAGATCAATAGATGAAAATGTGAAGCTTTGTGTATTTCACTTATTTTATTTTTTTTTTTCACTTATTTAATTTAGAAGGGTAAAGAAAGAAACATTTTTAGTGATCAGGTTAGCAAATTTATAATATATGCTTGAAAGCTGGTTTAAATATGCAATATGATTGCAGAAAAGTTGTATTTTTGTGTATTTATTACGTTTTGTAGTACCACGCATACACAAAACTCTGGAAGGAAATTAATTACAAAATTAATAATTGAAACAGCTGCTCATAAAATCAAAAGAGCAGAACAATTTATGTTTTTATTTTATTTATCTATATAGGTTATTTTAAGCAAATTATTCAGGAATGCACTCGACCCTACCCAATTCTGAGGAAAGTGCTTAGTTATGCAGCTCCTGCGTGACGGGCTTTTTTTCCTACTTTGACAACTGCTATACTATCTTCCTCTGTGGATCTCACGTGCTTGTTTTATTCGCTAAAACTATGCTCTCTCCACACTCCATTCTTTAAGATGCCTATAAATGGATTCGGACCCTTCAAAAGTGGAGAGTAGAGAGAGGGTAGAGTAATAGCAAAGGGCATAGCGAGAAACGTTGCTATGTTACTTGATTCGAAATCAGTGCTTTGCTATGTTCTGCTTTCCCAGCACTAAAACTATGCTCCCTGCACACTCCATTCTTTAAGATGCCTATAAATGGATTCGGACCCTTCAAAAGTGGAGAGTAGAGAGAGGAAAGAGTAATAGCAAAGGGCATAGCGAGAAACGTTGCTATGTTACTTGATTCAAAATCAGTGCTTTGCTATGTTCTGCTTTGCCCGCACTAAAACTATGCTCCCTGCACGCTCCATTCTTAAGTTGCCTATGAATAGATTCGGAACCTTCTAATGTAGAGAGTAGAGAGAGCAAAGAGTAGCTAAGAGCATAGTGAGGAACGTTGCAATGTTACTTGAGTCAAAATCAGTGCTATGCTATGTTCTGCTTTGCCAGCTGTTCCACTATGATTACTATCCACTCTGTGAACCTCAGGTGTTTGATTTCTTCCCTAAAACGTTGTTCTCTCCACGTTCCATTCTGTAAGATGCCTAAGAATGTATAGCTCCATCGATCCAACTCCCTTTGTATTATTTATATGGTGTTTATGCTTCAAGTGCACGTGCCTTATCTGCAGAAGGTGAAAGGTGATAAAAAACCTCCCACATGAACCCCTCCTTCGGGGAGTTCTGAAATATAATAAACAATGCTTGTCTTTATATATTCTTCCTTCAAAATTCCTACGTCAAGAAAATCAACTAACTTTATATATTTTTTATTAATTATTTATTTATGAGCATCTTCTACTAAAGCGATAACTTAATAAGAAGGGTCGATTTATCTCTACAAGCTAATCATAATAAAATCCAATGTTATTTACAACTGATTATTAGTCAACAGAATGATTTTTGAGCACATTTTGCCTAAATCCATTAAGGTTTTAAATTTTGGGATATAACAAGGGCATATTTAGTCCACTTTTACTAATTAATATTTAACGTTTGAAAAGTAATTTTACATCGTATAACTAGAAATATAAAGCACAGAAAATGAAACATAAAGTGAATTAAACTTCGAAAATAATTAATACCAAATATTTTATGCTGGTTAAAATTACGAAGATTCACTTTTTATTGGATGACATATTTTTCCTACATTTACAGAAATTTATTGTAGAACCTAGTTGGGAACTAAGTGCTTTAGCAACAATATCATGCTTGACAATTGCGTAATAAATGAAGCTAATGTATAGAGTGTGCATTGCAGACATAATTTGAGTCAGGGAACGTTTTTTCAAGGTTTCGTGACACTAGAAGAACTAGTAGAGTTCTTCTAGTGGCACGAAACCTTGAAAAACTTTACAAGAGGAAATCTTTGTTTTGCGTGACTGTTATTTATTGTATAGGATCAATGATATTAGTTTTGACATTTAATGTTTTATTCATTCATAAGTGAGTCCTTTGATTTTAGTAAAGCTATTGAGGTTGCACACATTCAGGGTGAAACTGTGTGGTGAAGGTTTTATTTTTTGACCTTCCGCCCTGCACAAAAATACGTGCATATATATATATATATATATATATATATATATATATAGTTCATTTGTAAGCGAGTATTTCAACAATTTCATTTCCGTGAATTCCACTATGTGACGAAACCCATAGGAATTTTTTTTCTTAATACTCAAGTTTATATATATACACTTATTTATCAGACATTCATGGCGACTCAGTTAGTGCATTCAGAACATTCAAAGGAACTTTTGTAATGATTGCTTTTGAGATATTTTACTCTTTGATACGGCATACTGCGCGATAAGCATTGCATATATTTGGTCAATGGAGGATCTTTTCTATAATTAAGGAAACTTTTGTTTCATCCTTGTGTGCCTTCATATTTCTCTAAATGGGCTTAGAATGCTGTAATCATTTCATGCGGAGGAGTATTCAGTTTCCTCAAATGCTGATGCATATTTAAGAAATTATAAACTTCTTAACCCTATTTTTTAGGTATTTATGGCCGTACTGACTATGATCCTCTAGAAATGACTATTTATATATAGAGAAATATATTTTAAAGACTGGAGACTACTGGGTGGCTGGGAAGGGAAGATAAACAACGCCTTATTCTCGGTCTGTTAAACATCGTCAGCTCAACTCCCCTAGGAACCAACCACATACCCTTATATATAGTATGAAGTCTATTCCTCAGGGGAAATTGATGTCTACTCAATTGTTTAGGAAATAAATGTCAATTAAATACAGTTTTTAGTTTATTGCTCCTAAAATTTTTGGTAGTTAGATATCATTAAGTTACTACGTCAGTGTGAAGATTTCAGGCTTTGTTTGAAAACGCCAGGTAGTCATTTTTGCATCACTGAACTACAAATGGCCTTCAGAATAAACCCCCCAAAGTTATGTCATCTCAATGCGAGGGACCCTGTATATAAGTTAAAACTGGAATTAAGAGATATTTAAAAACAAATAATAATAAAATCCCCCGGACATGATCCATCTTATGGGTTAAACCAAGAAGAATGATTAAGATATTTAGTCCTGGGCTGATTGTTTTGCAGTGTGTTAACCTTTCGACTGATCACTCAATACCCGGGCGTTGTGCGGGTTTAGCGAGATTCATTTTGTATTTATCTTCGTCCTCAGTGGAGGTCCGGTGTGTACAAGAGTCATGAAACCACATCCAAGTGATCCACACGTAAGTGTAATACAATGTCTACATACCTTATCTTCGTCCTATAACTCTGAACGGTTAAATATAAAAATATTATTTTCTTCATATTTTTAAAAAATTATTATTTCAATTTGTAACAAATTTTTATAGTGTACTTTACTGGTACAGGACAACAATATATCTATATACAGCACGCTACCTGAGAGTTCGATTCAATTTACCCCAAAGTGGTGCGTCGTTAAACAAAATAAATAAATAAATACCTTCGTTCCTGTACTCATTAGCGTTGTAATTAAATTTCGAATAGCAATGAAAGGTACAAATATTTAGTTTCAGTTCTGAATTTATTAGACATGCTTCATGGCGTTAAAGCTTTACGTGATATTGATATCCATGAAATGCTTTGATTTGAGCAAATATTGTGCTATACCCAATATTGAACAGAATATATAGTCAATATTAAATCTGTCTAGAGATATTTGGGTGATCCCCTGACCATTTGGGTTATCTGGGCAGAGGTTGACGATGCTCATTAAATGCAGCAGGTAGATACCAAACCAGTTTGTAACTTTCATTAGATTACCCAATCTAGATGTTCTAGTGAGAAATTTTTATAACGCAAAGCTCGCTTATAAAACGGGTCGTTCAAATTGTAATAAATTCGGGTATTTTATTTTAATACCCGTATCTATTATTTAATCTAAAAATAAAAACATGTTGAAAATATATTACCGCATTAAAATATTATTATATATTATTATTATTATCGCATTAGTATTTCTAAAGTGACACAACTCAAAAATTGGCATTATTCAAATCTTCATAGTTATGACTATGAAAGACATGGTAAATATCTCTTTATCAACCATCAAAACTGCATGTACCTAGATTCAAAGCTTGTACATCAGAGAGAACTTGTGTCACTCTTCCAGAAGGTGTGAATAAAATCAATTTATGAGTTGGGTCACTTTAGAAATACTAGAGCGATATTATGTTAATATATTTACAACTTTATTCAAAATGTTTTTATTTTTGGATTAAATAAGAGATTTTGGTTTTGACGGTTTAGGTGATCAAGTGATTCTAAGATCTCAAGGTTAAGATTTATAGGACGAAGACAAATACAAAATGAATCTCGCTAAATCCGCACAACGCCTGGGTATTGAATGTATCAGTCAAAAGGTTAACAGACTGCAGAACAATCAGTTCAGTACTAAACGTCTTGATCATTCTTCTTGGTTTAACCCATAAGATGGATCATCTGGGGGATTTTATTATTATTTTTTTATAAATTTCAATCTTAAATAGAAATATCCCTTAATTCAACTTTTACCTAATATACAGAGTGTCCCGGATTCAGATGTCAGAACCTTGGGGGTATACACTGCACGCCATTTGTAGTTCAGGGACGCAGGAATGAGCGTTCTATCTGAAAATATAGCGGATCTACTCAAACTTTTGTCTATTTTAAAAACTACTGGTTTTATAAAATAAAAACTGTTTTCGGTATTTTTGATCAATGTATTGAAAATTACGACCACGTTTTTAGAATCTTCATTAAATTTCCAATTAGAAACACCCATTACTGAAACATTAACGTGTAAATTAAGAGCTTTATTAAAATCCATATTGATGAAAATGTTTGATATTAGTGTTTTATTAAATTATTCAATGTTTTCTTAATCAGGACTTATAGGTTTGCTTCCGCCTCAAAGTTGCATTATTTAATAAGCTTCAAAATTGTACCACGTAGTTTTAGGAAAAAATCAATTTGAATCTATTTTTTCCTGATTTCTAAGTCAAAACCAATAAATGTGCTTTAGCGTGAAGGTGCTATTCTGAACACATTCTTTAATTTCACACGATAATGGTGAGGTCTCTTTCTTCCCACGATACATGACGTGTATAGCACAAGCCCATGTATCTCAATGCGAGAAATCCTGTAAAAGACGTTTTGTTTAGCAAGAAAATTTGAAAGCACTCCAAAATTGAAGGGATAGTTGTAGAAAACGGTAGGACTATAAGAAGTTTTTGATGTTGCCATTAGAGTTTAGAAAAGTACAAGCCAATTTAAAAGTTTTAAAAGCTCTAGGGAATGTGGAAGCGACTCACATGGGCCTCTTCCAAGTGATTGGGCAGATCAGGAGAAGGGTCAATGGAACAGCTCCCCTAGTAATTACCCAGAAGGCCACCTGGGTGCTCTAAGGCCTTCAGATTTACACATTTTTTACCTTTCCTTCTGTCCTTTCCTATTAAACCTTTACCTGACCAAGCTCTCAATTAGAAGGGCAGCCTTTTTCTGCCGTATTTTAAATTACAAATTTCTGCAAACATATCCAGGCTGGCTTTTTTTTTTTTTTTTTTTTTTTTTTTTTTTTTTTTTTTTTTTTTTTTTTTTTTTTTTCCCCCAACAACAAACAAAATATGCTTTTGACAGTCTGATATGATCTAAAAATATCTGTGAAACTCACACGCATTTCATAAAATCATAGAAGAATCAGAAATTGGTATGATTCATATAGAAAATAGTTGCTTTATATAATAACAAACTCGATACACAGAAACAGCGTATCATCATAGGCATCACCGATATCCTGACAAGAAAACGTAAGGCAACCAGTGGATAACCCGTCCAAAAAAAACGGTATTATTTATTTTTTTTTTAAATCGGCAACAAATGTTGCTTAGGGATATATATATATGTCGAATGTGAAAAAACGCATTTTTCAGTTCAATCTATATTGATGTATTTTGGACTGATATAAGTTGTGGCAACCTCTTGAATATTACCAATATGAAATAAATTCCGTTTGAGCGAAATTACTCTTTATTACATTTAAAACCCATTGAGAGTTCATAAACATTTATAATTAGATAAGTCTATAAAAAAACCTCCGTTATATCGGAGAAAAATCTCTAATTCTCCTTTAGAAAATGATGCAATATTATTATCGCAAAAATAAGTTGTTGTTAATTATCGTGAAGCCCAATTACCAATTAATTACCTTGTTTGGTCACAAGAAAATCTTTTAAAAAATTTTAGTCGCTTATCTCTTTAAAAAGTGAATTTCTAACGTAATACCTTTGGAGAGAAATATTTCGATTCGATTAAATAGTGGAAATAAAATATAAAAAGAAATAGTTAAAGATGGAACAGAGGACATAATATAGGAAAATATAGTTTTTTTCGTTTTTTTTTTTCTTGGTATTATTTGAGATAATTACCAGCTCAATAAAGGAATGCCAAAAAAATAAAATAAAATGAAAATCTTTCCTATCGAATCAAGAGTGGCGACTAGCGGATAAGAAGATGTAAGAGAAATGGCTAAAAGAAAAACATTATGCCGGGCTCAGCAAGTTATCAGCTTTTCTTTGGCGTTAAGCCACCTTGTCAATTTTTTTTTTTCTTACTACGCCTCATTATGGGAAAATTTATAGAAAAAAATGTTTTCCGCTGAAAAAACAATGCTAAGTTGTATGCTTAATCAATAGATTCAAGATAAAGACTTAATGATATCAGATTACATTGAATGATCTCGGATTAAGTATCTTTATCTAAATCTGTTAAACCTATGTTTTTATTTTCGTGGTAGGCGGAAGGTCAAATAATAAAAACTTCACCATACAGTATCACCAACTTTATTACCTCCCTACAGGTTTCAGACCTTTTTCTGGTGGCTCTTCAGGGGTAAAGTTACATACATAAAACTTACAGCCTCAATCCAAGAAGTACTGGTGGAAGGTTATCATCCTCAGATTGAGGCTCTAAGTTTTATATATGTAACTTTTCCCCTGAAGAGGCACCAGAAAAGGTGTGAAAAATGTAGGGACGGAATAAAGTTGGTGATACTGTGTGGTGAAGTTTTTATTATTTCACCTTCCGCCTGCCACGAAAATAAGAAGATTGAGAAAAGGGTCAGTTGAATAATAACTATGTTTTTATGTTAAAATTATCTAAATTCCGGCTTATATTATCGAATGTCGGTTTATAAATGTAAAATGACAAAACATTAATAATTTTGATGAAATCTGTAACAAGAGGTAATACATCATTCAGATAACTAATATGTCTAAATGCAATCGATCCATAAATATTTTTTCTGGCGAGCTGTTGTAACTTTCAACTGCGTTAAATTATTGAAATAACTTAAATCCCTGAATGGTGATATTTTCTCAATTCACATATTTTTTTTATTTTTTATTTTTTTTTTTAGTTAATTTTAAGTGCATCGACTGCCGAGGCCAATAGCACTGAATTTTTATTATTATTATTATTATTCGAAATCGGAAGATATGAGTTTTGCCAGAAAGCCGTATCATATTGGCGAAATGCAGAAACTTAGATGTCATATAGGATCAGCTAAAATTTATAACGTTTTTGACCTTTTCTAACCCAATAATTTAAAAATGTTGTGTCTTTTTTTTTTCTTGATAATAATGATTCAATTACAATCACAGGATAATATGTGATTACGATCACGATTGCCATCACCGAACCTAGAGATTTGTGGAGGCCCGGTTCGATTCCCACTAGGAGTGGTGGCTTTCCTTTAGAAAAATGAAAAGGCATCAACCCTATCCTGGCTAGAAAAGGGTGGTAAACTATAGATAACCCGTCCTAAAATTCTTCGTTAATAATAAATGGGCGTTAAAATTCAAGGAATAATTAATACGTTTGTGATTACAGTTTTTATCGCAGAAAAATATTTGTAAATTTAGGCATAATCACAGAAACACAGTCGTAAGTCGTGATTACAGTCGTAATTTTTAAAAAATGTTATGATTACTGTTATAACTACACTCCTAATTTGTGATTATGAGTGTAATTGTAACCAACGATGTGATTACAAGCGTAATCGTAATTACTTTTGTAGTTACAATTATAATCGTAATTACTCTTGTAGTTACGTTCATAATCGTAATCGTAATCATATCTCCAGGGTCTGAGATTATAATCGTAATCGTAATCATATCTCCAGGGTCTGAGAGTATAATCGTAATCTTAATCATATCTCCAGGGTCTGAGATTATAATCGTAATCTTAATCATATCTCCAGGGTCTGAGATTATAATTGTAATCGTAATCATATCTGCAGGGTCTGAGATTATAATCGTAATCTTAATCATATCTCCAGGGTCTGAGATTATAATCGTAATCGTAATCATATCACCAGGGTCTGAGATTATAATCGTAATCGTAATCACATCTCCAGGGTCTGAGATTATAATCGTAATCTTAATCATATCTCCAGGGTCTGAGATTATAATCGTAATCGTAATCATATCACCAGGGTCTGAGATTATAATCGTAATCGTAATCACATCTCCAGGGTCTGAGATTATAATCGTAATCTTAATCACATTTTGAAAGCCAGTGACTATAATCGCAATCGTAATTGTGTTATGTTTATGGCCAACTCTGCTCTATAACATTTTTCTATTCCGTAAATAAATTACAAAACATTTATCCATAGCGGAGCACATATTCTGACAATTCTTATCGGATTCGTTACTTTATGGAAAGAAGGGTAATCTATTCTCATTCATATTTCACAGCGTGAATACTTGATATAACACATTTGTGAAGGTAGTTGAAGAAAATGTGCGAAGCAGCCAACAGAGGGCTGATCAGAAGAAGATTTTCGCATTGCGGCTGGCGTGATTGATGAAGCTGTTGGCATATCCGTAATGCCCATATAATAGAGGTACCCGAGGTGAAATATCGCTTTTCGCCTCCCCTCTTTTTCATGTACTCAAAACCTCCTTTTCTTCTTTTACTGGGTTTTAAACATAAAACTTCACTTTTATTGTCACATGAATGAATGAATGAAAACTCTTATTAATTAGTTTTCAGGATTAAAAAAAGAAATTCCGTTACGCACAAACTGCCCAACTAAGGAGAGCAGTGTTCAATTTATTTATTCCTCTATACAGTAGTGAGACAGAGAAAAGGGTGATTCATGACAGAAAACAATTAAATTGGAACATTGTAAACAAATGAAATAATTAAAATATTATTTTCGAATAAAAAATTCGCTGATGATAAGAAAGGTACAAACTACATTGTGGCAGGATATGGCAATTAGGAAATACCATTATAGAGTGGTAGACATATTTTGTCAATTTTTATTTACAGTTTTGTCATATATTTTTATTTTAGTGGGATTTAGATAGAAAATGTACATATTAATAAGGAAAATACATATATACAGGGTGTATCGCAAGCTAATGACAATCTTCCAGGAGGTAAAAATAGACAAAATATGTAGTTCAACACCTCAAACTACACATTTCTATCTCAGTCCGTTCTAGGCTAATGCCGATCTAAAGGATCTTTAGAGAAACCAGTGTACAACACCAATTTTCTCTGCTTATACAGATTTCTATCTCAGTCCGTTCTAGGCTAATGCCGATCTAAAGGATCTTTAGAGAAACCAGTGTACAACACCAATTTTCTCTGCTTATACACATTTCTATCTCAGTCCGTTCTAGGCTAATGCCGATCTAAAGGATCTTTAGAGAAACCAGTGTACAACACCAATTTTCTCTGCTTATACACATTTCTATCTCAGTCCGTTCTAGGCTAATGCCGATCTAAAGGATCTTTAGAGAAACCAGTGTACAACACCAATTTTCTCTGCTTATACAGATTTCTATCTCAGTCCGTTCTAGGCTAATGCCGATCTAAAAGATCTTTAGAGAAACCAGTGTACAACACCAATTTTCTCTGCTTATACACATTTCTATCTCAGTCCGTTCTAGGCTAATGCCGATCTAAAGGATCTTTAGAGAAACCAGTGTACAACACCAATTTTCTCTGCTTATACACATTTCTATCCCAGTCCGTTCTAGGCTAATGCCGATCTAAAGGATCTTTAGAGAAACCAGTGTACAACACCAATTTTCTCTGCTTATACAGATTTCTATCTCAGTCCGTTCTAGGCTAATGCCGATCTAAAGGATCTTTAGAGAAACCAGTGTACAACGCCAATTTTCTCTGCTTATACACATTTCTATCTCAGTCCGTTCTAGGCTAATGCCGATCTAAAGGATCTTTAGAGAAACCAGTGTACAACACCAATTTTCTCTGCTTATACACATTTCTATCTCAGTCCGTTCTAGGCTAATGCCGATCTAAAGGATCTTTAGAGAAACCAGTGTACAACACCAATTTTCTCTGCTTATACAGATTTCTATCTCAGTCCGTTCTAGGCTAATGCCGATCTAAAAGATCTTTAGAGAAACCAGTGTACAACACCAATTTTCTCTGCTTATACACATTTCTATCTCAGTCCGTTCTAGGCTAATGCCGATCTAAAGGATCTTTAGAGAAACCAGTGTACAACACCAATTTTCTCTGCTTATACACATTTCTATCCCAGTCCGTTCTAGGCTAATGGCGATCTAAAGGATCTTTAGAGAAACCAGTGTACAACACCAATTTTCTCTGCTTATACAGATTTCTATCTCAGTCCGTTCTAGGCTAATGCCGATCTAAAGGATCTTTAGAGAAACCAGTGTACAACGCCAATTTTCTCTGCTTATACACATTTCTATCTCAGTCCGTTCTAGGCTAATGCCGATCTAAAGGATCTTTAGAGAAACCAGTGTACAACACCAATTTTCTCTGCTTATACACATTTTTCAAAGATGCATTCAATTTGATTTAAGGCTAATACACATACCATGTTCACAATTATCTCATTCAGACTGTAATATCAATTCAAATAGTAGAAATTAATAAAAGCTTCTGGTTATCGACAACTTTTTGAAAATCACTACTGTTTTAAAAATAATCCTGCAGGCTGCCGAATCTCACAAAACTTGTAAAATTTAATAAGCTTTCAAGTGGTATACTCGTATGAATATAACAAATATTTTAATGATGTAAATTATATATTAAGTTAACTTTAGAACTATATAACATTTATATTGTCATTTGATGTGAAATTGTTGAAACATTATAGTATTTACCAGACTCAAATGGAAAGAAACAACGTGTCTAATATTGAAATTATTTGTACAAGATGTATCTTACACAAATAAATATCTATCTATCTATCTATCTATCTACTCAGAGCTGACATGTAATTGTAATTCTAGAGTGAAAAAACATCGAATAAATAAAAGCAAGATCATGTTAATTTTCGTGAAATTATCAGAAATAAATGAAATTTATTCTCGATGAAATTGATATTTAATGATTATAGTAAGTCTTACATAAAAATTGAATAAAAAAGGATACATCGAAATTTTTACAACTTGCCTTCTTGCAGAACACACTGAGGACACCTCGTCACACCGCTGATATAGTCCTTTCAATCTCATCATGGTTAGCTCTCGTTTCCACAAATAATTCGCAAATCTTTGAGAACAGGTGGTTTATGCCCTAAATGGATACTTTCTAAACTTGCGACTTCTGGACCCCAACTTCTAATGAACCGATTCATTTTATTTTTGAAAGGCATTGTAATTTGTATTCACCCACGACGTACCTACTTATTTTTTTAATATATCATTGTTATTAGTGCTAATTCTGCCCAATTTTGTTAATAGCCCTGGTGAAGGCTTTGAAATTTAAGCTGATGGTTGACAATGAAATCATTTTTACACTAATTATAGTATTATTAAATATTATAAGAGATCCCCGACTATCTCCGCCAAAGTGAAAGGAGATCGACGACGGTCCAAAATCTGTTAACACCTTGATAGCGGCTGTCGAAGGGTGTTCGACGCCTAATAGTCCTACCACAATTCAGACTGTGTTGGTCTCGCTACACTGAAACAAATTCTTACTTGTTCGTAGCCATTAATTATAAAGGGGTTTTCTTCAAACCTGGTCAGCCAGCCACTGAATTTTTCAATGCACAACCTACTTTTTCTTACAAATTTCTATTATTATCTTGGAACGAAAAAACACTTCAGTCAGGTGAAACGACCTTACATCATGCGGTTAAGCCACAAACGTGTTAACACATTCGAGGTTGATAGGCCCTTTCGTGACAACGACCTTTCATGCCCCGTGGCCTGAAACCCACTTTCGTAACAAGGCCATTTCATCGCTTCGGGACTGAAACCCACTTTCGTGACAAGGCCATTTCGTCGCTTCGGGACTGAAAGCCACCTTGACACCTTTTCGCTATACCTAACAGTAAAGATCTTCTATCCGCAAGAGTTTATAAAAATGCATTTTGTGCCCATTGAATGACAGTTTCCCTCTGCTCCCCGGTCCTTTTGCATAGTTCGGTGAGCCTTATTTGTGTTTTAGCAGTTTCTGTGTTACGTAGCCATTATACTATCGCCGAGATATTTGACGTTATGGTATTTTTCAAAAAAATAATTTCAAAACTATCTAAAAAGAAATAAAAACAACATTTAAAAATAAAAGAAGATTTCAAGCATTCCATTGGTTCGAAAGGGTTAAACAATGTTCCAATCGAAATGAGTTAATGTGGTTGAGGAGTATCACAAAGCTGTTGGTTAAATATTCGATTTTTGTTTATTAAGACTCCGTTTGCTGATCCCTTATCAAATATGACATTGTTGTCAAGAATAGTTTCATTGAAGTATAACAAATTCACAAGGAAAAAAAATTAATATTTATAACAATGGTTAATATACCATGGCCTTAAGAGAATCATTTTGCTTTGACGACCACGCAGAAGAGCCAGCAACTAGAACAGACACATTAGCGGTTTGAGTGAAGAAGGCAGAAGGGAGCTGGGAAGTTAAACAAGCTAATAACAGTTATTTATTAACTTCAAAGGTTAAACTGTTTCACTATAAGGATAATCACCTCAGAGCCCGCAAATTTCTAGTGGTTAACCTGGTTCTCTGCAACTTCTCAACTTTATTACCTTTTGAACGGGCTACAGTCTCAACTAGTTGTAAACAAGGGATTTGAACAGCTAGTCAGTAGGTACTTTAGTTGTATTTAACAGTTTAATCATCCTCAAAACTGAAATAACTTAATGAAAAACTAAATAGGATTTTATTGGATTGGCCAATCTTGCAAACCATGCTAAAAAGTCCGACTCACAAGAATTTCGTCATCTTAGCGCGGATCCGTTCACATTTTTAGCGCCATCAGTAAATGAATAAAATCAGTTATTGGTACGTTTTGATCATTAGTGAAAATTATATAAAATCACATCTAAAAGATAAGGAATATTTAAGGCGCCACAACAGGAACCTGATGGCATCCTTGGCGAAAATTACTCCCCCCTTTTAAACGATCGCCCTAGGAAAACACTATTACCAATATGTTTCTCATGCAATTAAAAAACAACAATAAACATATAAAATTTTAGGTAAAAAGAGATAAACCCGTGTTCAAAAGAACAAAACTAACAATTTCGAAGTTTCAAGCACTTCCAGAACCTCTTTTGTAGAAAATGTAGTAATCGTTCGAATGGTTCCTTTCCACTTACTACGATTTCCTAACCGTTTCCGAGATGTTTTAGCAGGATCTAAATAGTTTTCGTGTCTATTAATACTTTTTTTTTAAATCATTTTTTACATCCAAACAAAACCAAAACTTAAATATCTTAAATTAGATGCATATCAAACTTCTAGAAGAAGTTTCAACTGAATCGATCTTTTCTGAGACCCAAACTGAAAATTATCTTAGAAAATTAGTTGTATAAATTTTTCTCGTGAACGTTTTCAGCTGCAGCTTCAAAAAAAGTTTCATTCATTCGTTACCTTTGAAGCGAGGACCGCGATTTTTTCGCTCCAAAATCTGTTTCAGGGAGACGGATTTTGCTGGTTAAAGAAAATTACCTTTCTAATCAAATAAAAGATTTTTATGCCAAAAGAAAATCGAACCATTTTTACCCTGGTGAGAGAGGGACGAGACAATAGGTTTTGAACCGTTCAATTTTCCAGTCGGAACTTCCGATTTGCGTCATGAGGTCAACCATGTAACCGCTTTCCCTCATAGAGTGAGGAAAGAAACGAGGTAAAAAGAAGTAGTTTTCTGCTGTAATTTCCAAATCTCAAATTTTCACTACAAGCTCAATAACGACGGGTACATCAGCTAGCTATAATATTAATTATTTATCTATTAATTATTGTAATGTGTGAAGTAAATAAACGATTAGTTGTATGGAGTGCAGTATTGTGGGTGCATGGACTACTTCCTAGGCTAGTTTGGATGGCTGTTTCTGCTTACACGGCGTGCAGGAAGGTAATAGCTGTCCAGCTAGTGTTCCTGGTAACGCTTGTCCAGCCATGCAAATGGATTTAAAGCAAATACACGGACGAGGCCAATCCTCAGGCGTTTAAATTTACTCCCGCCTATACTAAACTAAATTCACTCCCCTCTGAATGCAAATAGATTAAATTACTTTGAGTTGAGTTAATCCCTAATCGCTTCAATTGAATTGTACATTGCATAAGGATTTTGTAAAGTTGATTATTTTGACGTCCTGTAATTTTCAGTTTGTTGCTTGTTGGAGTATATTGTTCTTATTTATTTGGAGTTTATTTAATATTAATCCTTATTCATATATAATCGTTTAAATATTGATCAACTTTATTTCCTACTATTGATCAGGTCTTCTTCTTCAAAATTTGTGTTCTAATGGCTAGCACCTTGGATTCTCATAAAGGAATTGCAGGTTCGAGTCCCGCTTGCAGCAGGGATTTTTCAAGTTTCAGGCTACGCTGGGTAGAATTAAATGGGAAGACTTAAATGTTGGTGGGCTTAAAAAAAAAACAAAAAAAAAACCCCGACGACGATTGAAAGTTTTGGAGGTTACTATGAAAACGCCAGTTCATACAAACATTATTTATTGATTTTAGGAGCTCGCACACGTAGCGATTGGCTCTTTGTTCATGTTGGTGGTAGAAACCACTCTCAGGTTATGAAAAATTCAGAACATTAACAGTTTTGGGGAAATTCTACTAAAAAAAAGGTAATATATACACACACACACACACACACACACACTTACACACTTACACACACACACACACACATATATATATGTATATACATATACATATATATATATATATATATATATACATATATATATATATATATATATATATATATATATATATATATATATACATATATATATATATATATATATATATATATATATATATATAAAATTAACGTAATTGTATGACTCTTGTGTGAAACGTTAGCAAATTTTACACATCAACTACTCTCCAAGGTTTAAGGGCTGTGTCCATTACTACACTTCACGTTAAGACTTACATGTTTTAATAAATTCTACTGTGCGTGCGTGTGCTAAATGAAATTGTAAATATTTAAGTCTTTAATGTGAGTGAGTATTGTGTTTATGTGTGGACTGTTATCTGTCAAAAGTTCGTTCATGTCGTGCGGGAGATTTAGTCTGTCTCGTTCTTTACAGTCAGTCAGTATGTGTTTAATAGTTAAGTTTGCGTTGCATATGGCGCAAACTGGTCTGTCATACAAACAAAATAAAGCATGGAAATTAATAAATCATTATATGATACGATTGTGACCCTTGTTCTCAACTATGTCTTTTAGAATTGGTAAAAGGTCATCTACTATATATTTGTCAAATACCACTCACTGACCTATCATCACCCACCCCAAACTACTTGAATTTTTAGTTGGTTTTAAAGAGAGCATGCATGTCTAGGTAGCATATGTTGCTAGGACGATAACAGGCAAGCTGGTACCTTACTGTCCCCATTTAATATTATTTTTATTTGCAATTCATTTCAAATATGATGGCAGACCTCGAATTACTAGAAATAAGATGTGTTTTTTCCCCTCATAGAGTGTACGCTATACCTGGTGATGGTCCATCTGAGGTAATAATATCCCGAACCCTTGCACAGCCTCCTCACCCATCAGCATCCCCAGTCACAAAAAAATTGGTAATGCTCGCAAATATAATGGGTGTTTCCAAATGACATCTCGGAAACATAAATTTTAACGTACATTTATTATAAAGAACGAATTTTAACCTATACTAGTTAAACTTCTCCTAACGGGTTATCTCTAGGTTCTCTGTTTCTTGGCACTGGTCCGGAGTGCCCCAGTGTCAAGAAACATTATACCTACTTTGATTACTTATGAATCGATGAGTAACTTATAGTATGACGGAAACCGTGCCTTAATGAACTGCACAAAGTTATGTAGTAGCGTTAATTTTGACTTACTGCCATGACGAAGCACGGATATTCAGCTAGTATATTATAAGAACGTCTATCTCTTAATTTCAATTTATTACGTTCTCTAAATGTTTCGTGCCCATGACGCCTATTCAGGAGTAACATAAGCAAGTACATTTTATTTCAGCCTCAACTAACTTGAAGGAACACCTTCCGCAGGCCACGTCTCAAACTACTCACATATGTAGCTCCTGAAGAGCTTCTGTCAATTTAGTTAACATAAATTAGGATAGTTTCACATGAAGAAAAAAAAATCATCGAAAATAGTGCTCATAAAAAACAAAAAACAAATTAAAATAAAGACACTAGACCTTTTTAAAGTGAGCCTATTGATGAAACCTGTAATGCTTAAAACATTTTTTCCACTAAAGGTAAATCATTTTGATAAATAAAATGTAATACGGAAAGTAAATAAAAACCAGTTATTAATTTATAACTATAAATTATACATTTATTATAATTTCTTTAAATCAATAAAACTTAGCTCGTTTTTCGTCAAACTACCTATTAACCTTTTACAAACATTTCCCGCAAAATTCTATTTGTATAGTGCCCTATTAATGGTTACATTTCTATCGCTCCTACCATCGATCAAAAGGTCAGTGCTTAGGTGTTATTGGTCTCGCTCTCAGCAGTCTGTTAGTATTTGCCTATTGCTAACAGAACTTCATCGCTTTGTCTACATTTTGGTAGGTCATATTTGATTATTAAGAGATCATAAGTAGATAATTGCCAATGCGGAGTCTAGTTAAACCACCACTTCTCAGCGATTATCTTTCATGCGGAATGATCAATATTCTCGTGCTTGTTTATGTTATATATATATATATATATATATATATATATATATATATATATATATATCCCTAAAACAACATTATTATCTCCTCAACAAATATTCTGATTCGATTGCCTCCTATATATTCCATCTTGACATGAATACTCTGTTAGAGGCTGCCACTCAAGCCTTGATCTGCCACTTAGCACGTCAGGCGTTACCATTATCCACAAGAACTGACGTCCCTTAAAATTCAAGCTATTCAGATGACTCAAACTTCTCTGGCAGAATATTGGCATGTAAGGCGCGCGATAGTTTGCTAGGCCAAGTTCCGGCCTAAGCACACTGTGTATATTACACGAGGTCTTAGAGCCGATTTTCACCCTCTCATATCTTTTAACCAAGTAAAGATAAACTTATGAAATCTCACACAGATCTAATTCTAATAGATATAACTAAAACTGCAAAGTTTCATAATTTTACATTAAACAGTTTCTGAGGTATAAGCGACGGAAAATCATAATTTATAGGACTCGCTCTCTCACTCATCAAAATATTAGGCACTTCCCAAGAAGCTAGGGACTTGCAATTTTGCAGAATGATAGACATTAGTGTGTTATTAAAGGAAAAAATCGAAAAATCCTGATAAGTTGTGTTTGTTTTCCGGGAGAGGAGGGGGGGGGGGTTGCCAGTTTTGTATTTCATTCGGGAACCCATCATTCCGTCCGAAACCCATCATGTGGGTAGTCAAATAAATCGTCTCGGTATGGAGAACCTATATTTGATGTTTTAAGAAACATTAACCTGTCTGTCTGTTTGTTTCTTCCTTATACAAATTCAGACCGTCTTGATTCAGGAAGTGTCACATGCTAGGTAAAAATCGTCAATCAGCTGTCTGTCAGTCTGTTTGTTCATCATCCAAATCCACATCGTTTGACCGATTTTGGCTAAACTTGGCGAACGGGTTGGTCTTGATCCGGGGAGTATCATAGGCTAGGTCAAAATCGTCTAAAAGCTGTCTTTATGTTTCAACCTTGTGTAAAGGCACTCTGTTTGGTCTTGATCCTGGGAGGGTTATAGGCTAGGTCAAAGTCGTCTAGGACTCGCAGTTTAGAGGCCACGGGTTCGAAACTGTGAACACGAACAGTTACAGATTTGCGTTATTACATTATAATATGATTTATTTGGGTTCTACTTTATTTTTGCTTTTCTAGTTGCAGCAAGTAGTTGTAGCATGGCACCCCAGGTACAGCTAGTATAGGTATAAAAAACTAGCTAACTACCCGTCCTCCGCCACGGCAGATAAGTAGTTATTGTATTGCGTTTATAATATGTTATTAATATTAACGCTACTACGTAATTTTGTAAATTTGATTGTTGTACGGACTTTAGAATAGAAACACTATATGGAGGTAACCGTTTTTGTTTCCCGTGGGGAGTTTTTTTTTCTTTGGCATGTCCTCTTGCCTCCTGCCTGCTTAGTTTAAATCTACCTTTAGACTGTGTTTATACACTATTTCGAGTTAGTCAAAAGTGCTCCGTAAAATTGTAAATGCCCCTATCTACGCCTCAAACAAAACCCTTCACAATGACCTTAACATTTGTCCTTGACCTTGCTAAAACTCGTTTCCAAATGTTCCACTCCAAATTGCCCTTCCATCCTAATCCTGAAGGTCTATTCTCATCGTCCCAATCCCACCCGGACAATCCTCCCAGGCGGCTCAAGAGACAGTAGCCACGAGACAATTTACTCACCTAACCGTATCATGATCATTGAAATAGTTATTTAGACAACACGGAAGTGCCAACAATGGCTGGCTCCTTCCAAATTTGTATGGTTTTTATTTTATTTTACTTTTACCATTTTGTTCAATTTAAACATAATATATATATATATATATATATATCTGTATCAACAAACTTGATAATTGTACATATAATAATTTGTACAGATTTACAAAAAATTTAAAAAAAAAAAAAAAAAAAAAAAAAAAAAAAAATATCTGGTTCTATGCAATATTTGGTTTGCGTGCTGATGAAAGCGCTGCATTCAGAGGTGCCTTCTCAAAAGATCATGTGTCTAAGAATACGTTGGTATAAACAGAATCTGTTAATTTTTTTTATATGTTCGTTGGGCATACCCATAAACTTTGAAATAAGTAATTAGAAAAAATATTACTAACTAAAACTACAGGCTAAGAAGTTGTCTAAAAGAATCTTCAGTAAATTTAACTTTTTTTCAGCAATGGAGCGTAAAGTAAGTTCCTCCTCAGGAAGGAAACCCCCTTATATTGACAAACATATATATATATATATATATATATATATATATATATATATATATATATATATATGCCAGCTTGGACTGTTTCAGGCCTGTCCCATTTTAATGAATTTAGGTACCAAAATACTTTGTCTGAAATAAAATGTCAAATCCGTTTTGCTGAAGAGCCAAATCCACCTACATGAAAACCATTGGTTCGATGAAATTCGCACGAAAACAAATCCTACTTTTACGGCTTTTTCTATATTGGAAATTTATTTCTATAATTATATTATACCTATTTCAAGGCCATTACAGTTTTCGTGAAAAATGGGAAAAGCTAGGCTTATCGTATGGTTTCTGAAATATCTAGAAACTGGTTGGGAAATCGTGGAAAATGTAATGAGTCTATTAAAAAGCTTAGTAAAAAACAATTATCAAACCATTTTTGAAAGAGCGAAATCATTAAAAAAAAAAAAAAAGAAATCGGGGTTTAAAATCCAAAATTGGCGATTTCCTTCATTTAAACGGGTTTCTATCCTCGGAAATCTAGCTCATCTTTGAGATTTTTCGAATAAGTGTTTTTATTTACAAAATATCAGAATAAAATATAATCTATTTTTGTTTAAGGATTTTTTCAAATGATAGGGGAAACGAACGGAAACATGCTAAAATGAGTCGGGCTTTTAGTTTAATTTATTTAATACAAAGTTTAAGTAAACAAAAAAAAAGTTAGAAGATGGTTATTAATGATTCACAGCGCATCAACAAATCGCTTAGAAGATTTCTGAAAATACACAAAACGAGTATATTTAGATGGCTGTTGAGATGAAGACCAATGAATTTAAATTAAAAGTAATCGATATACAGCCATTAAAAGTAAGTACTGTCGTTTCTCTATTAAATAAGGCGTAGGGAGCCTAAAGAACTAAATGTAAATTACACTGCTCTTTAAGTAAAATATTGCCGAGGAAAGTGAATAATTTTCATTGCTAAATTAACAGGCTGAAAATTAAAGAGTACAAAACAGAACAACATGTTGTGTGGTGGGAGTTGCTCGCACTTAAAGCTTGTAATGAGGCCATTAAAAACATTGGGCACCATTAATTCTCTACAGGTGTTTAGAATTGCTGATCTTATAAAACTCTACAGTCATTTATTTAATGTTTATTGGAAATATATTCTGGGCAAAAAAATAAATAAAGGTGAAAGCTAAAACAAGGCCTAAATGCAATATATACCTCAGTAAATCCAGACCTAAAATTACTAAATGTCATCTATGTCATCTATTAATGTTTGATAATGAAAACGTAGATTCAATTTCACATTTAAATTTAACGTTCCTTTTATTATAAGAAATTCATTAAATTCTTATTGGAGGTACTAATTCTTATTGGGGTCTAAAAGAGGACAATCTAAAAAAACTTGAAAGTATAAAAGGGACCTTAGCCATTTTCTTCGGCGGAATTTCATTCGTAAAAGTCGAGCGGTGATGGGATCGCGTTTATATCAAACAAATTGGCTACATTTAGTGTTAACGAAATATTGGAATACAAAAGGTATAAACAAATATGAGCAGTAATGAAATTTTCATAAATTAGTAATCCCTGAAAGTGTGTTGATTGTTGGGATCATTAACACCACGGTTGTCTCAAATATCACGATTGGAAATTGTGATAAGTCGAATGTATTCATTCGAAATGTTTTACAAAAATAATTCCTATGTAATTTTCTATAGTAATATCTCGGTCGGAGAAATAGTTTCTTAAATGTTCGTGCTGTTCTTTTTAGCGCGGTTCCACCCTCCCCCATAGGGAGGAACCCCGCTTATAAGGTTGATACAATGAAACAATCCGGAAGTGCCGACTAGAAAATTTCGCGGTTCAGAACCCCTAGAGACCGAAAATAACGGTGGTTCAAATTTGTATATATATATATATATATATATATGTGTGTGTGTGTGTGTGTGTGTGTGTGTGTGTGTGTGTGTGTATATATATATATATATATATATATATATATATATATATTTGTCTGTTCGCTCTGTAGCTCCCAGACGTTTGGGGCGAAATTCGCGCAAAAAAAATCGTAACACTTACGTTTTTGAGTTCATAAGCTTGTCAGTACTCGTTTTATATGCTTTTTGGGCTAGGAAAACGAATGAAACCATTTTTCAATGCGATAGCTTTAACCGTTTTCGAGAAAATTGGAAAAATAGTTTTTGAATACCGTTTTTGGTTTGGGTACTTAGAATCATGGGATTCAGTTGAAACATTTTCTGCATGTTCTACTTTCATTAAAACTAATATTTTGAAATTTTGGTTACGTTTGGAGTTAAGGAAGGGTTAGAATTCAATATTTTATTAACAGACATAAAAAGTTTTAGTAACTTTGTTTACTTTCCTTAATATCTCGAAAAAGGTTGAGAATCTTGGTAAACGGAAGAATACCATTAGAAAGATTATGAAATGCTCTAAAAAAAGGTTCTAATGAAAGTTTTGATTAGGCGATGTCAATCGGAGAAATAAGAGCTTAAAACTTTTAAGTAATTGATTTCGCTTATTCGAACTGTTCTTTTTGTCTGTTTTTTATTCCTTGTTATTTTTTAATTGCTTATAGTTGGATAATGTATTTGAAAATAAAACAGGTTAAGAAAAATAAGAAAAACAATTTAATGTTAGAGATATGGATTTCCAAGATATAGCTTTTCAACTGCCTAGCGTCCTTCCTAGGGAGGGTTGTTTGTCTTTGATTTTGGTACTTAGAATTATGGGATACAGTTGAAACATTTTCTGCACGTTCGAATTTCATCAACACTAATATGTTGAAATTTTTGTTACGTTATCGTTAACAAAAACAATTTATTGTTAGAAATATAGATTTCCAAGATTCCAAGACCTTGTAACTAGCGGGACCTAGTGTCAGCCGACCCTTCCAGGTAAGATCGTATATCATGACCTTTCAAGACTTTGCTACACACAGGAATGGCGTTAGTGACCTTAAGGGTTAACACGCCATTATAATAATTAATTAAAAAAAAAAAAAAAAAGACGGGTGGAACCAAAATAATAACTGCTTCTATTTTAACCATTCCAAATTAGACTAGGGATATGAACGGAACCGCGCTAAGATGATGCAGTTCCTGCGAGACGGATTTTTATTACTTTTTTCCTCCGTTTTAGCACTTTCCTCCGAAGGAAAGTAGCTATTGAGGTTGCACTCATGACGGAATTTTTGAAAAATGTCTTGAAATCTTTATCGATCCTACCTAGTAGACACCGAAAATGACCCCCGTTAAAATTTATATATATCTATATATATATACATATATACATATATAGATATATATATATATATATATATATATATATATATATATATATATATATATATATATATATATGTGTGTGTGTGTGTGTGTGTGTGTGTCTGTTAACACGATAGCGGCCAGAGTTTTTGTTTTTTCGTCACGAAACTTGGTATATAGCATTCAATCAGCAAACGATTGAACGAGTTCGTTAACCACCAAAATCGGTCCACCGAGAGGGGGGTTTACCCCGAACCCAGAACACTAATTTGACCATGTCAGCCGTAATATTTTTTAAATTTCAACGAAACTTGGTATTCGTAGTGGTAATATAGAGAAAAAAGTGAGATATAAAAATGAACTAAATCGGTACATAAGGAGGGGGGTTTTACTCCGGACCCACAATACCAATTCGCCACTACCAGCCGTGATTTTTGGTATATTTCGACGAAACTCGGTATTTGTAGTGGTAATCTACAGGTAAATATGTGTTATAAAAATAAACTAAATCGGTTCATTAGGAGGGGGGGTTTACTCCTGACCCACAATACCTATTCGCCACTACCTGCCGTGATTTTTGGTATATTTCGACGAAACTCGGCATTCGTAGTGGTAATCTACAGGTAAATATGTGTTGTAAAAATAAATTAAATCGGTTCATTAGAAGGGGGGGTTTACTCCTGACCCAAATTCTTAATATACTCATACCGGTCGTAATTTCTGCTGTATTGTAACGAAACGCGGTATACGTCGTGGGTAACTCATGAGAAAGAAGTGTTGTTAAAATAAGCTGAATCGGTCAATCGGAAAGCGGGGGTTTAATTTGTAATATATTTCAATAGAAAAGCCCGCCAGACGTAGGTTCACAAAGCCGCCGCAAGGAGCGCTTTCTACCACTAGAGGGACTGTATCCTGCTCCTGCGTTAGATCAAAATACGATAATATGAGTTTTTTTGTATTTATTACGTAGTGTAGTAGGTACCATGTGTAAACATAACTCTGGAAGCAAATTAATAATTGATCAGTTACTCATTACAAAATGAAAAGAGAACTATTCATGTTTTTATTTTATTTATGAAGGTTATTTTAAGCAAATTGTTCTGGAAAGCAGTCTACACTACCCAAATTCTGAGAAAAGTGCTTAAAAAATGATTTTTTTCCAATAAAAGAATATGTCGCACTAGTATTTATAAAGTTACACAACTCGATAATCGGTGTTTTTCAGTTATGACTATGAAAGACATAATGAATATCTCTTGGTCAAACATCAAAACTGCATGTAGCTTCAGAGCTTGTACACCAGAGGGCACTTTTCTGTCTCAATAATATGCCCCCTACATAGACAAGAGTCACACATTTTCAGTAGAGTTTTATTTTGTGTTGTGTCAGATTAGAAATACTAGTGCGATATGTACTTGAGAAAAATTATTGTAAAATCTCCTTAAAAATGAGAAGTAATCGTTAAGCCTGGGGGAAGTACTTCGGCTTAGAGTAACTCCCTCTGTTTTTTTTTGTACGAAAATATCTAATCAGAATATTTACTTTTTCTTTTCCTTGCTATCCAAATAACATTTGGGTTAGGAACATTATGGAAATGCACCAAGATATAAACCTCAGATATTTAAATGCCGCTGCTCAAAGATGGCCATGTCGGCAGTGTTGAGTATTTGATAATTAGGTTGACTTTTAAGCACTTGGTGAACAATACTTTATAAATAATTTTTTAATGTTTCTGTAGCGAATTTTGCTTATCCCTGTTCTCAGATATTTCTTAATAACCACGGTTCTCCACCTATCAAGCGGACGTCGGTCAGAAATTTGTTCAGAGCGTTCCGTTGAAAATACACGAAGGTTCCAGTGGACTATGATGTACAAGAGGCGAGTAGGTATGGAATATTCATTGCAGAGATGTTGACCGGAGCTCCTGCCCTCCAGATGTTTACCAACCACTCCAGTATTTACCCACTCTTGAATAAGTACGCCTCTCGAGTTTACCCTGTTCAGCAAACTGCTTCTAGCCACTAGCTACTTATCTCGGGACCACTCGACCGATTTAAATCCCCCTAGTACAAAACCTAGAATAACTCATGATGAAAAGCTAGGCTTATCGTATGGTTTCTGAAATATCTAGAAACTGGTTGGGAAATCGTGGAAAATGTAATGAGTCTATTAAAAAGCTTAGTAAAAAACAATTATCAAACCATTTTTGAAAGAGCGAAATCATTAAAAAAAAAAAAAAAAGAAATCGGGGTTTAAAATCCAAAATTGGCGATTTCCTTCATTTAAACGGGTTTCTATCCTCGGAAATCTAGCTCATCTTTGAGATTTTTCGAATAAGTGTTTTTATTTACAAAATATCAGAATAAAATATAATCTATTTTTGTTTAAGGATTTTTTCAAATGATAGGGGAAACGAACGGAAACATGCTAAAATGAGTCGGGCTTTTAGTTTAATTTATTTAATACAAAGTTTAAGTAAACAAAAAAAAAGTTAGAAGATGGTTATTAATGATTCACAGCGCATCAACAAATCGCTTAGAAGATTTCTGAAAATACACAAAACGAGTATATTTAGATGGCTGTTGAGATGAAGACCAATGAATTTAAATTAAAAGTAATCGATATACAGCCATTAAAAGTAAGTACTGTCGTTTCTCTATTAAATAAGGCGTAGGGAGCCTAAAGAACTAAATGTAAATTACACTGCTCTTTAAGTAAAATATTGCCGAGGAAAGTGAATAATTTTCATTGCTAAATTAACAGGCTGAAAATTAAAGAGTACAAAACAGAACAACATGTTGTGTGGTGGGAGTTGCTCGCACTTAAAGCTTGTAATGAGGCCATTAAAAACATTGGGCACCATTAATTCTCTACAGGTGTTTAGAATTGCTGATCTTATAAAACTCTACAGTCATTTATTTAATGTTTATTGGAAATATATTCTGGGCAAAAAAATAAATAAAGGTGAAAGCTAAAACAAGGCCTAAATGCAATATATACCTCAGTAAATCCAGACCTAAAATTACTAAATGTCATCTATGTCATCTATTAATGTTTGATAATGAAAACGTAGATTCAATTTCACATTTAAATTTAACGTTCCTTTTATTATAAGAAATTCATTAAATTCTTATTGGAGGTACTAATTCTTATTGGGGTCTAAAAGAGGACAATCTAAAAAAACTTGAAAGTATAAAAGGGACCTTAGCCATTTTCTTCGGCGGAATTTCATTCGTAAAAGTCGAGCGGTGATGGGATCGCGTTTATATCAAACAAATTGGCTACATTTAGTGTTAACGAAATATTGGAATACAAAAGGTATAAACAAATATGAGCAGTAATGAAATTTTCATAAATTAGTAATCCCTGAAAGTGTGTTGATTGTTGGGATCATTAACACCACGGTTGTCTCAAATATCACTATTGGAAATTGTGATAAGTCGAATGTATTCATTCGAAATGTTTTACAAAAATAATTCCTATGTAATTTTCTATAGTAATATCTCGGTCGGAGAAATAGTTTCTTAAATGTTCGTGCTGTTCTTTTTAGCGCGGTTCCACCCTCCCCCATAGGGAGGAACCCCGCTTATAAGGTTGATACAATGAAACAATCCGGAAGTGCCGACTAGAAAATTTCGCGGTTCAGAACCCCTAGAGACCGAAAATAACGGTGGTTCAAATTTGTATATATATATATATATATATATGTGTGTGTGTGTGTGTGTGTGTGTGTGTGTGTGTGTGTGTATATATATATATATATATATATATATATATATTTGTCTGTTCGCTCTGTAGCTCCCAGACGTTTGGGGCGAAATTCGCGCAAAAAAAATCGTAACACTTACGTTTTTGAGTTCATAAGCTTGTCAGTACTCGTTTTATATGCTTCTTGGGCTAGGAAAACGAATGAAACCATTTTTCAATGCGATAGCTTTAACCGTTTTCGAGAAAATTGGAAAAATAGTTTTTGAATACCGTTTTTGGTTTGGGTACTTAGAATCATGGGATTCAGTTGAAACATTTTCTGCATGTTCTACTTTCATTAAAACTAATATTTTGAAATTTTGGTTACGTTTGGAGTTAAGGAAGGGTTAGAATTCAATATTTTATTAACAGACATAAAAAGTTTTAGTAACTTTGTTTACTTTCCTTAATATCTCGAAAAAGGTTGAGAATCTTGGTAAACGGAAGAATACCATTAGAAAGATTATGAAATGCTCTAAAAAAAGGTTCTAATGAAAGTTTTGATTAGGCGATGTCAATCGGAGAAATAAGAGCTTAAAACTTTTAAGTAATTGATTTCGCTTATTCGAACTGTTCTTTTTGTCTGTTTTTTATTCCTTGTTATTTTTTAATTGCTTATAGTTGGATAATGTATTTGAAAATAAAACAGGTTAAGAAAAATAAGAAAAACAATTTAATGTTAGAGATATGGATTTCCAAGATATAGCTTTTCAACTGCCTAGCGTCCTTCCTAGGGAGGGTTGTTTGTCTTTGATTTTGGTACTTAGAATTATGGGATACAGTTGAAACATTTTCTGCACGTTCGAATTTCATCAACACTAATATGTTGAAATTTTTGTTACGTTATCGTTAACAAAAACAATTTATTGTTAGAAATATAGATTTCCAAGATTCCAAGACCTTGTAACTAGCGGGACCTAGTGTCAGCCGACCCTTCCAGGTAAGATCGTATATCATGACCTTTCAAGACTTTGCTACACACAGGAATGGCGTTAGTGACCTTAAGGGTTAACACGCCATTATAATAATTAATTAAAAAAAAAAAAAAGACGGGTGGAACCAAAATAATAACTGCTTCTATTTTAACCATTCCAAATTAGACTAGGGATATGAACGGAACCGCGCTAAGATGATGCAGTTCCTGCGAGACGGATTTTTATTACTTTTTTCCTCCGTTTTAGCACTTTCCTCCGAAGGAAAGTAGCTATTGAGGTTGCACTCATGACGGAATTTTTGAAAAATGTCTTGAAATCTTTATCGATCCTACCTAGTAGACACCGAAAATGACCCCCGTTAAAATTTATATATATCTATATATATATACATATATACATATATATATATATATATATATATATATATATATATATATATATATATATATGTGTGTGTGTGTGTGTGTGTGTGTGTGTGTCTGTTAACACGATAGCGGCCAGAGTTTTTGTTTTTTCGTCACGAAACTTGGTATATAGCATTCAATCAGCAAACGATTGAACGAGTTCGTTAACCACCAAAATCGGTCCACCGAGAGGGGGGTTTACCCCGAACCCAGAACACTAATTTGACCATGTCAGCCGTAATATTTTTTAAATTTCAACGAAACTTGGTATTCGTAGTGGTAATATAGAGAAAAAAGTGAGATATAAAAATGAACTAAATCGGTACATAAGGAGGGGGGTTTTACTCCGGACCCACAATACCAATTCGCCACTACCAGCCGTGATTTTTGGTATATTTCGACGAAACTCGGTATTTGTAGTGGTAATCTACAGGTAAATATGTGTTATAAAAATAAACTAAATCGGTTCATTAGGAGGGGGGGTTTACTCCTGACCCACAATACCTATTCGCCACTACCTGCCGTGATTTTTGGTATATTTCGACGAAACTCGGCATTCGTAGTGGTAATCTACAGGTAAATATGTGTTGTAAAAATAAATTAAATCGGTTCATTAGAAGGGGGGGTTTACTCCTGACCCAAATTCTTAATATACTCATACCGGTCGTAATTTCTGCTGTATTGTAACGAAACGCGGTATACGTCGTGGGTAACTCATGAGAAAGAAGTGTTGTTAAAATAAGCTGAATCGGTCAATCGGAAAGCGGGGGTTTAATTTGTAATATATTTCAATAGAAAAGCCCGCCAGACGTAGGTTCACAAAGCCGCCGCAAGGAGCGCTTTCTACCACTAGAGGGACTGTATCCTGCTCCTGCGTTAGATCAAAATACGATAATATGAGTTTTTTTGTATTTATTACGTAGTGTAGTAGGTACCATGTGTAAACATAACTCTGGAAGCAAATTAATAATTGATCAGTTACTCATTACAAAATGAAAAGAGAACTATTCATGTTTTTATTTTATTTATGAAGGTTATTTTAAGCAAATTGTTCTGGAAAGCAGTCTACACTACCCAAATTCTGAGAAAAGTGCTTAAAAAATGATTTTTTTCCAATAAAAGAATATGTCGCACTAGTATTTATAAAGTTACACAACTCGATAATCGGTGTTTTTCAGTTATGACTATGAAAGACATAATGAATATCTCTTGGTCAAACATCAAAACTGCATGTAGCTTCAGAGCTTGTACACCAGAGGGCACTTTTCTGTCTCAATAATATGCCCCCTACATAGACAAGAGTCACACATTTTCAGTAGAGTTTTATTTTGTGTTGTGTCAGATTAGAAATACTAGTGCGATATGTACTTGAGAAAAATTATTGTAAAATCTCCTTAAAAATGAGAAGTAATCGTTAAGCCTGGGGGAAGTACTTCGGCTTAGAGTAACTCCCTCTGTTTTTTTTTGTACGAAAATATCTAATCAGAATATTTACTTTTTCTTTTCCTTGCTATCCAAATAACATTTGGGTTAGGAACATTATGGAAATGCACCAAGATATAAACCTCAGATATTTAAATGCCGCTGCTCAAAGATGGCCATGTCGGCAGTGTTGAGTATTTGATAATTAGGTTGACTTTTAAGCACTTGGTGAACAATACTTTATAAATAATTTTTTAATGTTTCTGTAGCGAATTTTGCTTATCCCTGTTCTCAGATATTTCTTAATAACCACGGTTCTCCACCTATCAAGCGGACGTCGGTCAGAAATTTGTTCAGAGCGTTCCGTTGAAAATACACGAAGGTTCCAGTGGACTATGATGTACAAGAGGCGAGTAGGTATGGAATATTCATTGCAGAGATGTTGACCGGAGCTCCTGCCCTCCAGATGTTTACCAACCACTCCAGTATTTACCCACTCTTGAATAAGTACGCCTCTCGAGTTTACCCTGTTCAGCAAACTGCTTCTAGCCACTAGCTACTTATCTCGGGACCACTCGACCGATTTAAATCCCCCTAGTACAAAACCTAGAATAACTCATGATGAAAAGCTAGGCTTATCGTATGGTTTCTGAAATATCTAGAAACTGGTTGGGAAATCGTGGAAAATGTAATGAGTCTATTAAAAAGCTTAGTAAAAAACAATTATCAAACCATTTTTGAAAGAGCGAAATCATTAAAAAAAAAAAAAAAAGAAATCGGGGTTTAAAATCCAAAATTGGCGATTTCCTTCATTTAAACGGGTTTCTATCCTCGGAAATCTAGCTCATCTTTGAGATTTTTCGAATAAGTGTTTTTATTTACAAAATATCAGAATAAAATATAATCTATTTTTGTTTAAGGATTTTTTCAAATGATAGGGGAAACGAACGGAAACATGCTAAAATGAGTCGGGCTTTTAGTTTAATTTATTTAATACAAAGTTTAAGTAAACAAAAAAAAAGTTAGAAGATGGTTATTAATGATTCACAGCGCATCAACAAATCGCTTAGAAGATTTCTGAAAATACACAAAACGAGTATATTTAGATGGCTGTTGAGATGAAGACCAATGAATTTAAATTAAAAGTAATCGATATACAGCCATTAAAAGTAAGTACTGTCGTTTCTCTATTAAATAAGGCGTAGGGAGCCTAAAGAACTAAATGTAAATTACACTGCTCTTTAAGTAAAATATTGCCGAGGAAAGTGAATAATTTTCATTGCTAAATTAACAGGCTGAAAATTAAAGAGTACAAAACAGAACAACATGTTGTGTGGTGGGAGTTGCTCGCACTTAAAGCTTGTAATGAGGCCATTAAAAACATTGGGCACCATTAATTCTCTACAGGTGTTTAGAATTGCTGATCTTATAAAACTCTACAGTCATTTATTTAATGTTTATTGGAAATATATTCTGGGCAAAAAAATAAATAAAGGTGAAAGCTAAAACAAGGCCTAAATGCAATATATACCTCAGTAAATCCAGACCTAAAATTACTAAATGTCATCTATGTCATCTATTAATGTTTGATAATGAAAACGTAGATTCAATTTCACATTTAAATTTAACGTTCCTTTTATTATAAGAAATTCATTAAATTCTTATTGGAGGTACTAATTCTTATTGGGGTCTAAAAGAGGACAATCTAAAAAAACTTGAAAGTATAAAAGGGACCTTAGCCATTTTCTTCGGCGGAATTTCATTCGTAAAAGTCGAGCGGTGATGGGATCGCGTTTATATCAAACAAATTGGCTACATTTAGTGTTAACGAAATATTGGAATACAAAAGGTATAAACAAATATGAGCAGTAATGAAATTTTCATAAATTAGTAATCCCTGAAAGTGTGTTGATTGTTGGGATCATTAACACCACGGTTGTCTCAAATATCACGATTGGAAATTGTGATAAGTCGAATGTATTCATTCGAAATGTTTTACAAAAATAATTCCTATGTAATTTTCTATAGTAATATCTCGGTCGGAGAAATAGTTTCTTAAATGTTCGTGCTGTTCTTTTTAGCGCGGTTCCACCCTCCCCCATAGGGAGGAACCCCGCTTATAAGGTTGATACAATGAAACAATCCGGAAGTGCCGACTAGAAAATTTCGCGGTTCAGAACCCCTAGAGACCGAAAATAACGGTGGTTCAAATTTGTATATATATATATATATATGTGTGTGTGTGTGTGTGTGTGTGTGTGTGTGTGTGTGTGTGTGTGTGTGTGTATATATATATATATATATATATATATATATTTGTCTGTTCGCTCTGTAGCTCCCAGACGTTTGGGGCGAAATTCGCGCAAAAAAAATCGTAACACTTACGTTTTTGAGTTCATAAGCTTGTCAGTACTCGTTTTATATGCTTCTTGGGCTAGGAAAACGAATGAAACCATTTTTCAATGCGATAGCTTTAACCGTTTTCGAGAAAATTGGAAAAATAGTTTTTGAATACCGTTTTTGGTTTGGGTACTTAGAATCATGGGATTCAGTTGAAACATTTTCTGCATGTTCTACTTTCATTAAAACTAATATTTTGAAATTTTGGTTACGTTTGGAGTTAAGGAAGGGTTAGAATTCAATATTTTATTAACAGACATAAAAAGTTTTAGTAACTTTGTTTACTTTCCTTAATATCTCGAAAAAGGTTGAGAATCTTGGTAAACGGAAGAATACCATTAGAAAGATTATGAAATGCTCTAAAAAAAGGTTCTAATGAAAGTTTTGATTAGGCGATGTCAATCGGAGAAATAAGAGCTTAAAACTTTTAAGTAATTGATTTCGCTTATTCGAACTGTTCTTTTTGTCTGTTTTTTATTCCTTGTTATTTTTTAATTGCTTATAGTTGGATAATGTATTTGAAAATAAAACAGGTTAAGAAAAATAAGAAAAACAATTTAATGTTAGAGATATGGATTTCCAAGATATAGCTTTTCAACTGCCTAGCGTCCTTCCTAGGGAGGGTTGTTTGTCTTTGATTTTGGTACTTAGAATTATGGGATACAGTTGAAACATTTTCTGCACGTTCGAATTTCATCAACACTAATATGTTGAAATTTTTGTTACGTTATCGTTAACAAAAACAATTTATTGTTAGAAATATAGATTTCCAAGATTCCAAGACCTTGTAACTAGCGGGACCTAGTGTCAGCCGACCCTTCCAGGTAAGATCGTATATCATGACCTTTCAAGACTTTGCTACACACAGGAATGGCGTTAGTGACCTTAAGGGTTAACACGCCATTATAATAATTAATTAAAAAAAAAAAAAAGACGGGTGGAACCAAAATAATAACTGCTTCTATTTTAACCATTCCAAATTAGACTAGGGATATGAACGGAACCGCGCTAAGATGATGCAGTTCCTGCGAGACGGATTTTTATTACTTTTTTCCTCCGTTTTAGCACTTTCCTCCGAAGGAAAGTAGCTATTGAGGTTGCACTCATGACGGAATTTTTGAAAAATGTCTTGAAATCTTTATCGATCCTACCTAGTAGACACCGAAAATGACCCCCGTTAAAATTTATATATATCTATATATATATACATATATACATATATATATATATATATATATATATATATATATATATATGTGTGTGTGTGTGTGTGTGTGTGTGTGTGTCTGTTAACACGATAGCGGCCAGAGTTTTTGTTTTTTCGTCACGAAACTTGGTATATAGCATTCAATCAGCAAACGATTGAACGAGTTCGTTAACCACCAAAATCGGTCCACCGAGAGGGGGGTTTACCCCGAACCCAGAACACTAATTTGACCATGTCAGCCGTAATATTTTTTAAATTTCAACGAAACTTGGTATTCGTAGTGGTAATATAGAGAAAAAAGTGAGATATAAAAATGAACTAAATCGGTACATAAGGAGGGGGGTTTTACTCCGGACCCACAATACCAATTCGCCACTACCAGCCGTGATTTTTGGTATATTTCGACGAAACTCGGTATTTGTAGTGGTAATCTACAGGTAAATATGTGTTATAAAAATAAACTAAATCGGTTCATTAGGAGGGGGGGTTTACTCCTGACCCACAATACCTATTCGCCACTACCTGCCGTGATTTTTGGTATATTTCGACGAAACTCGGCATTCGTAGTGGTAATCTACAGGTAAATATGTGTTGTAAAAATAAATTAAATCGGTTCATTAGAAGGGGGGGTTTACTCCTGACCCAAATTCTTAATATACTCATACCGGTCGTAATTTCTGCTGTATTGTAACGAAACGCGGTATACGTCGTGGGTAACTCATGAGAAAGAAGTGTTGTTAAAATAAGCTGAATCGGTCAATCGGAAAGCGGGGGTTTAATTTGTAATATATTTCAATAGAAAAGCCCGCCAGACGTAGGTTCACAAAGCCGCCGCAAGGAGCGCTTTCTACCACTAGAGGGACTGTATCCTGCTCCTGCGTTAGATCAAAATACGATAATATGAGTTTTTTTGTATTTATTACGTAGTGTAGTAGGTACCATGTGTAAACATAACTCTGGAAGCAAATTAATAATTGATCAGTTACTCATTACAAAATGAAAAGAGAACTATTCATGTTTTTATTTTATTTATGAAGGTTATTTTAAGCAAATTGTTCTGGAAAGCAGTCTACACTACCCAAATTCTGAGAAAAGTGCTTAAAAAATGATTTTTTTCCAATAAAAGAATATGTCGCACTAGTATTTATAAAGTTACACAACTCGATAATCGGTGTTTTTCAGTTATGACTATGAAAGACATAATGAATATCTCTTGGTCAAACATCAAAACTGCATGTAGCTTCAGAGCTTGTACACCAGAGGGCACTTTTCTGTCTCAATAATATGCCCCCTACATAGACAAGAGTCACACATTTTCAGTAGAGTTTTATTTTGTGTTGTGTCAGATTAGAAATACTAGTGCGATATGTACTTGAGAAAAATTATTGTAAAATCTCCTTAAAAATGAGAAGTAATCGTTAAGCCTGGGGGAAGTACTTCGGCTTAGAGTAACTCCCTCTGTTTTTTTTTGTACGAAAATATCTAATCAGAATATTTACTTTTTCTTTTCCTTGCTATCCAAATAACATTTGGGTTAGGAACATTATGGAAATGCACCAAGATATAAACCTCAGATATTTAAATGCCGCTGCTCAAAGATGGCCATGTCGGCAGTGTTGAGTATTTGATAATTAGGTTGACTTTTAAGCACTTGGTGAACAATACTTTATAAATAATTTTTTAATGTTTCTGTAGCGAATTTTGCTTATCCCTGTTCTCAGATATTTCTTAATAACCACGGTTCTCCACCTATCAAGCGGACGTCGGTCAGAAATTTGTTCAGAGCGTTCCGTTGAAAATACACGAAGGTTCCAGTGGACTATGATGTACAAGAGGCGAGTAGGTATGGAATATTCATTGCAGAGATGTTGACCGGAGCTCCTGCCCTCCAGATGTTTACCAACCACTCCAGTATTTACCCACTCTTGAATAAGTACGCCTCTCGAGTTTACCCTGTTCAGCAAACTGCTTCTAGCCACTAGCTACTTATCTCGGGACCACTCGACCGATTTAAATCCCCCTAGTACAAAACCTAGAATAACTCATGATGAAAAGCTAGGCTTATCGTATGGTTTCTGAAATATCTAGAAACTGGTTGGGAAATCGTGGAAAATGTAATGAGTCTATTAAAAAGCTTAGTAAAAAACAATTATCAAACCATTTTTGAAAGAGCGAAATCATTAAAAAAAAAAAAAAAAGAAATCGGGGTTTAAAATCCAAAATTGGCGATTTCCTTCATTTAAACGGGTTTCTATCCTCGGAAATCTAGCTCATCTTTGAGATTTTTCGAATAAGTGTTTTTATTTACAAAATATCAGAATAAAATATAATCTATTTTTGTTTAAGGATTTTTTCAAATGATAGGGGAAACGAACGGAAACATGCTAAAATGAGTCGGGCTTTTAGTTTAATTTATTTAATACAAAGTTTAAGTAAACAAAAAAAAAGTTAGAAGATGGTTATTAATGATTCACAGCGCATCAACAAATCGCTTAGAAGATTTCTGAAAATACACAAAACGAGTATATTTAGATGGCTGTTGAGATGAAGACCAATGAATTTAAATTAAAAGTAATCGATATACAGCCATTAAAAGTAAGTACTGTCGTTTCTCTATTAAATAAGGCGTAGGGAGCCTAAAGAACTAAATGTAAATTACACTGCTCTTTAAGTAAAATATTGCCGAGGAAAGTGAATAATTTTCATTGCTAAATTAACAGGCTGAAAATTAAAGAGTACAAAACAGAACAACATGTTGTGTGGTGGGAGTTGCTCGCACTTAAAGCTTGTAATGAGGCCATTAAAAACATTGGGCACCATTAATTCTCTACAGGTGTTTAGAATTGCTGATCTTATAAAACTCTACAGTCATTTATTTAATGTTTATTGGAAATATATTCTGGGCAAAAAAATAAATAAAGGTGAAAGCTAAAACAAGGCCTAAATGCAATATATACCTCAGTAAATCCAGACCTAAAATTACTAAATGTCATCTATGTCATCTATTAATGTTTGATAATGAAAACGTAGATTCAATTTCACATTTAAATTTAACGTTCCTTTTATTATAAGAAATTCATTAAATTCTTATTGGAGGTACTAATTCTTATTGGGGTCTAAAAGAGGACAATCTAAAAAAACTTGAAAGTATAAAAGGGACCTTAGCCATTTTCTTCGGCGGAATTTCATTCGTAAAAGTCGAGCGGTGATGGGATCGCGTTTATATCAAACAAATTGGCTACATTTAGTGTTAACGAAATATTGGAATACAAAAGGTATAAACAAATATGAGCAGTAATGAAATTTTCATAAATTAGTAATCCCTGAAAGTGTGTTGATTGTTGGGATCATTAACACCACGGTTGTCTCAAATATCACGATTGGAAATTGTGATAAGTCGAATGTATTCATTCGAAATGTTTTACAAAAATAATTCCTATGTAATTTTCTATAGTAATATCTCGGTCGGAGAAATAGTTTCTTAAATGTTCGTGCTGTTCTTTTTAGCGCGGTTCCACCCTCCCCCATAGGGAGGAACCCCGCTTATAAGGTTGATACAATGAAACAATCCGGAAGTGCCGACTAGAAAATTTCGCGGTTCAGAACCCCTAGAGACCGAAAATAACGGTGGTTCAAATTTGTATATATATATATATATATGTGTGTGTGTGTGTGTGTGTGTGTGTGTGTGTGTGTATATATATATATATATATATATATATATATATTTGTCTGTTCGCTCTGTAGCTCCCAGACGTTTGGGGCGAAATTCGCGCAAAAAAAATCGTAACACTTACGTTTTTGAGTTCATAAGCTTGTCAGTACTCGTTTTATATGCTTCTTGGGCTAGGAAAACGAATGAAACCATTTTTCAATGCGATAGCTTTAACCGTTTTCGAGAAAATTGGAAAAATAGTTTTTGAATACCGTTTTTGGTTTGGGTACTTAGAATCATGGGATTCAGTTGAAACATTTTCTGCATGTTCTACTTTCATTAAAACTAATATTTTGAAATTTTGGTTACGTTTGGAGTTAAGGAAGGGTTAGAATTCAATATTTTATTAACAGACATAAAAAGTTTTAGTAACTTTGTTTACTTTCCTTAATATCTCGAAAAAGGTTGAGAATCTTGGTAAACGGAAGAATACCATTAGAAAGATTATGAAATGCTCTAAAAAAAGGTTCTAATGAAAGTTTTGATTAGGCGATGTCAATCGGAGAAATAAGAGCTTAAAACTTTTAAGTAATTGATTTCGCTTATTCGAACTGTTCTTTTTGTCTGTTTTTTATTCCTTGTTATTTTTTAATTGCTTATAGTTGGATAATGTATTTGAAAATAAAACAGGTTAAGAAAAATAAGAAAAACAATTTAATGTTAGAGATATGGATTTCCAAGATATAGCTTTTCAACTGCCTAGCGTCCTTCCTAGGGAGGGTTGTTTGTCTTTGATTTTGGTACTTAGAATTATGGGATACAGTTGAAACATTTTCTGCACGTTCGAATTTCATCAACACTAATATGTTGAAATTTTTGTTACGTTATCGTTAACAAAAACAATTTATTGTTAGAAATATAGATTTCCAAGATTCCAAGACCTTGTAACTAGCGGGACCTAGTGTCAGCCGACCCTTCCAGGTAAGATCGTATATCATGACCTTTCAAGACTTTGCTACACACAGGAATGGCGTTAGTGACCTTAAGGGTTAACACGCCATTATAATAATTAATTAAAAAAAAAAAAAAAGACGGGTGGAACCAAAATAATAACTGCTTCTATTTTAACCATTCCAAATTAGACTAGGGATATGAACGGAACCGCGCTAAGATGATGCAGTTCCTGCGAGACGGATTTTTATTACTTTTTTCCTCCGTTTTAGCACTTTCCTCCGAAGGAAAGTAGCTATTGAGGTTGCACTCATGACGGAATTTTTGAAAAATGTCTTGAAATCTTTATCGATCCTACCTAGTAGACACCGAAAATGACCCCCGTTAAAATTTATATATATCTATATATATATACATATATACATATATATATATATATATATATATGTGTGTGTGTGTGTGTGTGTGTGTGTGTGTGTCTGTTAACACGATAGCGGCCAGAGTTTTTGTTTTTTCGTCACGAAACTTGGTATATAGCATTCAATCAGCAAAAGATTGAACGAGTTCGTTAACCACCAAAATCGGTCCACCGAGAGGGGGGTTTACCCCGAACCCAGAACACTAATTTGACCATGTCAGCCGTAATATTTTTTAAATTTCAACGAAACTTGGTATTCGTAGTGGTAATATAGAGAAAAAAGTGAGATATAAAAATGAACTAAATCGGTACATAAGGAGGGGGGTTTTACTCCGGACCCACAATACCAATTCGCCACTACCAGCCGTGATTTTTGGTATATTTCGACGAAACTCGGTATTTGTAGTGGTAATCTACAGGTAAATATGTGTTATAAAAATAAACTAAATCGGTTCATTAGGAGGGGGGGTTTACTCCTGACCCACAATACCTATTCGCCACTACCTGCCGTGATTTTTGGTATATTTCGACGAAACTCGGCATTCGTAGTGGTAATCTACAGGTAAATATGTGTTGTAAAAATAAATTAAATCGGTTCATTAGAAGGGGGGGTTTACTCCTGACCCAAATTCTTAATATACTCATACCGGTCGTAATTTCTGCTGTATTGTAACGAAACGCGGTATACGTCGTGGGTAACTCATGAGAAAGAAGTGTTGTTAAAATAAGCTGAATCGGTCAATCGGAAAGCGGGGGTTTAATTTGTAATATATTTCAATAGAAAAGCCCGCCAGACGTAGGTTCACAAAGCCGCCGCAAGGAGCGCTTTCTACCACTAGAGGGACTGTATCCTGCTCCTGCGTTAGATCAAAATACGATAATATGAGTTTTTTTGTATTTATTACGTAGTGTAGTAGGTACCATGTGTAAACATAACTCTGGAAGCAAATTAATAATTGATCAGTTACTCATTACAAAATGAAAAGAGAACTATTCATGTTTTTATTTTATTTATGAAGGTTATTTTAAGCAAATTGTTCTGGAAAGCAGTCTACACTACCCAAATTCTGAGAAAAGTGCTTAAAAAATGATTTTTTTCCAATAAAAGAATATGTCGCACTAGTATTTATAAAGTTACACAACTCGATAATCGGTGTTTTTCAGTTATGACTATGAAAGACATAATGAATATCTCTTGGTCAAACATCAAAACTGCATGTAGCTTCAGAGCTTGTACACCATAGGGCACTTTTCTGTCTCAATAATATGCCCCCTACATAGACAAGAGTCACACATTTTCAGTAGAGTTTTATTTTGTGTTGTGTCAGATTAGAAATACTAGTGCGATATGTACTTGAGAAAAATTATTGTAAAATCTCCTTAAAAATGAGAAGTAATCGTTAAGCCTGGGGGAAGTACTTCGGCTTAGAGTAACTCCCTCTGTTTTTTTTTGTACGAAAATATCTAATCAGAATATTTACTTTTTCTTTTCCTTGCTATCCAAATAACATTTGGGTTAGGAACATTATGGAAATGCACCAAGATATAAACCTCAGATATTTAAATGCCGCTGCTCAAAGATGGCCATGTCGGCAGTGTTGAGTATTTGATAATTAGGTTGACTTTTAAGCACTTGGTGAACAATACTTTATAAATAATTTTTTAATGTTTCTGTAGCGAATTTTGCTTATCCCTGTTCTCAGATATTTCTTAATAACCACGGTTCTCCACCTATCAAGCGGACGTCGGTCAGAAATTTGTTCAGAGCGTTCCGTTGAAAATACACGAAGGTTCCAGTGGACTATGATGTACAAGAGGCGAGTAGGTATGGAATATTCATTGCAGAGATGTTGACCGGAGCTCCTGCCCTCCAGATGTTTACCAACCACTCCAGTATTTACCCACTCTTGAATAAGTACGCCTCTCGAGTTTACCCTGTTCAGCAAACTGCTTCTAGCCACTAGCTACTTATCTCGGGACCACTCGACCGATTTAAATCCCCCTAGTACAAAACCTAGAATAACTCATGATGAAGTTATTAAAAAATAGAATATACTTAGACAGACATTTCTGGGTTAAAAAATATATTAATAAATTGAAAAAAAAAAAAATGTAAGTAAACAAGGCAGAGTAAATGCAGTTAATATTGGACCATTAACTTTATGATTATCTTCCTTAGTGTATATGTGTATGTGTATATATATATATATATGTATATATATATGTTAGGTATATTTAGATAGATATGGGTATATGTTAGTGTTAAATATGCCCTACTTGTTTTTTCAGCCCTGATGAAGGCTTGAAGTTCAAGCCGAAACTTCGGCACAGTAAAACCATTTTATCGATAAAATGTAGTTTTATTAAGAAGCAGTGACCGAACCCCGACAAACCCTACCTTGCTGTCAATAAGAAGTGTTTTTAGAACAGGTTTTTCTTTGTCAATTTTTTCCCCTGCTTGCTTTGTAGGTAGAAACCCCCTGAGGTAATTTCGCCGTTGAGAAGTGAGAAGGAAAAGGGGTTGATTAAGGAAGTGCTGTTCACAGACCCCAGACATTGGGAAGTTAAAGCAGGTTTGTCGCTGCCTTTGACAGTTCGCAAGCCTGCGAATAGCAATCGAACCATCCCTGACGTCTTGTTTTAGAGGCATTCGAATTGGAGCTATTGATGGTGGATCAAGGAGAAATTATGGAGAAATAAGGAAATTTAATGCTTAAAATGCCCCAGTATTAAGCGACTTACACTCAGTTTTGAGTGTTTTCTTCCCCATTCAAAGCAATATCTTCAATTAATCATAAGAGATCTTTGGCAAAGGTGGATAATGCGGGGCTTCAATTATAATAGTTACTAAAACTGCATTTTTATATAAAAAGTCGTTTACACCTCTCGAAAAGATGCTACCGACAAAAGAAAGTTCCTAAGCCGTTTGACAGACTCCATGCACAACAACTAACCGTACTTACATTGAAGAGACAAAATTTACCTTAAAAAAAAAAGACAAAGAATAATCAGACTAAAGAACGCAGAAAAACGTCTATACACGAAAACAACCCTCACTAACACCAAAGATATGCAAACATCACTGTCGGATATATAGGTATATCATGTACCTACTCAAAATGTTTAATATTCTAAAAACATCACTGTCGGATATATAGGTATATCATGTACCTACTCAAAATGTTTAATATTCTAAAAACATCACTGTCGGATATATAGGTATATCATGTACCTACTCAAAATGTTTAATATTCTAAAAACATCACTGTCGGATATATAGGTATATCATGTACCTACTCAAAATGTTTAATATTCTAAAAACATCACTGTCGGATATATAGGTATATCATGTACCTACTCAAAATGTTTAATATTCTAAAAACATCACTGTCGGATATATAGGTATATCATGTACCTACTCAAAATGTTTAATATTCTAAAAACATCACTGTCGGATATATAGGTTTATCATGTACCTACTCAAAATGTTTAATATTCTAAAAACATCACTGTCGGATATATAGGTATATCATGTACCTACTCAAAATGTTTAATATTCTAAAACATCACTGTCAAATATATAGGTATATCATGTACCTACTCAAAATGTTTAATATTCTAAAAACATCACTGTCGGATATATAGGTATATCATGTACCTACTCAAAATGTTTAATATTCTAAAAACATCACTGTTGGATATATAGGTATATCATGTACCTACTCAAAATGTTTAATATTCTAAAAACATCACTGTCGGATATATAGGTATATCATGTACCTACTCAAAATGTTTAATATTCTAAAAACATCACTGTCGGATATATAGGTATATCATGTACCTACTCAAAATGTTTAATATTCTAAAAACATCACTGTCGGATATATAGGTATATCATGTACCTACTCAAAATGTTTAATATTCTAAAAACATCACTGTCGGATATATAGGTATATCATGTACCTACTCAAAATGTTTAATATTCTAAAAACATCACTGTCGGATATATAGGTATATCATGTACCTACTCAAAATGTTTAATATTCTAAAAACATCACTGTCGGATATATAGGTATATCATGTACCTACTCAAAATGTTTAATATTCTAAAAACATCACTGTCGGATATATAGGTATATCATGTACCTACTCAAAATGTTTAATATTCTAAAAACATCACTGTCGGATATATAGGTATATCATGAACCTACTCAAAATGTTTAATATTCTAAAAACATCACTGTCGGATATATAGGTATATCATGTACCTACTCAAAATGTTTAATATTCTAAAAACATCACTGTCGGATATATAGGTATATCATGTACCTACTCAAAATGTTTAATATTCTAAAAACATTACTGTCGGATATATAGGTATATCATGTACCTACTCAAAATGTTTAATATTCTAAAAACATCACTGTCGGATATATAGGTATATCATGTACCTACTCAAAATGTTTAATATTCTAAAAACATCACTGTTGGATATATAGGTATATCATGTACCTACTCAAAATGTTTAATATTCTAAAAACATCACTGTCGGATGTATAGGTATATCATGTACCTACTCAAAATGTTTAATATTCTAAAAACACCAACTATTTATAGATTTTTTTTTAATTTATATTGTGTTTCTAGTTTACTTTCTACATCATACCAGGCATAAAATTATAAGGAAACACGCTAAGAAGGTCAGTTTATACGAATTGGACGCTTTTCATAGATAGTCGCCTGACTTACATTCGCGTTTTTATGTTCGTTTTTAGACCTGGAACTGGAATATCTCTAAAATGCAACAAATCGATACAAAATTTGTTTATTCGGCAATAGTAAGAAATATGAGCAGGTATCTGTTTTTAAGAAATCTGAGATATATATAGGGAGAATAAATTATTATCTAGTGAGTAGTAAAAATGTAATTTTCTTTTTTAAGTTTTAAAATAATAAAACCTGAATTATGATGAGAGAAAATGTCTTTAAAAAAACAAAAAAAAACAAAACATTGTTATGGAACAGAATAAGGAATACACACACACAAAAAAAGGGCACTATTAGTTGCCTTAAATGCCTGTAGTTTTCTAAAAATATACAGATCGATGTTCCGTTATTTCTATGAAGTAATTTTTTTTTTGGTCCAATTTCCAATTCTGCTAATATCTACATTGTTCAGTAAACATTGTAAAATAATAGAAATACTTAACTTAAATACAATGGGAAGTTCTGAAAGTAGGTAGAACACGATTGTGTTGAATGTGTGAACAGAAACCAACCCTTGGCAAAGCTCCAAATCAAGATTTCCTGATAACTAAGTTTCTAGATTTCTAATCTCATGGCAATATGGTTAGGATATGAAACAGAAATATTAATATGTACTCGATTTTAAGAGCCACACGGATAATTTGCTCTGTTAAACCTGTATGTTGAATGTAAAATAAGGAAAGCTCTTTAAAATTAAATAAATTATAAATATATATTAAAATATTAAAACGTAACTAATAATTATGTTTAAAAAATGAGTAACATTCAATGTAAAATAGGAGAAAGGAAAGAATGGAAATTGAGCCTCTTTTTCGCTTATCATTGCACACTTCATTATTATATTTTTTTAATGATGTGTTACAGATCATAACTGTCATGTGATATTTGGAAGCTTCCTTGCAGTCCTCTAATGAGTGTGACATCATTGATTTAAGCATTCTAGGAAATTAAAGATAAGACGATGTACTGAACACATTTCATTGACCACTGAACAAGATATTAAACAGATCATAAGAACTGGCGTACTGCATAAATGAGAAATTGAGTGGTCACATATGATTTCAGTTAATCCGAATTGAAGAATTGTTTCTAATATTTTTTGTGACGTTTATGGAAACGTACAAAATAAATTTTGGTATCATTTGGAATAGTAGCAGTTAACTGTATTTGGAATAGTAGCAGTTAACTGTATTTGTCAATATAATTAGTCCCAAATAATAAAAACGAGGATTTTAATCTATACAGGGTGGTCCCGAAGAAAATCGCCATACCTAGGAGAAATGTTTACTTGCAGTATTTCCTAGATATAGGCGTTTCCGTGTTTTTCGTCTAAACGATAGTTTTTGGCCATTTTTGGGCTATTTGTCGTTCACGCCAAGGGAAAATTTAATTCTGATTACATTTTCAAAATCTTCATTATATTTCCTATAAGATCTCATATATGTGGTTGTACCTTGTGAATGGTAATGAAATAACGCAACTTTTCTGAGAGTCCTAGCTACGTAACCAAAAGAATGTTCGCGCGGTCCGAGAAACACTAAAAATGAAAAACCTTTATTTCGTGATAAGTTACTTTAAGTAAAAACCTATTACTATTAAATATTTTTTAATTTAAATAAGAGCTAAGAATAAATATATATTTTATTTTAATTGCTTCATTTATATTTTTTATTTTTTTTATTTTCACATAATTATATGAAGTAAAGAATTTACATTGTGTTAATGTTTTATATTACTGTTTTATTTTTATTTTTGTAACCTCACCTATGAATAATTTAATATTACTAACGTAATAACTAACGGAATTATATAAGTGCTATGAGTTGTAACTCAGAAGGAAATAAATTGAATTGAATTGATAAGTTATTTGTTTGGTTGGCTTCTGTGAATTTGGTTTTAGAAAATTGTTCACAAAGTACATGAGGTCTTATCGGAAATTTAATGCAGATTTTGAAAATGTCTTTATAATTAAATTTTCTCTTGGTGTGAACGAAAAATTGCGCAAAAATGGTCAAAAACTAGAGTTTAGACAAAAAATACGGAAACGCCTATATCTAGGGAAATAATGCAAGAAAAAATTTCTCCTTGGTGGCATTCAACTACACTTCAGTCGGCGTACACACCTCTCAAGTAAGGCGATTTCCTTCTGGACTACCTTGTATATTCTATCGGTCCTAAAGTATTAACGGATTTCGAGATACAGAGGCAGTGGTTAATTTGCTTCCACCTTTTATAAAAACTGACATTTCCTGAGCATTAGAGCCATTTTCGCATCAAATGTCAAGTATTTCTTGAGCATTTGTTTCAACCAGATAATTAAATATTATAAGATGGCAACCCGATTTTTTTTATTATTATATTTATTTATGTGTGGTAGAAGGTGAAATTCGAACAAAAACACTTACGTTCTACACTTACGTTTCTTTTATTGTACCTTACATGTTTCGCATTCCTATGACGCTTCTGCAGGAGCTCTTGCAATAATGTAAAATTACAGCCTACACCAAAGAGAATCTTCCGAGGGTATACCCTCGGCCTATAGGGCCACCTCTAGAATATTTTAAGTGTAGATTATTTTAAGAGCTCCTGAAGAGGAGCGCGAAACGTAGAACACAATAAAAGAGTAGTGTAGAACGTGAGTGTTTTTGTTCGAATTTTAGCTTCAGCCACGTATAAATAACGATAATTAAATATGTTTACCAATAAAGAGGGTATACAATTGTTTTTAAATCACAACACGCATGAATGTCATATGTGTTATGAAAACCCACGTAAATTGGTTCCAAGGCTTTTAACCATATGCAGTGAATTTTGGATTCAAGAATGAAAGGAAAGATATCGCAGTTTACGTTATCTTTCACTCATATATAGAAAACCTGATTCAGATATATCTGTGTAAAAATGTAAACCTAATTTCGGATTCGTAATATGGTAATTTTTGTTTATTGCTTTCTTCAAAGAAAATCCAGCAAAGATTCCCCCTAAATTGAAATGTGAAGATCTGAGCAAATTGAAACTGTCGGAGAAAAGTGAGTTTTCCTTCTCGAGGAATACTAACCAATGAAGAAAGCAGGCAAAGGAGGCTCTGTGTTTGATAGAGTTTTGGCTTTGACTCATCAAGAATGTTTCACAACACGATATGCAAGCAGAGTACGACCCGATATTCATTGCTATTCGCCGTTTTGAATGTTTGAACACTAGCTTATCCTAATTTACGCTTCAATGTTGCAGCCAAATTAATACAAATTAATTTACTGCGAACTGTTTATGGAAATGGTCTATGGAGCAGAATATCAGGTTTCTCGTACGTACCCTCATTTTGTTTTGAGAAGCGAGCAGTCCTATGGCATTTTTGATCGATTCCCACCATCGTTCTTTCTTCTTTTCGTTTTTTTTCTATTCTCGATCTTTGCCTAATTTTCGACTCGCTTTGACTGTGTTCAATAGTCAAGTTTGTAGTTTTGAAGGCACCCATTGCCACTTCCACACTAACTTTAATTTTATAGTAACAAACTTTGGTAAAAATGCAGTTTCCAGCCCTCCAAACCGATTTCTTTCAAACTTTGCACAATAACGTATTTTGATGCACTAAACACGAATACGATAAAAAAAAACGTCGGATTTAACTAGGAAAGAAGTTATTAAGCACTTAAGTTCACTGTTGTGCAGGTTATGAGAGCTAATGTAAACAACTAAATTTGTCAACATACGCATGCGCGGGTATGGAAAAGTTCGTAATAAGGAAGTTTAATTGAAATTTACCATAAATTATCGAAATTCATCAGCAGTTATTTATTTACAATCATTTTTTTAAATAATTAAACACTCCTCACATTTCTTGTTTCGTTCATGTAAAGTATTATATATCAGAAATCCCTTAATAATTTGCTAATGCCTTTATAAATATCGTTCTAATTCGCGCCTATCGAACTTCAATTGTCAACAAGTCAATTGTCAAACAAATATTTTGATGCTAAACAGAAGAACATTTAGATGGATATTTGGCCGAATTTCTCTTCAAACGCGCTCATAAATATGAAGAGCGTTTAAAGGCATTTTTCAGTGCGATTGGGGATTTGTATCCACCGAACATCCAGTCTCAAGAAGAAGAAGAAGAAGAAAAAAGCTAAAAGAGATGTCTTGGAGGATTAGAGGAATGTCTAGGAAGACTTTAAGGGCATACGTGCTATGCGTTTCCGCTCGCTCAAGAAAATAACAAAACCCCAGTCAATCCAACTCGCTAAAATTAATAGAATTCTATTAATTTTAGCGAGTTGGATTGACTGGGGTTTTGTTATTTTCTTGAGCGAGCGGAGCGTAGCGGAGCGAGCGGAAACGCATAGCACGTATGCCCTTAAGCGACAGGTGACGACGGGTGAGGATGCCCTTAAAATTAACAATATCTTTGAATAAATGGTTTCTGAACATTTCAAATGAGAGTTCTCTGTTTCCCAATGTTACATATCTGCGCATGCGCGTGTTTACAAATACGCTGATGCCTAGTTTTATAACCTTCCTAACTTTAGTGCTTAATATTATAGTCTATTAATTTTAGCGAGTTGGATTGACTGGGGTTTTGTTATCTTTTTGAGCGAGCGGAGCGAGCGGAAACGCAAAGCACGTATGCCTTAAAGTCGTAATTTATGCCTTAAAGTCGTAATTTATGCCTTAAAGTCATCACAAATTTAGTTGTTTACATTAGCTCTCATAACCTGCACAACAGTGAACTTAAGTGCTTAATAACTTCTTTCCTAGTTAAATCCGACGTTTTTTTTTATCGTATTCGTGTTTAGTGCATCAAAATATGTTATTGTGCAAAGTTTGAAAGAAATCGGTTTGGAGGGCTGGAAACTGCATTTTTACCCAAACTTTTACTATATTATTCATACGGCCAAAGAAAGAACAATGATTAAAATGTTTTCTTATTTTCCCTAAGCTTATAAAGTAACTTAAGAAAGTTAATAACCGCTCTATATTAAGATTATAAGTTATCCATGGATGAAGAACCCTGGATGAACTAGTGTTCCTGGATGCATTATGACTCATTACTATGAATGCTTGTTCAAGATTTAACGAGATTAGACGCGGGTAACATTAACAAAGTTCTTTATTTATGAAAATATACTCAAAGAAGCCGTGGAAATTTTTAACTCGTCCGTCCTGTTACGATGAATTTCTATCTTCTGGGAAAAAAGGATTTTTTTAAACCTTCTACTTTTCGGATGATGTCGCGAGCAGACACCGTCCTCCTGGAAACTGGATTCGATTAAAAACTTTTTTTTATCACTCACGGGAAATGCGAAGAAATTAAATTACGCTAACAAGGTAGCACTCTAGAAAAAATATTAAAACAATTTTTTAAATGTCCATCCATTTTCCCTTATAGTTATTAAACGTAAATGTGTGCAAGACCTACATAACTATGCACATACATACCTACAGTGTACGCTGCATCCCTTAATAATTTCTTTAAAGTAACCTAAAGAAATGCAAAATAAAAATAGATTGTTTTGATCTTTATATTTGACTCGATCAGCTGACTTAAATTTTCATTTTTTAGTTAATTTCATCAAGGGAGCATTGTGACTTGTGAAGGAAGTATTGCGGAAAACAGAAATACGCTACAGAAACTGGCACTTAGGAATTTGATGCTCAACATTTTTGTTGTAATGGAACCATAATATAGATTTAAAAACTAAAACCTGCACAGTATACAAAAACTTTTGATTAATTTTGCTCAACCGCATTTTTCTAAAGAATTCAAAATAAAAAAACTTTCGATGAAAAACTATTTGAAAATTAAAATAATTAGGCATTACTACTTTAGTGACATTAACGCTATAGTATTTTCTCATCTCAGGGCTCGCTGAGAAAATTCCTGGCTGCACCCTGGACGTCGGCGCTAATGGCCAAGATTTATGTCGATGCGCCGTAAAAAAAAAAAAAAAAAATTAACGCTATAGTAAATTGCATGGCTTTACTCAAGTTATAAGGATTTGAAACAATCAGAAAAAAAGTCCGACTCGCAGGAACTGCATCATCTTAGCGCGGTTCCATTCATATCCCTAGTGTCATTTTGTATACGTAGAATAGAAACAGTTATTACTTTGTTTAGATCATTCTTAATGTAAACACATATTCCAAAGAAAAGCAAGATAGTCGGCAAGGCACAAGAAACTATTCTAAGCGGAAATTACTCTTTCCGCCGTTCCAAGTTTCGCTTTTGAAGACTCTACTACGAATATGTTTCTAATTTACTTAACTTGCTTTACTAACATATCCATTTTAGTGTTAAATGCAAGTGAAAACACTTTCCTACTCATTATACTGTTAAATGCAATTAAACAAAATTGTACAAGAAAATTAGAACGTAGTGTTATATTTTAATGCGCTACGCCACATACAACTACAAAATATAATTATATTTCTACTATAGCATTTGGCTGCATGACTTACTACAGGTAAAATATCTGTCAACTTCTGATTTATAAAGTACAATAAGAGCCTACCTGCATGGTAGCTCGACCCGACACAGAGTGTTCTCTTTCACATTCTCTTTCAGCAGGAACTGCGTCATCTTAAGACGTATCCGTTCTCATCCATAACTTAAAATAGAACTAAACATTTTTTGTTTTATTTCATGAAAATTGCTAACACGAAGTAGAACATTTAGTAAGCTTTCGCATGGTAACTCTCCGTTTACCAATGTTCCCAACCGTTTTCGAGATATTAGGGAAAGTATACGAAGTTCCCAAAACTTTTCATGTCTGTTAATAAAATATTTTATTCTAACCCTTCCTTAACTCCAAACCTAACCAAAAGTTTAACATATTAGTTTTGATGAAATTCGAACATGCAAAAAATGTTTCAACTGAATTCCATGATTTTAAGTACCAAAACCAAATAAGTCGGCCAGAAAGGCCTCCGCTCCGAGGCATTTGGAAAGCCTTGGGATCTCTCTCTTTGAACGCTACATTTTTAACAATAAATTGATCATCTTATTTTACTTAATCTGTTTTATTGTCAAATACATTATCCAACTATAAGCAATTAAAAAAAAAAAGTCCGACTCGCAGGAACTGCAGCATCTTAGCGCGGTTCCGTTCATGTCCCTAGTGCCATTTGATAAGCTTAGAAAAGAAATAAACTTATTTTTTTTATATATCTCGTGAAAATTGTCAAAATCCTCTCGAACATCTCGAATAAAAGTGATATAAAGGCGTCAGGGACACCGACAGTAGCTAACTTTTACACAGAAGCGGAAATTACAGAATCTGGCTCTCATTCTAAAGCAAAGCTCTATAAATCAATACAAAATATGCCTAATAAAGCCTTTCTAGTGGATACAGAAGCATGGGCGTATATGAAGTGGGGGGGGCTGAGGGGGCTGCAGCCCCTCCCGAAATTTTGAATTGATGATAAAAACTTCTCGTAAAACCCTTAAAAATAAATTAAATAAGATCACTTAGTTCATAAAACATATTTTATTTTACGTGTAATAGCGTTTTAGTTGCCTAAAACTATTCCAAGCTCTAAATATTTAGTATTCCATACCCTGGAAATGGTCTCAGCCCCCCCCCCGAAATTGTTTTTATATACGCCCATGTACAGAAGGATAAAAAAGAAGTACACAAGATTGAGTAGAATACCCTGCCTAATATAGCCTATATAGAATAATATGCCGAATAAAACCTATCTAGTAAATACACAAGGACAAATAAAAGTCTTGACAAATAACAAGTCAAGAAAAAAAACTTTATTTAACAAAATAAAACAAAGTTTAGTTGCCCAACTACAATAGAATAATATACCTAATTAAGTCTACGGAGAAGATACAAATGGACCAAAAACAAGTCTTGTGGAATATTGTTTTTTTTTCTAATTAAATACTTGTTATCAATATTTAGAATTCTATTCATCATTGCTAATTGATGAATCGGTTTACAACTAAGTAGTCTTTATGAATATTTAGTATATAACCTATGTTTGGATCTGTGTTTTTGGGGTGCTCTCCGCCTAGGCTTTGTATTTGTGTCGGCAGATACCTGGGGTATATTTACAGCTCTTGAGGATTAACTCTTAGCAAATAAATTTCCTGCGGACCTTCTGCTTCTACGGGCATTGAACCGCCATATTCGCTCATAGTATCTAACCGTTGTGAAGTTTATTTTTTGGATTTAGGACTTAATATACATATGTAGACTAAATCATAGCAAGAAGTAACCCTCCGTCGTCAGTTCTTAACTATGTAGACTCGCTAATGTTATCCAATCTTAGATACATCGTATTTAAAATCCACAGCAAAAACACGACATTTCATCAGAATCCCCTGCTGAATAAAACTTATATAGAATAATATGCAAAATAAAGCCTATCTAGTGGATAAAAATAGAGGGAAAAAGCCGTTCGTGGTGGTAGAAAATCTTAAAAGTATTTCGCTCAGAAATCTCCGAAATATTGTCACTAATTTTACGTATCCTGTTTTATAGCCAAATAGATTTATATTCTATAATCAATAAGAAAAACCTACTAACAATAAAAAACTATGGGTAACAGATGAAAATAGGAAATACCAAGAATAATTCTAAAGAACGAAATCAACACCAGTACTGTAATCTAGATATTCATACGGCATCTTCGAAATCTAAGAAACAAAATATTGATTCTAATCATACGTATCCTGTTTTATTGACAAATACATTTGGCTACTATAAGCAATTAAAAACACTAGGGAATATGCCAAAGAGCTCGGAGTAGGAGCCTCGACAGTTTCAAGACATTTGAAGGAAATCGACACATCCAAAACTGACATTTCATACGGTACAGCCTGACATATTTTTAACAATGAATTGTTTTTCTTATTTTAATTAATCTGTTTTATTGTCAAATACATTATCCAACTCTAAGCAATTAAAAAATAACAAGGAATAAAAACAAACAAAAAGAACCGTTCGAATAAACGAAATCAATTACTTAAAAGTTTTAAGCTCTTATTTCTCCGATTGACATCGCCTAATCAAAACTTTCATTAGAACCTTTTTTGTAGAGCATTTAGTAAGCTTTCTAATGGTATACTTCCGTTTCCCAAATTCTCAACCTTTTTTGAGATATAAAGGAAAGTATACAAAGTTAACAAAACTTTTTTATGACTGTTAATAAAATATTTTATTCTAACCCTTCCTTAACTCCAAACGCAACCAAAATTTCAACATATTAGTTTTAATGAAAGTAGAAGATGCAGTAAATGTTTCAACTGAATCCCATGATTCTAAGTACCCAAACCAAAAACGGTATTCAAAAAATATTTTTCCAATTTTCTCGAAAACGGTTAAAGCTATCGCCTTGAAAATGGTTTCATTCGTTTTCCTAGCCCAGGAGTCATATAAAACGAGTACTTAGAAGCTTATAAACTCAAAAACGTAAGCGTTACGATTTTTTTTGCGCGAATTTCGCCCCAAACGCCATCTTCCAGTAGGCGGATTTTGCTGGTTAACGAACTTGACCTTTCAAATTGGACGAAGGATTTTTGTACCAAATTTCATCAAAATCGGACCATTCGTCTTCTATTTAGAGAGTGAACAGACAAATATATATATATATATATATATATATATATATATATATATATATATATATATACATATATATATATATATATATATATATATACATATATATATATATATATATATATATATATACAAATTTGAACCACCGTTATTTTCGGTCTCTAGGGGTTCTGAAACGCGAAATTTTCTTGTCGGCACTTCCGGATTGTTTCATTGCATCAACCTTATAAGCGGGGTTCCTCCCTATGGGGGAGGGAGGAACCGCGCTAATAACAAGGAATAAAACAGACAAAATGAACCGTTCGAATAAACGAAATCAATTACTTTAAAATTTTAAGCACTTATTTCTCCGATTGACATCGCCCAATTAAAACTTACTTCAGAACCATTTTTGTAGAGCATTTAGTAAGCTTTCGAATGGTAATCTTCTGCTTCCCAAGTTTGTCAACGGTTTTCGAGATACTAACAAAAGTACACAAAGTTACCAAAACTTTTCTTGTCTATTAATAAAATATTTTATTCTAACCCTTCCTTTACTCCAAACGTAACCAAAATTTCTACATATTAGTGCTGATGAAATTTGAACATGCAGAAAATGTTTCAACTGAATCCCATAATTCTAAGTACCAAAATCAAAGACAAAAAGAAAAGTTCGAATAAGCGAAATCAATTACTTTAAAGTCTTAAGCACTTATTTCTCCGATTTACATCGCCTAATCAAAACTTTCATCAGAACCATTTTTGTAGAGCTTACTAAATAGCTTTCTATTGGTAATCTTACGTTTCACAAGATTCTCAACCTTTTGCGAGGTATTAAGGAAAGTATACAAAGTTACCAAAACTTTTTATGTCTATTAATAAAATATTTTATTCTAACCCTTCCTTAACTCCAAACGTAACAAAACTTTCAACATATTAGTTTTAATGAAAGTAGAACATGCAGATAATGTTTTAACTGAATCCTCAGATTCTAAGTACCCAAACCAAAAACGGTATTTAAAAAATATTTTTCCAATTTTTCCGAAAACGGTTAAAGCTATCGCCTTGAAAATGGTTTCATTCGTTTTCCTAGCCCAAGAAGCCTATAAAAAGAGTACTTACAAGCTTATGAACTCAAAAACGTAAGCGTTACGATTTTTTTGCGCGAATTTCGCCCCAAACGTCAACTTCCAGTGGGCGGATTTCGCTGGTTAACGAACTTGACCTTTCAAATTGGACGATGGATTTTTGTACTAAATTTCATCAAAATCGGACCATTGCTCTCTGAGCTACGTCCGAGTATATATATATATATATATATATATATATATATATATATATATATATATACAAATTTTAACCACCGTTATTTTCGGTCTCTAGGGGTTCTGAAACGCAAAATTTTTTAGTCGGCACTTCCGGATTGCGTCATGAGATCAACCTTATAAGCGGGGGAGGGAGGAACCGCGCTAAAACAACACAAAATTTACAAAGGGAAAGGACTGTTTTATTAGAAAAGATTAGGCACGTAAAGAATATAAAAAATTGAGGTAATGAGTACTTCTTTTTTAAAAAAAAGTACTTTTATTTTTAGTTTAGGAGGCCAGGTGGCCGTGAGAGTTAAGGCATGAGCACTTAACACTCCATGAGAAGGGTCGTTTCCCTCTATGGGGTTATGGCTTGACCTGTAGATAAACAGTCCTAAAATTCTCAGTTAATTATAACGGACCTGAAAATTTAAATAAATAATTTTTAAGATTAAAATAGAGATAAAGAAAAAGAAGGAAACATATTTTCCCCATTCTTCTCGTCACTATGTAAAAAAAAAAAAAAAAAATGCGTATTTTAAACTTGAATATCTTCTTCCAAAGAAGTAGGCGTAAAACAATTCCATTGTTTTTGTCTCACTCGCACCTGCCGTCCCCTTTCGACTTAAGCAAGAAACATTTTATCATTGAGTACATTTAAAAGGCTTTCCCCCAATTACTGTATATGCTCTTGGTAAAAGTGATGTCCGTCCAACTACCATAATCGTCCACAGGGTACATTGTTTTTTCCTGGAACAATCACCCAGTGATATCAGCGGTTTACCTAAAGTTTCCTCCTGTGGCTATTTCCATTGTTTACAAAAACTAAACGAAAATTAATTAAAAAACTCATTACATTTTGTTGACTTGCTTCTTTCATGTTTCCCAATGAAAATTTTCATCATGCCTAGTTGGAAGAAATTCATTTCCAAATTAATACTGGAAAAATATGAAGGGGAAAAATTGTTTATATTTTTTTTTTTTTATCTCGAATGCAGTTGACAAATTGGAGGGGCTGGGTGATGACTTCTAAAGCTTATTACTTTCCCTTCAAAAAAAACGTCAGGGAAATATTGAAAAGATCATTTTTTCCTTATGAAGTAACATCTAATGGATTTTATTCCCCTATTTTTCTATATGATATATATAAGTTAAGTTTATACGAACGGCGAGAATGTTTTTAAAAAGATAGTAGAGGCACAGGGGACAGACACAACACGAGTTCAAGATAAAGACTGACTGTATTTAATCCGGCTGGACCTTATATAGGCTCAGCCTGTTTATTTACAATTTATCTTAACTTCTCTCCCTAACATATATATATATATATATATATATATATATATATATATATATATATATATATATATATATATATATATATATATAAAAGTAAAAATCAATATTTATTCTATAATTTATTATTATCAACTTATTTTTTACTGTGCATTGACATCTTTATTAGCGCCGAGCTATCTATAGGTTGCCACCCTTACTAAACATCCATCTTGGTGCAGGATATCCTCTCAACGGACCATGGAATGAAATACCTGCTGGCGGGTCTCGAACCTGCGTTTCCCCTATGAAAAAACAACGCCGCTGGATCGCGTTAAGACCCTATTATTATTTGCGATTTGCAAATTTTAAGTTACATATAAAATCGTTATCTTCTAAAACCATAAAATTTAATACAAAATAATGACTAATTAATGCTATACCTACAAGAAGAAAATAAAAATAATTTTGCAAAATGTAGTAATAAACAAATTAAAACTGAAAAAAAAAATTAAAAGAATTTCTCAAGAGAAGCTGTATGTTTAACATATTTTATGATAGGTATATATTTTTAGTAGTAAGTAATTAAATATTAGGTCCAAGTGACGGCTACCATCGGTAAAAAAAATAATTAAAGGTCTGGGGATATGTGCATTTTAGATAGCTGTTTCGTATTTTCTACATGTTTTTACGTACTGTTAAGTTATTAGGCGTCTATAAGTAAGTACAGAATGCCCAATACGAAGAATGTGTTGTTAAAGGAAACATCTGGATATATGTGTTTTGACAATAATGTATCTATAATTTCTGAAGGCCTTATATTTTGTATGAAATAATTACTTATTCGTTTATTAATTTAAAATCACAAAGAAAAGATAAAATGAGCGATTTCTTCAAAACGGATGGGAATTGGACATTGGTTAAAAACTATCTTTTAGGTGTAAATGAAGTGTTTATCATCTACATTTGTATATATAAGATGATACCATATTTGTTGACCAGTAGGTAGGGCGGACGAAAATATCAAGACATTTGAAAGTGCACTCAATTCCTGCATTCCTTTGGAATGTACTCTAAACGTTACTTATTAGGGGTTGTATAGTTTGTGCTTAAATCCAAACTAGACCAACATCACCACTAGTTTGTCACTTATTCGTAAATATTTTTTTGAATTCATTAAAGGTTTTTCTTAAATCAATCTAACACTTAGCGCTAAAATAGAAAAATAACACAGATAGGAAAGCATGCAAAAAACTGAGAATCTGTTATTTTCTAAGAAGTGAAGAATTATTGTTAAGAATCTGTATAATTGTAGAAGCTGTTCTTGAATGAGATGCACGTTTTCTAAACACTCACATAAACTGCAACTCCAAATGTATGAAGTCTAAAGCTGGGAACGTCAAGTACAGCCTGTTCAATAAAACTAAATGTATCTTATTCCCTCACAAACATTTTATGACCCGGACCAGTGCCAGCCCGGATCAATAGTACGCCAGGAAATATAATAAAAGGAAGTAGTTAAGAAAAAGATTCCAGTTTTTACTAACGGCTACACAATGCTTCCCAGGTAGACAATAATAAAAGTCCGTCACGCAGGAGCTGCATAACTAAGCACTTTCCTCAGAATTTGGGTAGTGTAGACTGCTTTCCAGAACAATTTGCTTAAAATATCCTACATAAATAAAATAAAAACAAGAATAGTTCTCTTTTAAATTTGTAATGAGTAACTGATCAATTAATAGTTTGCTTCCAGAGTTATGTTTACACATGCTACCTATTACACTTCGTAATAAATACAAAAAACCTCATATTATCGTATTTTGATCTAACGCAGGAACAGGATACAGTCACTCTAGTGGTAGAAAGCGCTCCTTGCGGCGGCTTTGTGAACCTACGTCTGACGGGCTTTTCTATTGAAATATATTACAAATTAAACCCCCGCTTTCCGATTGACCGATTCAGCTCATTTCTACAACACTTCTTTCTCATGAGTTACCCACGACGTATACCGCGTTTCGTTACAATACAGCAGAAATTACGACCGGTATGAGTATATTAAGAATTTGGGTCAGGAGTAAACCCCCCCCCCTTCTAATGAACCGATTTAGTTTATTTTTACAACACATATTTACCTGTAGATTACCACTACGAATGCCGAGTTTCGTCGAAATATACCAAAAATCACTGCTGGTAGTGGCGAATTGGTATTGTGGGTCCGGAGTAAACCCCCCCTCCTAATGAACCGATTTAGTTTATTTTTACAACAGTTATTTACCTGTGGATTACCACTACGAATACCGAGTTCCGTTGAAATATACCAAAAATCACGGCTGGTAGTGGCGAATTGGTATTGTGGGTCCGGAGTAAACCCCCCCTTCTAATGAACCGATTTAGTTCATTTTTATATCTCACTTTTCACTCTATATTACCACTACGAATACCAAGTTTTGTTGAAATATAACAAATATTACGGCTGACATAGTCAAATTAGTGTTTTGGGTAAACCCCCCCCCCCTTCCGGTGGACCGACTTTGGTGGTTAACGAACTCGTTCAATCGTTTGCTAATTGAATGCTATATACCAAGTTTCGTGACGAAAAAACAAAAACTCTGGCCGCTATCGTGTTAACAGACACACATATATATATATATATATATATATATATATATATATATATATATATATATATATTTATATATATATATATATATAGATATATATAAATTTTAACGGGGGTCATTTTCGGTGTCTACTAGGTAGGATCGATGAAGATTTGAAGAAATTTTTCAAAAATTCCGTCATGAGTCCAACCTCAATAGCTACTTTCCTTCGGAGGAAAGTGCTAAAAAGAATCATTTATTTTTATAAATAGCGGAAGGTCACATGGATGTATTTAATACACTTTAACTTCTCAGGAAAGCTTGAAAGGAAACCATATAGACGGAACATCTGGCGTAAAAACATGATAAAATGTTAATCGCCACTAAATCCTGATCCTAATCCTAGACGGAACACAGAAACACATAGACACGCAATCAATTCTCATGAATACCTATAACTAATTGATAGTATTCAATATCTAAATTATATAGACATTGGACTGACTTGGGCATGACGGTCAGTCTAGGTCTTTATCTAAAGATGTTTTTTAATCACATAAAGATGATACTTTTTACTTATTTTTTGTTGGTACTGTTTATTTTGATTTTTTTTTCTCTTATTACGCAATAATAATTATTTTTTGTGTTGGATATATGCAGAAAGGAAAATTGTTAATGTTTATAAATAGTTTATATTCATGTTTAAAACTATTGAAATACTCACATTTTCTGTTTGTAAATTATTTATTTGTTGATTTGCTTTAAATATTTCAAATTATTGGAACCATGGTCATATATTATATTTGTATTTTTTTTTTTTTTTTTTTTTTTAAATAAACATCCTTATTCATTCATTCGTTCAACTTCTCATAAGATGCCTTTTTCAGGAGCAACTTAACTAAACTAATTTTAGCCTAACTATGGAATATCTTCCAAGGGCTTTGGTAGGTATTCCTTACCTTCCATCTATATATATAAAAATCATGTGTCTGTCTGTTTTTCCGTTAGTCTGTTTGATCCTTATACCAATCCAGACCGTTTGACCTATTTTGACCAGACTTGGTCAATAGGTAGGTCTTGACCCGGGAAGGCACGTAGGCTAGATCAAAAAATTCTAACAGCTGTCTGTCTAAATAGCAAAAACAACAAGGGATTGGATGCAAAATATGAAGTTAAAGGAGTAACATACATACGGTAGAAATTGCATTTAAAATAACCACCCCCTCATCGACTTAAAGTCTCGAACCAGCCCCCATTATAAGAACCTCGGAAAATGGAAGTAGTAAAGATTGCGTTCCCTTGGGGGCCATGGTATATTTATACAGAGGTATAAACCTCTTTTAATTTTACCAGTTCCGAAATATCAGATTGAACTGGTATTTTTTATTTTATTTTTATTTTTATTTTTTTTGTAAGAAAATAAAATGTTCACTTTAAATAAAAATCCCTTTTATGAAAGATCATGTATTAGAATTCCCATGACTTCTTATTTAAATTTTACGACCACTTATACATAACACAGATTTTTTTAGGAAAAGTTATCTACAGCTTACCAACCTTTTCTAGGATAGAGCTGATGCGAATTCATATTACGAAGGGGCTGTAGCAACTCCGAAGGGGTTTTTTTTAAAGAAAAACTGTGTTTTCGGGATTTGTGATCAATGTATAGTAAATAATGACATTTTTAGAATCTACATAAAATTTCCAATAAGAAACACCCGTTATTGAAATATTACCATGTAAATTAAGAGCTATATTTAATAGCATATAGGTGAAAATGTTTAATATTAGTGTTTTATTAAATTATTCAATATTTTCTGAATCAGCTATTTTCACACTTAGAGGTTTGCCTCCAACTCAAAAGTTGTATTATTTAATACGCTTCAAAATGGTACCCCATAGGTTTAGAAAAAAATCTATATCAATCTTTTTTTTCTTTTCTGATTTCTAAGTCAAAACCATCTTAAGTCTGAACCATTTTAAGTTCAGTCATTGTTGCGCCACTGAACTACAAATGAGATGCAGAATAAACACCTAAAGTTTTGACATCTCAATGCGGTACACCCTGTATATTTATTTATTTATTTACTAAATTATATCTACATGTATTAAATTATTAATTATTCATTGAATGTGATTTGAACAATATTTAGAGGCTTGGTATTCGAAGAAATTCCTTCCTCTTTGGTGCGGTTGAATACACCCTTAAAAAAACAAATCAAAATAAAGAAAGAGGTCTCACTAACCTCAGTTCAGAAAAATCGGCTAAATCTGGATTCATATAAATTCTTAGTGTTTAGTTATATAGATCTTAGTTATGAATAATTGTAATTGATTTTCTTATACCTATTAGAAGAAAAGGACAAAGATTTGAAAATATTTTTTCTAGAGTTTTAGCTGGATAGCGTAATGTTTTCACATTCAAATACCTACATGCCACTTGTCTACAACTTGAAGTAAAGGCCAGTTATATAAAATCATGCCATGCAAGCGTAATTCTGTTTTCTTCAATATTTCCTTCACAAGTCACAGTGCTTTCTTAACAAAATTAATTAAAATATTAATGGGGGCCTGGTGGCCGTAAGCGTTAAGGCCTGAGCACTTAACACTCCGTGTCAAAAGGTCGTGGGCTCGATTCCCTCTAGGGGTGGTGGCTTTTCTTTAGAAAAAAGAAAAGGCATCAGCCCTATCCTGGCTAGGAAATGGTGTTAACTTGTAGATAACCCGTCCTAAAATTCGTAGTTAATAATTAATGGACGTTAAAATTTAATAATAATGAAATATTAATTTTTAAATCGATCGTGTCAAATATGAAAGGTCAAAACAATATATTTTTACTTTCAATTTCTGTAGGTTCCTCTAAAAAATATTATGGAATGCACCGTGCACTAAAGGTATGTATTTGCATATTTTTGCAGTTCTAGCATAAATGTGACGGACGTTATAATAACTATCAGGAAAAATGGATGAAGATAGAAAAATGGTTTAAATATTTTTTTCTACTGTGCTACCTCGATAGCGTAACTTAATTTTTTCACATTTCCCGGGAGTGATAAAAAAAGTTTTTAATCGAATCCAGTGTCCAGGAGGATGGCGTCTGCTCCCGACACCATCCGAAAAAGTAGAAGGTTAAAAAAAATCCTCTTTTCCCAGAAGATAGAAATTCACCGTAACAGGACGGGCGAGTTAAAAATTTCACGGCTTGTTTGAGTATATTTTCATAAATAAAGAACTTTGTAAAAGTTACCCGCGTCTAATCTCGTTAAATCTTGAACAAGCATTCATAGTAATGAGTCATAATGCATCCAGGAACACTAGTTCATACAAAAATAACTTATAATCTTAATATAGAGCAGTTATTAACTTTCTTCGGTTACTTTATTTGTTTAAGGATAATATTCATTTTTCTCTCCTTTTCTGAATTAATTATATCGTAAAAGTCTGTTACTATAAAATAAAATAAAAAGTGGAAGTGTCTTTCTGTCCCATAAACCATATAAACTTGAATATTAAATACATACAAACTAATTACACGACCAGTCTGTTATAGTCTGCTTGAATTGTCCATTAAATAATAGATCGTAAATCGTTTTCGTACTAAAAATAAAATATAAAAAAAATATTTTTCTGTTTAATCATTAATTTGTTTTCCCAAATGCTTAGAAAGAGCTAAGAGCGTAGCAAAAAACGTTGCTTTGCCAACTGTGTTGAAATCTTTGCTATGCTCTCAGCTTTGCATGCTGGTGCGAAGAGGTGTTTACGTTCCGTTTACATGATTTCTTCGCTATACTTTTTGCTCTTCCTCTTTGCTCTCTCCACGTTCCATTCTGTAAGTTACCTAAGAATGTATAGCTCCATCGATCCAACTCCCTTTGTATTATTTATATGGTGTTTATGCTTCATGTGCACGTGCCTTATCTGCAGAAGGTGAAAGGTGATAAAAAACCTCCCACATGAACCTCTCCTTCGGGGAATTCTGAAATATAATAAACAATGCTTGTCTTTATAAATTCTTCCTTCGAAAGTCCCAAGCCAAGAAAATCAACTAACAACTAACTTTTTTTAGTTTGATGCCAGTGATGAAATTATACTTTATATACTCTTTATGACTTGATGTCGAAAGCGCTCTCTCTTACACTTCCAAATACTGATAATTGTTTTTTCATTTTTTAATTTAATTTGTTTTGTTAATGTGAAAAATAACTTACCTACCCATTGGAAATTCTGGATAATTTCCTTCAGATACATGTTTTTTACTATTACGCACATGCAGTGAAAAAAACTCCTGCAAACATTCACAGAAAGGTCTGAGCTGGAAGTATTCCAGAATAAGCCATTCGAAACACTCCCTGAGACGACTGAGGAGCTAATACCTCCAAAACTATTTAACTTTTCCTCCTACCTTTCCAGGTAGCTCTCATGACGCACATGCAACGTCACGCCACCACAGCGAGTAGGGCCGTATGTGATGACGCACATACGGCGTCATCCGCAGCCAAGGTGCTTATTACTCCAACCGATGACAGTGACGACAGCCTCCACCACTAGGTTTGAGTTGAAATATTAAGGCCTTCCTCTACATTGCCAGCTATGTTTACTTTACTCTGTTTACTTGTCTTTAACCTCATGTGCTTGATTTCTTCGTTATGCTTTTCGCTCTCTCTACGCACCGCTCTGTAAGAACCCTTGGAGAGCATTTAGTCATTTTAGTGGTTGCATACTAAGCGGGAACATTCCTTGTGCATACATTTTGAAGAGGCTTCCCACCTATTGTGCTGCCAGAGGGTAGATTTAGAGGCGGGGAAAGGAGAGCTGACACCTCAGGAGTGTGCCGCCCTCTCATATGAAATTTAATATTTATTGTTCCCCTGGAAGACTAGAGAGGCAGTACCTTCTTCTAAGGAAGTTGAATTTATTGCCTTTGCCATGAAGAGGGTGAAAAGCGGTGGTAGGTGTGATGGTTTAGAGTCCTCCAGGTATCAATAAATACCCGATTCAAATTGATCCTTGGACAGCATTTTTGACAAACACTTCATAAGTGCGTTTTACATTACATTTCTTCTAATACATACTTATACATATAGATATATGTATGCATATTTAACAGTTTTGTAAAGGCCTTATAAGTGAAATAATTTTAAATTTTTTTTTTTTTTAAAAAAGTCCTCGTCTTTCTGCAAATATGGCCTATTTCAAAAGGTTATCTCTAAGATTAAATTTTACTACATAACATTATTCTATATTAATATAATATTATCTAGATTTTAACAATTCTTGTTATATAATAAATAAAATGCATTATACTTAAATAAACAAAATTCACTAGACAAGGCTTTTTTTTTTAAAAGAGGCCATAGTTACTCAAAACGTGCCAAGAAAAAAAAAATGTGATAAAAGAAAAGTAAAATTATTTAACCTATAAGGCCTTTAAACAACGAATACGTATATCTATGTATAGACACTATACAGTAAAACAACGTATATAATAACAGAAATTGTCTCATGAAGCAAAGAGCTAATATTTATTTCATTTATTCCCACAGAAAGAATAACTTATTACAAAAAATACATTAGATCACCAAACTGGAGGAATATTACAATGAAATAAAAAATATTGTTTAGCCTTTTGGGAATCGAACCCAGGACCTTATGGAATGGAGTTGGAGCACTTGTCTTTTTGCCGTGCAAGCTTTCTGGACCATGTGTCCAATAAATCTATGATAGAATCGATATTATGCTGGTGGAACCATACATGTTGTGTATTTTTTCGCAATAGTATTTTATGCTGAATTGAAAACAAATATATCATTTTTCATATCGCTTTAAACAATATAAACAACGGACATCCACAAGACAAATAATTTTATAACGCTTTTAAAAATAATTTTAATTGATTTTAATCCTTGCCTGGCTGAGGAATGGGCTCTGATTAAGCAGTTTCTTTGAGGCAGGTGGATTTTGATGGCAACAATGAATCCTCTTGATATAAAAACTGGAAAAATATTGAAATTTAGTCATTCAATGCTGTTATGAAAGCATATCCACGAGTTTTTACACTTTGTGCGAATTTTTTTTTATTATTATTTATTCATTTTTGTTTTGGACGAACTTAGCATGAAGTGTAAAAACATTTGACTCGAATCTAATAAACGTTCTAGAATAAAAAATGAAAAAGCTAGGGTTTCATTTGACCGCATTCTTTCGCATAGATGTTGCAATTCATTAAAACATCAAGCGATTTTGCTCTTATATTTCTAAATACGGTTTCATGAAAACATTCTTCTTGTTTTTTTTTTAACGGTCCGCCGACAACTAGGCCATTAGCGCCTACATCCATTACCTACAAAGCGTACAGTGTCAACGAAACTGAACGAAAATTATAACGAATTTGGTAGTAATGTAACAAAGATGAGAACAAGGGGTAAACTAGAAATCTTCATGAGTAACATAATAAAAATTGCTTAGACATTGTTACCCACTATGCGACGTTTCTACCCAACCCGTCTTCCACAATCTAACCTCTGCTACATTTACTTCACAAAGAAAGCCATTGGGCTTAGACTCAAAACCGCCGAAAGGCAATTCTGGAGCTAAAAACAGAATCGGATCATCATGCAATCACTTCCAGTGAGTTAGGCTTGCGAAATGGAACGCTGGAGTCTTATCTCACGAAGTTTATGGCCTACGACATAACCTTCACGTCAAGATCTTAGAAAAAATCAGATTTACTCGACCGGGAGGCGCTCGCAATACTCTTCTGTGTTTAAGAACTCTAAATGTACCTCAGCGGTCGCTAATTCGCGATAATAATAACTAGCTACTATCGACAATGTTTTACTCCCAAAACGAAGCCATCCTTCTAGCCAGCGAAACTACTTCGATATATCCTTCCAGATTACAATCACAAAGTAGTTCATCACAAAGGCATTAACTGATCGTCTTGGTGTACTGTTTTTAGCAGTGGCTGTGTTTTAAAGGATTTCTCAGTACATTGAACCAAAATAAAGCGTTGCGTGAAATCGCCAAATTGATGTTGCGGTATCGTTACTAAAATAGTAAACCGTAGTAAATGAAAGCTGTACTCAATAATTTTGAGGTATCACAATAACAGTTTATCCCAACATGGAGAACCTCATAAGTAATCGCGCGTAAGGAAAAAATTGAGCTCCACACTTAACCTTGAATCAGTTTTCACATTTAGGAGACAGTTCTACTCTCAAACGCTGAAAAACTCTACACTGTTCGGCTCGGAGTCTCATGGCACATTGCTCAAATGAGATCACGTCCGGTTGGGCACCAGTTCCACCATGGGGGTGGGCATTCGTGTGATGGGCTTCGTCGTGTAGGCCTAAGCCGCTCACTACCAATATACTTCGTCTTGTAACGGTTAATTATTAGTGCCATTACGTTTTTCTCAATAATGTTTGGATTTTGGTTTTGTCAGATATTATTAAAAGACATAAAAAGAAAAAAATTAGAGTAGCTTGTTCCAGGCATTTCATATTCATCTAGTCTAATATATTTTGGCTAGATAGATACATTTTGGCTCCGTTTGAAGTTATGGAAGCACTAGAAATAAAATATGTCATTAAGTGGCATTAAACGTTTTGGGATATTCGTATATTTTCTGAAATATCTCGAAAACTGTTAAGAAATCGTGGCAAGTGGCAAGTGACCATTTGATAGATTAATAAATTCCCTACAATAAAGGATCGGATGTAGTTTTCGATGGGGCGATGTCAATCCGAGAAATAAGTGCTTGAAACTTCAAAATTGTAAGTTTTGTTATTTTCAACGGGGTTTTGTCACTGTTTACCTAACGTTTTATTGGCTATTTTTTCTTAATTGCATTTAATAGTAAAATTAGTATTTTAGTAAAGTAAGATACAAAAATGAGAAACGTATTGGGGTAAATCTGAAGGAGAGCGTCCTCAGCTACGATTTTCTTCAAAGTTTGCACTATAACGTATTTCGATGCACTAAACACGAATCCGTTGAAAAAAAAACCCGCTCTCAACTAGGAAAGAAGTTATTTAATAAAAAAAAAAAGTTCACTGTTATGAAGGTTAGGGAAGAATGCCTTTGAAGACGACTTTTGGGCATAGAATTCTTTTCATTTTTGCGAGTTGGATTGACTAGGGGTTTTGATGTTTTCTTGAGCGAGCGGAGCGAGCGGAAACGCATAGCACGTATGCCAAAAAGCGACAGTTTACGACCAAGTCAGCTACCACAGGTGAGTTTAAATTTCAATTACACTTCGTCATTAAGGACTATTGCGCATGCGCGTGTTTACATATAAGCTGTTTACCCCGTCTTTTATAACCTCCATAACAGTGAACTTTAGTGCTTAATAACTTCTTTCCTAGTTGAGAGCGGGTTTTTTTTCAACGGATTTGTGTTTAGTGCATCAAAATACGTTATAGTGCAAACTTTGAAGAAAATCGTAGCTGAGGACGCTCTCCTTCAGTTTTACCCGTATTGGTAATAGTGTTTCCCATGGAGTACGTTCAAGAAGGCGGGGGGAGACATTTCCGCTTAGAATACTACCAGTTTACTGTTGTGGCGCCTTAAATCTTCATTTCTCTTTAAGATGTCATTTTATATTTTTCACGAAAGATCAAAACCTACCAATAACTGCTTCTACTCTTTTGCTAATGACAAAACAGCAATGAACGGAACCGCGCTAAGATGACGCAGTTCCTTTTTTTGATACGTTTTATAAAACTTCCTACTGGTTGGGTGGAACCGTGCTGAAGTTACACATGGCCTTAGAAGAAAGAATTATGTAGGGAATAATATCGAATGTGTATGTTCCTCATAAATAAACTTCTATAGACAGCCTAGTGAGATAAAATAAGAAAGGCGATGAATGATGGCGAAATAGACATACAATATATTCGAAAGGCCTAAGGGATGTTGGGGGAAATACACAGGTCTATAGGCAGCCGTCAGCAGTAATTGCATGATCCTATCTCCTTCCACGCCAGCATTAGCAGCCTAGTGCTTTATCATTCCAATCATATTTCAGCAGATACAGTTATTGTCAAAAACTCATTATCAAAAAATATTCCAGAGAAGATTCTCGAAAACTGCAGATAAACCCAAACAGAATATTAAATATTTTATATTAAACTAGCTGTTACCCGGTGTGCAAAGCAACAGCTACTTTCTGTCTATGACTCTCCCCGTATCAAGACCTACTTGATACCTAGTTGTCTATATCCAGTTACGAAAATCGGTCAAACGATGTGAATTTGTTTTAGTTCATAATGATACCGGCAGAGGCCAGCACAACAGCACTTCATCTAACAGCCGACAGAGGCCAGTAGTAGTCGATTCATAATGGCTGTCAATGGTTCAGTGTAGCCAATTTTTCTTGAACAAAACTTTTGATCAAATTTTGAAATTTGACTATTTTGACCTAGCCTAGGAGATTTCTCGTATCAAGACCTACCTGTGTGCCAAGTTTGGTCAATATTGGTCAAACGGTGTAGATTTGTATAAGGAACAAACAAAGGAATAAATAAACAAACAGACAGACATGTGATTTTTATATATATAGATATAAAAATTTTTTATTAAACCAGAGGCGTATATAGAAAATAATTTCGGGGGCGGGGGCATTTTAGGGGGGCTGGTAGCATTTAGGGGGTATAGAATACTAACAATCTAGAACATGGAATAGTTAGCCATAACTAAAACGCATTTACACTCAATTTTTTTTTTTTTTCGAACTAAGTGATCTTATTAAACTTATTTTTGAGGTTTTTACGACATATTTTTACCGACGAAATAAAGATTTCTTTGAGGCCTGGGTGGCCGTGAGTGTTAAGGCGTGGGTTTGGTTGCCACTATGGGGGGGGGTGGCTTTTTTTAGAAAAAAAAAAGGCATCAGCCCTAAAATGGCTAAAAAAGGGTGGTAACCTATAGATAACCCGTCCTAAAATTGTTATTTAATAATAATGGACGTTGGATTTTTTTGAATAATTCATGATGTACCCTTTGAATAATATAAATAGTGAATTGATGCGTTCCGGATAGGAAGGGTGAACTCAACATCAATTTCACGCTAATTCCTTGTCAATTAATATATAATGTGTTTATTAATGCTTTAACCAACAGAGGGACATATAAGTCCCACACTATTTCTTGGAAGAAGATTCGTTTTAATATCAGGCTGTAGTGTATGAAATGTCAGTTTTGGACTTCCGATTTCCTTCAAATGTCTTGAAACTGTAGTGGCTCCTACTCCGAGTTCTTTGGCATATTCCCTAGTGCTTTTTGAGGGACAAGCTTCAACCCTTTCTTTCAGGTGGTCATTGTCAAGCTTGGTTTCTGGCCTTCCTCGCTCCTCGTTGTCAATGTCACAATTTCCACTTCGAAACCTGGAAAACCACCGGTAAACAGTTCATTCACCGTTCCCTCCCCGAACGCCGTGCTAATGTTCATACACGCCTCAGCAGCGCTATGACCGAGCTTAAATTCATAACGAAAAATAATAAGGATTTCCGTTGAAGTCATAATTTAAATTTTATTTTTTCTCAGAGGATCGTTCTCACAACACAGTACGCAAGTTACTGATTAAATAATAGGAATTAAAGAGCTTTAATTCTATATGAATAACAATGATGTTTGTAAATAATGAAATAAAGAAGGGAAAGGATTAAATCGCAAATTAAACAAAACTGACATTTCATACGGTACAGCCTGATACAATAAGTACAGATTTGCAGGTGTTTTGCAATGCCCTAAAGTAAAAAGAATAGAAAACAAAAACTGTTTTACAAAAAAAAGTTTTGTGCATTAAAGGATTGATTTAAATTAATAAGGAAACAATAAGACGTCCAACAACACAAAAATATTTAAATATACTCTAGTGGAGATCACCCTTAAGGAAAAAATATTCAAACGTATTTTCTTCAAAACTACTTTTTGTTGAGTTCGCCTTTCTTATCCGCAACGCCTCAATTATTCTTCATTCACTTAGAAAAAAGAAAAGGAATCAGCTCTATCCTGGCTAGAAAAGGGTGGTAACCTATAGGTAACACGTCCCAAAGTTCTTAGTTAATAATAATGGACGTTAAAATTTAAATAATAATTATTTGGATAATCATTCGAATAATAATTTATTCCAACAATGCCCAACACTGCTTAAGAGACATACACATTTTATTTGTTCTGGATATAGTGATGTCCACTTGTAACGATATAAAATTACAAGTCCCTTGTTACTGCATATCTATTCAGAAGACTGTAAGACAGTACATGAAATGAAGCCCTTTGCAAGGTGTACTCTATAGTAGACCCGGGCATAATTTGCAAGGTGTACTCTATAGTAGACCTGGGCATAATTTGCAAGGTGTCCTATATAGTAGACCTGGGCATAATTTGCAAGGTGTACTCTATAGTAGACCTGGGCATAATTTGCAAGGTGTACTCTATAGTAGACCTGGGCATAATTTGCAAGGTGTACTCTATAGTAGACCTGGGCATAATTTGCAAGGTGTACTCTATAGTAGACCTGGGCATAATTTGCAAGGTGTACTCTATAGTAGACCTGGGCATAATTTGCAAGGTGTCCTATATAGTAGACCTGGGCATAATTTGCAAGGTGTACTCTATAGTAGACCTGGGCATAATTTGCAAGGTGTACTCTATAGTAGACCTGGGCATAATTTGCAAGGTGTACTCTATAGTAGACCTGGGCATAATTTGCAAGGTGTACTCTATAGTAGACCTGGGCATAATTTGCAAGGTGTCCTATATAGTAGACCTGGGCATAATTTGCAAGGTGTACTCTATAGTAGACCTGGGCATAATTTGCAAGGTGTACTCTATAGTAGACCTGGGCATAATTTGCAAGGTGTACTCTATAGTAGACCTGGGCATAATTTGCAAGGTGTCCTATATAGTAGACCTGGGCATAATTTGCAAGGTGTACTCTATAGTAGACCTGGGCATAATTTGCAAGGTGTAATCTATAGTAGACCTGGGCATAATTTGCAAGGTGTACTCTATAGTAGACCTGGGCATAATTTGCAAGGTGTACTCTATAGTAGACCTGGGCATAATTTGCAAAGTGTACTCTATAGCTCTCAATGTCCATTCATCGAACCTAGTGAACCCATCGGGGACAACAGCTAAGAAGCCTCTTGAAAAGCGATGTTGCAGATGAAACCAGTACAAAACATAGCAAGGTTTTCATTCAAAACACTGTGTAGGCCTATCATTCATGGACTGCATAATAATTACGCTAGGGCGGTGACTTGCTACATAATGGAGTGTTTCAAGTATTCAAAGAGCCACTAGAACGCACGAACCCATTCAAGAACAGCAGCATCAGCATTTCAAATGCAAAGGATTCACAAGACAAAGCCCTGTAGAAGGACATTTTAACAACTTCCCTAACCAAGTCGTCATTATTTTCGAAAGCACATCATGGCAATTCAATATGAATTGTTTTAACTCATTCAGAACTTCTTTAATTCCTCATATTAATTTTTTGTGTTACTAGATAACTTAAATTGCCACATGAATATATTTAGGTATATGAGAATTAAATTAAGATTGAAAAAAAAAATCAATTGATATAAATCGTTCCTAATGTTATCCCAATTAAACATTAATAAAAAAATGTTTGAACATTAATAATATTTTAAGGGGATGACCGTCATGTTAACTAAACCTTAATAAATTTTACTTAAATTAAGAAGTAATTAGATTTTGCCTATGTATGGTGTATTCATTAAATGGTAATACATTTTCTTCTATTTACTGAATGTGAGATGTTCATTGCTTCTGGGCAATGACAATGACAATTGTTTCTTCTTCTAGAAGAAGAAGAAACTATTGTATTTGTGGATGTTTCAGATTACATTGTGGAGGTTATAATGTCTTTAAATAAAAAGGTAAATATAAAATTATAAATAAACAATAATCAGTTAATTATAAATGACAATCTTCTTATATAAGAGCAATATTCAAATAGTTTTAATATTATTGTCTCTTGGCGATATAATTGAGGCGGCCAGATTTTTTAATTTTTATTATTCTTGGAATAACTAATGGAATTAAATTCTGAATTTGAAAATTTAATGTCAAAATTATTAATTTTATAGACACAAAATCACTACCGTCCGCTGTCCCTGAACACATTTATTACAATTTACTATTTTTTTTGGGGGGGGGAAGGATATTATATTTGTTGCTCATGTGTTGTTTCATTTTAAAATAATAATATTTAAGGTGAATTCATATAAATTTAAGTAAATAAAAAAAAAACTAACTTCGTAATAGTGCCTTTAAAGTTGTCCCTCAGTTTTGAAATCATTACCGCCCGCCTTTTTGAATTAACGAGAAAACGTATCAGGATAGAGCAAGTTGTTTCCAAATATATGTTGGAGCAGCTCTCTCAAGCTGATTTTTGTTGTCCAGAAGATACGGAAGAGAAATATTGTACGCATCAGTTTTTTCGATGTGTTTTATCTAGTAAGTTACAATTGGAGTATTTTTCTGGTCATTACCGTCTCCCATTTTATTATTTAAAACATCCATGAAAATTTTTTTTTCGTCTAACAATTAAATAGTGCTTCATAAACTACGTATTTTACAATATTTTTTATTAATATAATCATTTTAGAAAAAAAATTAAAAATATTTTTGTAACAATTATCATTACCGTCCTACTCTACATTGGATGGTAATCAGAGTTGGGTATCATTTTATTTAGAAATAAAAATACGAATTTATGTGTACCTCATTTATTTGTAAATACGAATATAAATAAATTCGTATTCATAAGCGTGAATACGAATTTATTTGTATTCACGTATGTCATATATATAAATACAAATAAAATTGTATCCACAAATTTTCCTGTAAATAAAATTTAATTTACAGGAAAAATTCTAAATATACCCTAAAAGTGTGAATATTCACACATTTTATGAATATTCACAAGAAATCAAGTGATTAAGTGATCAAGTGATCTACTATATATTTGTCAAATACCACTCACTCACTCACTGACCTATCATCGCCCAGCCCAGGCCGCTCGACAAAAAATTTTGAAATTTTGCATGGACACTCCATATATAACGTAGGCACTCACTACGAAAGGATTTTTTGATATTCGAATTTTTAAGTATTTTTAGAGGGGTTTAAAGTTTGAGTTGGTTAGAGCATGCAAGCCTAGGCAGCAAGCGTTGCTAGGACGATAAAGAACAGCTGTTACCGTACATTATCTACTTCATAGTATTATTTTTAATTGAGGTTAATTTCCACTATGATGGCAGTCCTTGAATTACTAGAAATAAACTGTCACTCATAGAGTTTTAATTGCGTTTCTTTTCTCCCTGTTCCCGTCAGATAGGCTCGCCATATTTTTGGAGAGTTAAACCGGGAGACATTAATATGGGATGGGCATACCAGGGGGGGGTTGGTAATAAAAACAGTACAAATTATAAGCAAAATGGTGTTTTAAGCCTTGCAAGTAACGGGAAGGGGGGATCCTGAACTGTTAGTCTACCCAAACCTTAAAAATAAGAACGGAACTTTTTTTGCTACTTGATTTTCTTAAAAAAATCTCTCAGCCAAATAGTAGTGTCTGGCAGCTGGCAGCGCTGTGCAGGTAGTTCCAGCGTTTTACAGTTAGATTACTTCTCATATCTTTGACACTGTGAGCAGTAGTAAAAATGTTGATTGTAGAAAAGTAACCGATTTATAAAAGATTCTTATAAACATGAATTCATTACTTTTTACATCTTACAGCCTTTTCCGGGACATTGATAAAACAGGGCGGGACACCGAAACAATTGCAAAATACCGAGACAGTCCCGGTCCTTCTAGGTAAGCCTATCCTTCTAGATGAGGAATTGAGTTTTCTAGGTGAGGCAATAATATCCGGAACCCTTGCACAGCCTCCTCGCCTATAACCTTGCTAATGCTCGCAAATATAATGGGTGTTTCCAAATAACTTTTTGGAAACATAAACTTTTAAATTTTAACACCCATTGAATAACATATAGTATGACAGGAACCGTGCTATAATAAACTGCACAAAATTGTATAGTAACGTAATTTTAATGAAACATTATTTAACGCAATAAAATAACTACTTATCTGCCGTGACGAAGCACGGGTATTCGGCTAGGTTAAATATACGAATACAAATTTATTTACAAAAATATTCAGAAAATAAATTATGTATTTGTGCGTATTGAAGGTAATATTAGGAAGGATATCGAAGATAGTATTTGGAAGGATATAGAAGGTAATATTAGAAAGAACACTAAACGTGGTATTATGAAGGATATTGAAGGTGGTATAAGGAAGGATATTGAAGTTGGTATTACGAAGGGTATAGAAGGGGGTAAAAGGAAAGGTATAGAATGTGGTATTAGGAAGGATATTGAAGAAGGTATTAGGAAGGGTATAGAAGGGGATAAAAGGAAAGGTATAGAAGGTGGTATTAGGATATAAATATTCAATAATCTTCATACGATTCATTTAAATAATAAAAAATAATAAAAAAATAGTTAAATATTTACACCAAGAAAACTATTCTTTTTCTTTTTTCCTGTTTGTTTGGTTGGTTGATTGTTCGGAAAAGTAATGATTTCCAATTTGTATGTACCTTTTTATCAAGTAATCTTATGTAAAGAAAATACCTACTACAAAGTAAAACAATTCAAGTGATAAATTGTGGGACAAACCTGGGTTCTAGTCTAACCTATTCAGTTATTCAACTAAAACATATTATACTAATAAAATGTAGAATAGAAAAAAATACATTTAGTTCCATTTTTATTAAATACAAGAGTTAAAAGGCACAAACATCATTTGAAGAGCATTGCCATCCAATAACATATCACTACCGTCCGGGACGCCATTTTTGAAATGGCCATATTTCGAAAAAAAAAGTTGTAGGTGCATGACCAACTATCGACAAAAATTAACCATCACATATATGTTCAATTGGTACAAAAAAAAGTAATTAATTTTCAAGTTGATTCCTGTAAAATGTGAGAACCAAAAAGTAAAATCTATCTGAATAATGCTCATAAAACAAATAGGTTATTAAACTAAAATTTTTATAATTATTATTTTTTCCATTTATGTACTACTTCGTTATATACATACACACATATGACATAATTTTTTTTTTTCTTTCTCCTCTCTTCATTTATTTAGTTTTATTGATATTTATTTGTGTTTCTCCGCTTCTGGGGGAGTAGAATATCATTCCTTGTAATTATTTATTTAGTCTTAAGTACCCTTTATTTCTAAATAGCCTGATTCCATTAATCAGTCATTCATTTATACTAGAAGCTCTTATTTTTAGTGAGTTAGTGATGTAATAATAAATGTTGTTTAGTTTTTGTATTGAGTCTATTGAGAGTATTGCCCTGATTTTCTCCTCATCGTGCATTGTGGTGTCCGAGTACTGCTTGATAAAGGCTTTTCGGGGATCGCTTTACATGAGGCACTTGAGAAGGAAGTGTTTAATATGTTCTACATAAGGTAACTAGATAAGAGGTAATTTAATTTATTCATGATACTGGTATTGTATTTATGATATTCCATGAAGAAGATCTTGTGTTGCGAAGCTCCTTATATATATATATATATATATATATATATATATATATATATATATATATAATGTTTAACAATACTATATATAAACCTTAAACAATAGGCAAATAATATATATTCATAAATATCCCTTTCTAATTCCACATTGTTGCATTTCTTTCACAATTCCCTTAAAACAAAGACTTAGATTCTTTTTTCTTCTTTGATCGCACTAAAGGACTAGGAAGAGAGAGAACAAACTTAAAAGGATTCTAAGATTTAATCGTAGCCAAGATCGGGTTTTCCTATTTAATCCAGCCTCTTCCACTATTTCTGATTCGATTCCTCCCCTAGGTTCGTTTTCAATGATACAATCCTCCAATCCTTTTAAAGATCTTGTCTGAATCTGATTAAATTCTTTGCTATCTGATCCGTTATTAGAAGAATACGAGGATAGCCTTGTTATTGCATTTGTTAAAACTTCCCTTTTGTTTTTTATTTAACAAATATCGACTTTTAATCAATGCTTTCCACTTCCTTTATAGTTTGTAAAGTTCTGCAGTACCAAGCGCGACGCAGACTCAAGCTATGGACACAGTAACGTCCAAGTGGTTTGTGAGAGGAGAGATATTTGAAGCTGTGGATATGAGGAGCAACACCGAACTTGTAGGACTTGTATGGCGAAGCAGATAAATTTCACTATTAAAAACGGTGGGGGAAAGATGGTTCTGTCATTTAGAAAGGACCGAGCCTGATAATGTACCAAAAAAATTAACGTGTGGCTTACCAGGAGAAGTTAGAGAGAAAGGGCCAGTTTGAGAGGGCTAAATGATCCGAAGGGTGATTTACATAAGGTAGGAGTTCAGACAAGTCTGAGAGGAATGGTCAAATATGGTGGCGAAGGCCTAGGGCCTTCAAGCCTTTTAATGCCTCATTGGTTCTTGGTTAATTAAATCTTGGTACGTATATTTTTGTTAGAAAAATTAAAATTTGTATAAATGTATTAAAAATATCTAAATCCTAACTAACACGTAGTAAATTGGAGCCATATACAGCGATAACATTGCTTGACATTAAATAAATAACGCTTTACATCTATTTCAAGCTTTGGCTTCAGTGGTTTAATTACGTGTCTAGCAATAATATGAAGCACTGAAGCAAGATTGTCAACGCTTCTAGGTGTAAAATGGAAATCCCAGACCGTTGAGTATGTTTATTAAATATTTGAAAATTTAGCAACTGACGGCACATAACAGACTTTTATATTATGCGGCGGTTTAATATATAACAAAAATACAGGGTGGTCTCGAAGGAAATCGCCACACTTGAAGGGTGTGTACTCCGACTGAAGTGTAGTTGAATGCCACCGAGGAGAAATTTTTATTTGCCTTATTTACCTAGATATAGGCGTTTCCGTGTTTTCGGTCTTTACGCTAGTTTTTGACCATTTTTGTGCTATCTGTCGTCACAACAAAAAAAAAAAATTCCTCGCTGCACCCTGGATGTCGGTGCTAATGGCCTAGTTGTTGAAGCGCCGTAAAAAAAGAAGAAAAAAAAGGGAATGTATACAGAAATGGGGAGAGAGAGAGAGAGAGAGAGAGAGAGAGAGAGAGAGAGAGAGAGAGAGAGAGAGAGAGAGAGAGAGAGAGAGAGAGAGAGAGAGATCGGGACAGAAGAAAACTGAGGGAGCGTGATGGTGGCGAAAGAGAGATAGAGAGGAAGAGATAGATCGTAAAAAGAATCAAAAGAGGGAAAATGAGGGAGATACAGATAAAGAGAGAGTGCTGGATAGTAGTGAAAGAGAGGTTGGGGCAGAGAGAAAGATAGCAAGTGTGAAAGTTATAGAAAGAGAAAAAATAAGAGAGATACGGATAAAGAGACAGCGCGGGATGTTGGACAAAGAGAGATAGAGACAGAGAAGAAGGGAGAGAGGATAAAAGGGTTAGAAAGAGAGGGAGTAAGAGCGAGATGGTGGTAAAAAAGATAGAGACAGAGAGGAAGATAGCGAAAAGGAGAGAAAGAGATCAAATGAGAGAGACACGGATAAAGAGAGAGTTCGGTATGGTAGTCAAAGAGAGCCAGAGACAGAGAGGAAGGGAGAGAGGGCAAAGGGGTTAGAAAGTGAGAGAGAGTGAATGAGAGAGAAAGGTAGGGAGAGAAAGAGAGATAGTGGCTCGGACCATGAGTAAGGAAGAGCGATAGTGGCTATCTAGAGGAAGAGTGGTTGGCCGAGGGAAGAGAGAGGGCAGGCCAATTCAACACTAGGCAGAGAAAGGCTCAACAATATTCAAATCAAGCCGAGCATTCCACAATAGCACACACTGCTCTACTTTATAACACCTATTCTCTAGGCCTCCTATTCCAGATCTGGCAATAGTCAGCATGTCGATTCTCCACCCTCCTCGCTCAGGTGATCTATAGGGAACAGGCTGGACATATCAAAATGAACTAGACTTTTAGCACTTTCCTCCGAAGGAAAGTAGCTATTGAGGTTGGACTCATGACGGAATTTTGGAAAAATTTCTTCAAATCTTTATCGATCCTACCTAGTAGACACCGAAAATGACCCCCGTTAAAATTTATATATATATATATATATATATATATATATATATATATATATATATATATATATATATATGCATATATATATATATATATATATATATGCATATATATATATATATATATATATATATATATATATATGTGTGTGTGTGTCTGTTAACACGATAGCGGCCAGAGTTTTTGTTTTTTCGTCTCGAAACTTGGTATATAGCATTCAATTAGCAAACGATTGAACGAGTTCGTTAACCACCAAAGTCGGTCCACCGGAAGGGGGGGTTTACCCCGAACCCAAAACACTAATTTGACTATGTCAGCCGTAATATTTGTTATATTTCAACAAAACTTGGTATTCGTAGTGGTAATATAGAGAGAAAAGTGAGATATAAAAATGAACTAAATCGGTTCATTAGAAGGGGGGTTTACTCCGGACCCACAATACCAATTCGCCACTACCAGCCGTGATTTTTGGTATATTTCGACGAAACTCGGTATTCGTAGTGGTAATCTACAGGTAAATATCTGTTGTAAAAATAAACTAAATCGGTTCATTAGAAGGGGGGTTTACTCCGGACCCAAATTCCTAATATACTCATACCGGTCGTAATTTCTGCTGTATTGAAACGAAACGCGGTATACGTCGTGGGTAACTCATGAGAAAGATGTGTTGTAAAAATGAGCTGAATCGGTCAATCGGAAAGCGGGGGTTTAATTTGTAATATATTTCAATAGAAAAGCCCGCCAGCCGTAGGTTCAGAAAGCCGCCGCAAGGAGCTCTTTCTACCACTAGAGGGACTGTATCCTGTTCCTGCGTTAGATCAAAATACGATAATATGAGGTTTTTTGTATTTATTACGTAGTGTAATAGGTACCATGTGTAAACATAACTCTGGAAGCAAATTAATAATTGATCAGTTACTCATTACAAATTTAAAAGAGAACTATTCATGTTTTTATTTTATTTATGTAGGATATTTTAAGCAAATTGTTCTGGAAAGCAGTCTACACTACCCAAATTCTGAGGAAAGTGCTTAGTTATGCAGCTCCTGCGTGACGGACTTTTATATATTATTTTAAAGAAATTACATGTATAAGGCCAGTCAAGACGTCTGTGCGCATTATAAGCATGCATTGGATTCGCTATGACACACTACTACAACAATGCACATATAAATTTATATCAATATATTTGTCTTTTTGCAGTCCCATGCGCTCAAATACGGCCCGATTTTTATCAAATAACGCACAAAAACCTTTTGTCTAGTTAAAGAAGTTTTGAAATGCCTAGTTAGTTAACCAGCAGAATCTGTCTACCAAAACATAGTTTTTGGAGCGAAATTCGAGTAACGCTTACATTTTTGAGTTAATTTGCTTACAGGTACTCTTAGGTAACTTACATTTTGTAGATTCTATAACGTATGGAAACGAGTGAAACCATTTTAAAGGTTATATATTTAACCGTTTTAGAGAAATATTGTTTTGAAAACTAATTTTCAGTTCAGGCACATTGAATTGTTTGATACAATATAAATATTTGCCAAGTGTTTGAGATTAATTTAAATTAAGGTATAATTTTGGTTACATTTGAAGTGAAGGATGTAGCGTGGTAAGAGGAAGGTGGCCATTCGGAAGATTACTAAATTCTCTACTGAAAAGGTTCTGAAACAATTTTCGATGGAAAAGTTTTGTTCTTTTGAACGGGGTTTTGATTTTTAGGGCGGTTCCTCCCTCCCTCCATAGGGAGGAACCCCGCTTATATGGTTGACCTCATGACGCAATCCGGAAGTGCCGACTAGAAAATTTTGCGTTTCAGAACCTCTAGAGAACGAAAATAAGTTTGAATATATATATATATATATATATATATATATATATATATATATATATATATATATTTGTCTTTTCGCGGTCTAGCACAGCGAATAATGGCCCGATTTTGATTAAATTTGGTACAAAAATCTTTCGTCTAATTTGAAAGCTCAAGTTCTTAACCAGCGGAATCCGTCCACCGGAAATTGGTTTTTGGAGCAAAATTCGCGCGAAAAAAATCGTTCTGCTTACTTCATATGCTTGCAAGTACTCGTTTTATAGGCTTCTTGGCATAGGAAAACTAATGAAACCATTTTTAAGGCGATAGCTTTAACCGTTGTCGAGAAACATAGAATATGCAGGTATGACACGCAATGTAAGTCTGGTGGTGGTCGTCGAGTTTAGCCTGTTCGTCAACTGCAGTACTTTGTCTGATATATTCATTTCCCGGCAACCAATACATTGTGAACTATTTCTTTGTGTGATATATTATAAAATTTTATTTTATATTTTTCACCAGGACCATAACCTACTAATAACTGTTACTATTCCTTTACTAATGACAGTAGGGATATGAACGGAAACTGGCTAAGATGACGCAGTACCTTAGCGACGCGAGTCGGACGCTTTTTGACATATCGCTAAACTTAGGCATTTCTGGTCAAACTTTGGGATTAGTACCACAACGAGTCAAAATCATAAGCGAGTTATCCTTTCGATAGAGAGGAAGGAGCTAATAAAAACATTAAAGAACTAAGTACAGCAAACTAGCCAGGAGAGGAGTTAATACTTCTCCCAATCATTGCCTAACGACTTGAAATTTATTCATTAGAGTAAAGGCTCATTTGGATTTGGACCCTAAATCCGGATTATCCTTTTAATAAGCTACTTTAAATGAATGGGATTCAGAGCAGGACACCTTTCCGGGCCAATAGACATCCAGAGTGAAAACCTTTTAGTCAATCAGCCACTAAAAGTTGCCAATTGATTAGGCTACTGTTTTGCTTTGCCTAAATAAATTACTTAATCCAAAGAAATACATCTTGATTGATGGGTTTTCGCTTCTTAGCGCGTTTCCTCCCTCCCTCCATAGGAAGGATACCCGCTTATGAGGTTGACCTCATAACGCAATCCAAGAGTACCGAAGAGAGAATTTCACTTTTCAGAAACCACAGATCACGAATGAAGGATCTGATTTATATAAATACATATATATATATATATATATATATATATATATATATATATATACTGTATGTGTGTGTGTGTGTGTGTTAGCTGATTAACAATTAACCAATTTTAATGAAATTCTACACAAATACGATGTGTGATTTTAAAGGTCGAATAGGATAACCAGCAGAAACCGTCAACATGGTTTTTATTGGGTGACATTCTTCCGAAAAAAATCGTAACTTGTATGTATTTTGCAGTACTGATCTTCCAGGTACTCGTTTCATAAGTAAAATGTAAGTTGGGAATCTAATGAAGCCATGTCCAAGATCATATCTAAAACCGCTTCCCAGAAAAAAATGAACATTTTTTTTGGAATTTTCGAATATATTCTTTTATATCTCGAAACTGGTTGGGAAATCGTAATTCATAGACATATATATTGCAGTTTTGGCAGTATCTATATTTATTGTTTGATTGGCAAAAGTTTAATAATGAAGTATAGGCACACTAAGAAAAAACATCCAAACTTGTCACACAGGGACTTCCATTTTATAATACTGTATGACTTTTTGCTTCAATGAATACAATTTGTCTGAAATTCAACGGACCTATCCTTAGTAGAGTCGCTTTTTTTTAGCATATTTATATTACTGATACAATTTAGATCTGTCGAGGAATGTTTAAGTATAATAACCCCATTGTTTAGAAACAAATCACTGCCCTTACAGCCATATTTTATTAGATGACACTAAAAATAGGAAAATAAATGAAACCACTTTCAAGGAGATGTATTTAAACTTTTTGAAAAAAAAAAAAAAAAAAAAAAAAAAAAAAAAATGTTTGGTTCAAGCATTCCAAATTTGCGTATCGACTTGAAGATATTTCACATGTTTGACATTAAATTAGGATTTAGCCACATATGGAAGATCCTGCTCTATTGGTTGTTGATAATTTTTAATAATTTGATTAGAAATATGTTTAATTATAAGACCCTGGAGAGGTGCCAGAAAGGATTTGGGACTGAAGTAATGGTGTTGTTTTTATTATTAATGACCATGTACCTCCAGCCATATAATTTAAATTGTTATTAAGTTTGGAGTAGCAGAAGTAAAAAAAGAAAAAAGAAATATCAACAAACATTTGTGACCTCGTATATTTTTATTATTGTCATGGAAATTTGATCAGATATGGGAGGTAGAAAGCTTAAAGAATTTTCTATAAAAATAGCATTATTTTAACATGGTTGGGTTTCATCTGTTAAAATATGTTATTATGCTTGAAGCGAAATATTAAGATTTCCGAATCACACTAGGTATATACTGTATATTAGCTATATAGCTAAGAGTCATGTAGAAACACAGTGAATCGGAGATTTTTTTTTTGTAGTCTTAGTTTGTTTAATCATATTTCTTTATTTCCTTTGACCAATTAAGGCAATGGAGGAGCTTAAACTACTGTAGCATACCAACATAACTGATTACGGATACTGTAAGCGGAGCCACAAGTGCATGGAATCGAGTCTGCAATTGAGATAAACTGGTTTTTGAATGGACTATAGCGATAACGAAGTGTGTTCGAATCTGTTCCATCAGCATTTCAGTGAATTGGATAAATTTTATATAAATCATAACTTTAAGGAATCTTTAGAAAGATGACATGCTGTTAAAAAAACTATAATATGTTATATGCATTATTTATTTTTATAAAAATAATAATTTTTCGATAAATGCAAAACCTGTATTAAAACTCAGAGTACATATATTCTTACCTCATGAGTGATATTAAAACATCATCTACGCCACAGAAGAAATTTTGCTCATCTGAAACAGAGAAATGATCGATTATCATTTCTATGATTGATTCCTTAAACATTTTGTGGGTCCACACAAAAATATTATAATAGAAACGATATATATTTCCGCGATCGGTCTAATGCATACATAAATTCATTTTATATAAGGTCTCTTGTCCTTGGAACCGAAAAGCTCCGAACTGCGAAGCAACGAATTCGGACCATCGGCATTCGTCCGAATTCGTGCGAATGCCTCGTCCATTGCTGCCTCAGTGTTCGTCCGAATTCGTGCGAATGCCTCTCGTCCACTGCAGCCTCAGTGTTCGTCCGAATTCGTGCGAATGCCTCTCGTCCATTGCAGCCTCAGTGTTCGTCCGAATTCGTGCGAATGCCTCTCGTCCATTGCTGCCTCAGTGTTCGTCCGAATTCGTGCGAATGCCTCTCGTCCATTGCAGCCTCAGTGTTCGTCCGAATTCGTGCGAATGCCTCTCGTCCATTGCAGCCTCAGTGTTCGTCCGAATTCGTGCGAATGCCTCTCGTCCATTGCTGCCTCAGTGTTCGTCCGAATTCGTGCGAATGCCTCTCGTCCATTGCTGCCTCAGTGTTCGTCCGAATTCGTGCGAATGCCTCGTCCATTGCAGCCTCAGTGTTCGTCCGAATTCGTGCGAATGCCTCTCGTCCATTGCTGCCTCAGTGTTCGTCCGAATGCCTCGTCCATTGCCGCCTCAGTGTTCGTCCGAATTCGCAGTAGACTTGATGGCGCGTACTCACAGTCCATTTACAACCATGCCTATTCGCACTTGTTCGCAACTATAAATCCCAGCAGGATGGGATCGGTTCGCACTTCGCACAAGTTCCAAAGAAAACGGACGAACGATACGGGCCCAGTGGACGAGGTCCGTGATGGAGCCTTGTGTTTGGATTGTTCGTGCGTTTTCGTCCGAATTCGGACGAATTCATTTCGCAGCTTTTCGGTTCCAGTGGACGAGAGGCCTAATACTGGTTATTATTAAAATACTGTAAAGATTTTCATTACAAAACAACGTAAACTGTAAAAATAATCTATTTTACATTCTAAGAAAGAAGACAGTGTACTTAGGACAGGTACTGCGGACATCTACATTCTATTGTCGGATTTAAGTGGTTAACATATATAATGATATGAATAAAAAAAGTGTTTTGTAATATTTAATAATTTTAAATAAGAGAAATTCTGACTAAAAGAAATTTGTACGATTCGCGTATTTCATAGAAATGTAATAACGGAAGTATTCTTTATACATGGTAATTCATTAAACAGCAAGCTAAATTAGATACTATTGGTTTTATAACGTTTTTTTGCTACCTACTCAATATTTTTTGCATAAATGCGACATTCTAATGTTGTAACTATTAGTAATCAGGATGATAAGTCTATAAACAAATAGGAAAATTATATAACTTACAGTATAAATAAAAAAATAGTTAAAAAAATGAGAGATTGCCAAACATTTTGGCAACACTGCAATGTTTTTCATTCTGTAATCAAAACGACACTAAATTAATGATCTAGTTCAAGTAATACTCCTTCATTTAAGTCCTCATTAATAGTTCGTGAAGAATAATTTACAAGTTCCAAGGCATATTTTGAATAATATAGTCGTGAAAATAGTTTCAGAAAACAAGACTCAAAAGAACGATCCTGGTAAAATGTATAATTACAAAGCTCTTGGAGAAACATTAAAAACATAAAAAAAAGCAAGTAGTTCAATTAGTGATTCTACATCGAAAAATAGTCGACACGTGTCCGAGCGTTCCGTCCAATGCGCCCTAGGAGCCGAGAAATAAAATAAAATCGGTTGAAAGTATTTTATTTTTTATATCGAGTTTAGTAGATGATATCGACATGATTCTTCCATCAATTAATTTGTTTTATAGAGTAGATTGAAGGAAAAATATAACCGTTAAACAATAATTTATATATCGTCAAATAAATTCAAAAATATCCTTACGTTTTCAAGTAAACTAGTATTATACATATTTTACGCCTAAAATAATAGCAGATTTAAAATCAGCACCCCAAGAAACCCTAATGTAGTGAATATCATTTAAAAAAAAAAATAATGATTTCTCCCAGTCTGGAAGAGCCTAAAAATTTTTAAGCGAAAAAGTAACGTGACGTTTTAAAATTCAATATCTCCCTTTGAGATAGTCCGATTTTTACGTCATTGAAATTAAGGGGGTTTTCAATGTTCTAAAAACGAATCTCACATCCGTTTTTAAATCAAAAATTGTTTTACATACTCGGCTATATAGAAGTCATCATTCTGCCACAGACAGAATACGTCTGATGAAGCCCAATAGGGCGGGGGGGGGGGATCTGGGCGAAATATAACGGCAGTACAACGAGCACCGCTGGAGAAAGAAGCCGAGACAGGATCAAGATTCTACATACCTTCATTTAAAAAGTTATCAATTATAAAAAACATATCGATCAGTACTAAACGAGCTCAAGGGAGTTTCAAAGCTATGTACGTTAGGTTTTTCTATGTCTGGTAGAGACTGTTTTTTTTTCTCTTGTGAAACATTATATTTATACTACCGGGATCAAGAACGTAAAGTTGGCAAATAGTTTAGAAAGTAAGAAGAAGATAAAAACCGTAGTTTAGAAAATGAAAGAAAAAAACATATTTTCTTAATGAGCACTATTAAGATCACTTTTCTCCCTCGTCCATTATTCTTGGTACTTTTAAAGTAGTCATGTTTTAATTTTTTGTAATTTGTAGCAGAGCCTAAACATTAGCACACCGATGGTTCTAATGCGGACTAGTATGGGATGACCTAATCGGGCATATATATATATATATATATATATATATATATATATATATATATATATATATATAGGGTAAAACGAACAGTTATTGACACCCTTAAGACTACATTTCTGCGGCGAAATTAAAAAAAAAAACTTTTCATGAAGGGATCAAACTGAAACTTGCTATAGCTCCTCTTTATCTATCCTTTGAAAGACTCAAGTGGATTTTTCTTGCAAAAGTTCAATACATTTTAACATATGGCAATAATTATGGTAAAAAGTGCAAAATCTAGTTATTGACACCCTGTGGATGGGTTATTGACACTACAGTTATTCACACCCCTTGTACTCTTAATATTTTTTTTTCTTATGTTATAATAGGTCATTATAAGGAAATAATATCACAAACATATCATTAACTTTAATGTAATATAAAAAACAAAATATTTCTTCTTTTTTAACATTATGAATATAACTAGTAAAACAAATTAAAAAAATAGATAAAAAATGCTGGTAGGTATTATGTAACATGAAATAAAATATTTAATTTACATTTCATCATCTTCATTTATATCTTCATCAAACTCCAGGATGTAACACGCAAGACAAACAAATTCATCAGACTCGTCACTTTCAGGGATATGTTCATTTCCTTTCAAACATAATGAACTATCAAAATTAATTACCTCTACAATACTGCCACATTTGAAACAGACGGTTAGTTTTTTTGGTTTGTTGAATTTCCCTTTTAGGAATTTTACTGTTGTTTTCCCACTCCAACCTTTTTGCTTCCTTTTTTTCTGATTTTTTTCTTTTTTCTTCTATATTAGTTTTCATTGTTTACTTGTGACGAATGACATGTGATGTGACAAATGAATAATTTGAATTTTTCTTTTCGGAGATTCTCGCCAGTATGGCACTTAAACCAAGGGCAGCCGTTCGTTGCCAGATGGACCAAACTGATTCCCTTTGGATATCCAGGAGGTGTTGTTGTTAATGATAAATATGTGGCAGGCATAGTTTCAGGTGTAGTATGACTTTCAGTATCTTCTTGAAGTCCTATGGTATCTTCATTTGGTTTTGTAATGACGATCTCTAACCACTTTAAATATTAGCTTCAGAAACACGTGCGTTAGCCCCAGTAACGGCTTCGGAAATCCTCTCTGTATGGAGGGGTGCCTTTGTAAGAAAGCCTTTTACCCGCCAACACCAGGACAATTACCTTTAAAGGGAGGGCTCATATTTTTAAATTCAATAAATTCTTTTAGGGATTGCAAAATGTAATTTTTATTCCTCAAGAATCCCTTTTTCGCACATTTTTCTATCCAAGCAACTAGAGTTAGTTTATCCGAAAAAATTTACCGTGGTCCAAATAACGATTTTACAAATTTGTCGCTTAATCTGAAGTGAAGCTTTCATTAAATCGTTTGGACGCCGATTTAATGGAGGAGCCATCCGTTACGGCATTCAAGTCATTCTCCAAATCCTTCTGGCTATAACTGAGTTTCATAGAAATACTGACACCTGTTATAGACACAATAACAACTTTATTATTAGGAACTGACAGTGTCAATAACTAGTCTTTGAACCCAAAAACTAGTAATTGACACCCCATGTCATTAACTAGTTACACTCGAATTACAGTTAAAAAAACATTGCCGATTAATCAGGAAGATTATAATATTAAAATTAAAACAAAACCATCAATATTTAAAAAAAAATCATAATTTAGTTATTGACATGGGGTGTCAATAACAAAATACTTTGGAAAAAAATGTCCAGTTATTGACACCCCTGTATAATAATATTTAAATTGATTTTTTTAATTTGGAACCACTCAAGACACTTCAATTATACATTAAGAAACAATATAAAGTACTTAACTTTATTGCAATAAATGTAGGAAGAGAATAGGAACAAAAAAATTGAACGAAAATCCTTCAGGAAATGATAACCATTAACTGGCTCTCAACTCAAGTCTTGGAGGTATTAATTTTAAAGCCTTCCCTGTGGTTGGTTTTTCAATCAGGTATATCATAGATGACTTAGAGGACCCTTCAAACATTAGTTTCCTGTATTGCTTCAAATGAAATTAGGACTAGTTCGCTTATTTTTTTAAGTTGAAGTTTGGGGTGTCAATAACTGTACGGGGTGTCAATAACTGTCTGGTTTACCCTATATATATATATATATATATATATATATATATATATATATATATATATATATATACTAATTTAGTAAACTTACGATATTCATGACTCAATAAATATTTAATTATTTTCTTTTTTCGATTTATAGGGTAAACTATGTGTCCTCAATCAACATGAGCATACAACAGCAGTTCAATTTACACAAGGGTGGTGGCTTTTCTTTGAAAAAAAAAAAGGGCATCAGCCCTATCTTGGCTAGAAAAGTGTGGTAACCAATAGGTAGCCCATCCTAAAATTCTGAGTTAACAATAAGTGGACAACAAAATTTTAATAAATAAATAATTTTTCCAACGAGTAATTCAAGACAGCCATGAAATGAAAAAAATAGATGTTTAACTTTTTTTTGAAAATTATTATATTTGTGTCATACTTATTAAGCCATTCGAGGCGGATAGCCACTTTCAAGGCTATTTATTCGCTTCTGGACAGAAAGCCACAGCTGTGGCAGCTTCCTGCGATTTCTAGCGGCAATTCATGTAAGCTCTAGTCACTTTTGTATCTGCCTGTGTTTATTAAGAATGCAGTTTGAGGCAATCGAATTGGGGTTTCCTCAGATTCCTAGTCCCTTTGCATAGGTCCCCTGTGAAGCAGTGATGGGCAATAGCGCTGTTTTATTCTAACTGTTCAAACAGCTAAAGCTAATGATCAACAGTCACAAATAACAGATACAACTGTTAATTGTTGGCGAACAGTTTCCTACAATGTTAGGAAGTACTACGGAATGGTATTCACAGAAAATGCTGGTTAGTACATTCTGATTTCCTAAATTTATTAATATACATAAATTCCTTATGTTATAAGGGCACCATATATATATATATATATATATATATATATATATATATATATATATATATATATATAGGTATATGTATATATATATATATATATATATAATTTGTTATTGTTGAGTATTTTTTTCTTTATTTTAATTTTTGTTAGCCAACAAATTGTGTAGTAAATAATGTTTTGATAGTATTAATGTTGTTTACAATTTTTTTTTAATTTGTTCATCGTATTAATTTTAAATGTTCATTATCTTTTGTTAATTATTAATTGATGTTCGAGTATTTGTGTTTTATTAATTTTGTTATCCCTAACATTCAACTGTTATCATGTATGTTTTTTATTCGTTGCGCTTTTGAGACAACGACGAGTTTAGAGATTAAATTATCAGGTAAGCAGCTCGGAGGACAAGGCTGTCGGCACAGAGATTGATAATCGATAGGGCTAACTGCTAAATGCTATCTGTTACGACTTCGATTGAAGAGGTTTGCCAGCGGCTCCTAAACTGCTAACAACAGTATCTGTTATTTCTAGTCGTTAACAGTAACCTGCTAATAGCAACCCATTACTACTCTGAAGGGCCTTATTTGTGTGTTACCAGTTGATGAGCACATAGAGATCAAGTTCTTTACAAACTGATTGATATTATTTAGAAAAATAAAATAAATAAAAACATGAAAAAAATAAAAGCAAAATTTCAGAATTAAATTAAGAACTTGTTTAAGCCTGCCGTTGACTGACACAGAGCCCGGAATATGAAAATTGTAAGGAAAATGTTTTAAAGAAAGAAATAAGGAAAGCATATCAGGATAAATGAAAAGAGAAGGCTCAGCTATTTCAATACCATCCTGTGGATCCTAGGGGGTGAAACGGGTTCCGCTCCACGGGCATGTAAGGTCGTGCGGGTTGCTGTCCCGTAGGGGCATGGGCGTATATAGAGAATAATTTTGGGAGGGGCTGGGAAAATTTCGGGGGGGGGGGGCTGAGACCATTTCCGGGGTATGGAATACTAAAAATTTAGAGCTTGGAATAGTTTTAGGCAACTAAAACGCTATTACACGTAAAATAAAATATTTTTTATGAACTAAGTGATCTTATTTAATTTATTTTTATGGGTTTAACGAGAAGTTTTTACCGTCAAATCAAAATTTCGGGGGGGGGGGGCTGCAGCCCCTCAGCCCCCTCCCCTGTATACGCCCATGCGTAGGGGTTAATAACTATAATCGTAGGCTAGTGTCTATCGTCCTGGCATGGATTCCCACGATGCGTGGTGGCTTTTGTCTTGAAAAATATGCTGTAAAAAACACGCCCCTAAATTCTTAATATAACCAAGTTAACGATAACGTGTTAATTAATTAAATAATAACAGTAACTATACTAATCGTGGCTTAATAAAAACAAATTCTGATTAGTTGCAATGTAAAAAAAAAAAAAAAAATGAAAAATAATAGCGTTGATTCGCAACGACCAATACAGCATTGGATAAATCTGGTTAATTTTCAACTTCTGTATATTTAAAATAAAATGTATATGGTAAATCTGAAGGAGAGCGTCCTCAGCACCGATTTTCTTCAAAGTTTGCACTATAACGTATTTTGATGCAATAAACACGAATCCGTTAAAAAAAAAAGTTGTTCTCAACTAGGAAAGAAGTTATTTAAAAATAAGTTCACTGTTATGAAGGTTACAAACGATCGCATAAACAACGTACTTGTAAGCGACTTTTGGGCATAGAATTCTATTAATTTCTGCGAGTTGGATTGACTAGGGGTTTGATATCTTCTTGAGCGAGCGTAGCGAGTGGGATGGTCCACTAGCAATGCCCAAAAGCGACAGTTTACAAGTCAGCTACCACAGGTGAGTCTAAATTTCTATTACAGTTCGTCATTAAGGAGTATTGCGCGTGCGCGTGTTTACAAATACGCTGTTTACCCCGTCTTTTATAACCTCCATAACTGTGAACTTTAGTGCTTAATGACTACTTTCCTAGTTGAGAGCAACTTTTTTTTTAACGGATTCGTGTTTAGTGCATCAAAATACGTTAGAGTGCAAACTTTGAAGAAGATCGGTGCTGAGGTCGCTCTCCTTCAGATTTATCAAATATATATTTTATTTTATAAACTTTAGCAGAAAATAAATAAAAAACAAAGGGAGAATTTCCAGCGATTTGATAGCCCTTGAGATTATTTGTGGGGTTGTATGTCCTAAAGCCACCACTTGAAACACTTCATCATTCTTCAGCCTTTATTAAACTCCATATTTTCTGTCTCGTTCTAGTTTATGAGTTTTGTTCCATATATTTGCTCCCGACTAGGGATTAAAGATCTTTTCTAGTTATGATCACGAATATGCCAGAGCCACAGTTCTCCAAGAATAAAAGCAAGCAAGGTAAAACAGTTTTTCATTTATATTACCTCAGGCACAATAAACTGCTCCTAAGAAAACTAGTATTTCTCTTGATATCCTATACATAACAAAGTGGTACAAAAGTATGAGATTTCAACGGTGCAACGTTCTTTTGACCCCTGGCAAAACCTTATGTCAAGAATAAATAAGAATGTCGAATAAAAAATATATGTATAATGGTTGTTTTAGTGCCAACAAATTTAAATTATTAAAGAACAAATTGCTTACTAAAGAAAAAATTAAATTAAAAACATAATTTTATTGAATCATTTAAATTATTAAATAAAAATTAGCTTTATAAAAAAAAGGATCCTATAAAACCATAATTTAATAAAGTAATTTAAATTAATAAAGAAAAAATAGCTTACTAAACAAAAAAAAAGGTACTGTAAGAATATAATTTAATAAAGTAATTTAAATTAATAAATAAAAAATAGCTTACTAAAGAAAAAAAAAGGGTACTACTATAAGAACATAATTTAATAAATTAATTTAAATTATTAAATAAATAATAGCTTACTAAAGAAAAAAATACTATAAAAAAACACAAATTAATAAAGTCATTAAATATTTGATTGATAAGTAGTTTTAGATTTAAGTTTATTTAAAGGTTCCCGACCTTTTCATTTAAATTTGGATTGTAAAATATCTATTTGATTCTATAATTGCAGAAATTTCAAACATTTTGTATATGGCTGAAATCTAATTTCCTGTTAAATTCATGAATTAAATTTTCCTGAAATAAAGGTAGACGCCGCAGAGAATTTCGCTTGAGCATGAAGTCCTTGGATAGTTTGGAGATACGAGAGACCGATTCTCCACGTCTCTCATATCCTTTGTGTTGGATAATATGCCCGCTGTGTCATCCGCAATTGTCTCTGTGCGATTAATGGGTCGTGTTATTCTAGTCTGGCATATGATAAACGGGGCCAGCGGGGCCGCCAGAAAGGTTTTAGTTTTTTGTTGTTTTTTTTTTTTTTTTTTTTTGTCTCTAGGCAGTTCTTTAAACCAGACTCCGCAATTTAATGGGCATCGAAGTCATTGTCTGCCAAATATTTTTCTTGATTGAGACAGTATTAGTAGGAAAATTTCCAGCTTAAGAGTGGTGTAGAATTGAAATTTTTACAAACAAATATTGCTAAGGGTAAAGTCTAAACTCTTGTTGTGAAAAAAAAAAATTTAAATATAAAAAAAGTGACTAAGTTATCTAATATTTATATTCATATAATTTCCACACAATGAAGGGATAGGGATGTGAGGGAGAGAGGAAAAATGGAGAGAAAGAGAGTGAGGAAGAGGGGGGGGGTGAGGACGAGAGGGAATGAGGAAGAGAGGAATAATGGAGTGAGAGATTGAGGGAGAGAGGAAAGATAGAAGCAGAGAGTGGGGAAGAGAGGTAGTGAGGAAGAGAGGAAAGATGGTGGGAGAGAGTGAGGATGAGAGGGAGGGAGTGAGGAAGAGAAGAATAATGGTGGGAAAGAGAGTAAGGAAGAGAGGAATAGTGGAGGGATAGATTGAGGGAGAGAGGAAAGATGGAGGGAGAGAGTGAGACAGAGAGGAAAGATGAAAAGATGGAGAGTGAGGATGACAGGGAGGAAGTGAGGAAGAGAAGAATGATGGTGGGAACGAGAGTGAGAGAGGGGGGAAGTAAGGGAGAGAGGAGGGAGAGAGAAAGGGAGAAAGAGAGGGAGAGGGGAGTGAGGGAGAGAGGAAGGAGGGAGAGAGGAGTGAGGGAGGATGAGAGAGGGGGAGAGAGGAATGGAGGAGGGAGGAGAGAGGGAGGCAGAGAGAGAGAGGAAAGTGAGTGAGGAGAGAGGCAACGGAGGGGATAGAGAGGGGCAGTGAGGGAGATAGGAGAGAGGAAGGAAGGGATGAATAAAGGGCGAAAGGGAGAGAGGGGCTGGTCCGCTAGCATCGCCTGACAGTGGACAAGCATTGAGTAATATATGTGACGAAGATTTATTGAGATTCCGGCAGAATGATGGAGCATTGATGGATTGACCAGTGCACAGGATCAGCGTTAAATCACTCCTTAGGTCTGACACGTAGGTCTAAGCTCCTCCATCGTGCAACAAATAGATATAAGATTAGCAGAAGTCCTTATTGAAAACAAGGCTCAAAACAACTTTGGGAAAAACTACATATGTGCTTTAAAATAATAATAACATGTTCGGTAAAAATATAATATTCATATGAGAACAATTGGAAGTAAAATAAATATATTTTTAATATATTTTTAATTTTGCATAAGGCATCTTCGTTGGGAAGTATTTTTATGCCTAGTGAGGCGGTTTCTATAACAACGGTTGGTTTGGTGTGTACAGCTTGCCATTTGCTACAGCTCATTACAACGTTTTCAGAAAAATGTTATTTTTTTATTTTATTTTTTCCCCCCATATTGACATGAAAATTCCATATGGTTGCCACCTTTTTGAGTGTGAACTCAACGATCACGTGAGAGGGCATTAAAACATTGTGAATATTACAGACGGGCAACAAAGACTATTTTTAATGTGCAAATAATTACAATAAATGAATAAATGTGTTTTATTTCCTTCGCAAATTACATTTATATTAGCAAAATTACTGCTCTTTGGAGGGAATTAAGGGGTTAACATAGAAGACCTTTTCCCCCACCTTACCAAGGGAGGTGTAACTGGGCTTAAAATCAACACCTTATTCTCCGCTTACGTACGAGAGGGGACCAGTGCACAGGATACGTACAAGAAGGGGTTCTATGCGTGCTTAGTTACAATTTCTGTTTCTAGGAGGAGACAATGTTAGGTAGGGAAGGACTACGTAAGGGTAGGCATCTAACTTAACCTAACTATTTGCAATGTTTTCTCTACCTCTCCTCTAAGGTTCAGCATCCGCATGTTGGAGCTCTGACATCTCTGGTGTAATAGAGGGGGTGTCACGTCCCAAGGGTTGACTCATTATCGGAGGCCGTCTTAGAATTTGATATGACGCGTCCGTATGAAACAATGAAGTGTGGGTATATGCAACTCGTGTTGAAGGAGAGATGGCATCGAAAATAAAATGTCTATACATTCAGATCCCCTTTTGTAAGTATTCCCTAGGTATTTGATGCTCTTTATCGTACAGTTTGTCTAGATATGTTTCTACAAACCCGTGGATTCCCTTACCGAGAATTTAAATTCTATATGCTTATCTGTCTCTAACCGTATTTCTAGCAAACGTATTATTTTCTCCCGTTTTCTTGTATCCACTGTTCGCTGAACGTCGCTCATCGATAAATATACCCCGTAAAGTGCTGCACTCTAGCCGTGTGCCCGGGAACTATCTGCACGAAAAGACAAGTTCAGAACCTAGAGTGGCCTAGCATAATGTGGAGTATTACAGTTTTTTCTTGCTAAGTTATACCCTCAAAATCATGGAGGAGTAAATATTCAAGCCACCCGGACCGAGCACAGGGAGCAGAAATGGATTTGGCCATAATCTACAGCCCACCAAGAATTTGGAGAAGTATCAATAACATCAGAGAATGCTTAAACATATAATCTTTCAAGACACAAGGTACCTCTTTTAATTTTATTATTTATGAAGATCCAGTAAAACCATTTCCACAGTTCAACCAGCAGCTCATCATTTCCATCATTTCAATATTTCCATATTTAACTAACCCAATAACCACTAGTATGTTCCTGAGTTTGGCCTTTACCCCCCATAGAAGTTATGCATAAGTAAAATAAATTCTGATTTTAAGTTACCATCTATACAAATATCTGCAGTACTTATACCACCACTGATCGAATCTACACCATATAAAAAATTGTAGATAGATCACAAACATCAGCAATGTTATAATTATGCAAAAGGATATCTCGGCAAAACATGAAGTCTACCGAAAAATAAATGTACATATTTTTACAGAATAATTGACTGCAGATGGCAACTAAACGACCGTACAGAAAGACTTCAGGGCCATTCATGTTGTAAGGAAAATAATGAATAAATTAAAAAGTAAATTGTGCCTAAAGGAAACAGAATATTTTCACTCCAATTAGTGGTAACTGATTGAGAGCCCAATACAGAACGGGCTTAAATCTTCTCGGAATCCAACAAATCAAAGCCTTCATAATTTGCATTGAGTTATTAGAAAGTTAAAATGGCTCTAGTAGTGAATTCTAGTACAAAACTGAAATCAATTCATTCAATTTCCTGCCAATCCAACTTCCCTCCCTCGAGATATTGATAAGTGATTGAGGGGCTATCTGTAAGAGGCTCTTCTGTTCCCTTAAACAGGCCGCCATTTTTAATTGGATACTGTAAGAATACTTCAATAGTCAATATTCTGCGTCGACGATATATAAGAAAAAAAGAAAGTTTTTTAATTATTCGAAAACGTTTTTGAAGTAAAATTATTTTTCTTAAATCAATGAGTATACTAAAAAGGAAGATAGTAATATTCCGAGTGGGCTATCAACTTCCAACCATAGAATTGAAACACGACTCAAGCCAAGATGTTTTCAGACTTCTTTCATTTGCCATAATTTGTCATTTAATAACTAAACTTTATTGTAACTATTTTTTTTTGTATTTATTTTAACAATTTTTCAATTGATTCATCGAATATAAGCGTA